>OX457045.1:47564237-47774237 GCA_949752735.1 Lumbricus terrestris
CGGAGTGGAGCGCGTTGGCGAACAAAAGCGAGCAACGACCGTAAAATAGCGAGTTTTAAATGCGCGCAATTGAAGAGCGCTGCGGCGGCGACGACGCGATTTTTACCGTATGCAGCAGTTTCAGAATAGATTGACGCTTAAATGGATTTTTGATATTTCGAATGAAATTCATCGTCTGCTGTTTACGTTTTTTGTGAGTTTGGTGACGCGTTGAGGGAGGGAGAGATATCGCTTCTTTGGGGTTATGCGACATCTGCGATATTATAAGCATTTTGTTTTAAAGACAATAAGGAGCAACCAATAACGGTATACTCGGAATTCTTCTATTGATCTCTATACTCTACCAGAAAATAGAGAAACATTGCAGTATCTTCCACCACATTTACCGAACAACCGGTAAACTCGAGTGCACGCTATATATAGTTTTACAACTGGGCGCTAGATAAATGGAAGTATCGTCAGTTGAGACGTCATCGTCGGTCGTCGTGACGTCAGAGCAGGCGTCCGATCGACGGGCGACCCTGGCCCTGCAGGGTCTCGCCGATTCGGTCAGTCAGAGGAGCGACGGGGTTGTTGCCTCCGCTGCGACGAGTCGAGACATACACGGTGGCAGCGGCGGTGGCGGATGGTCATGTCCACTGAGAGCCCTACTCTCTTCTTCACCGCCAGATCGTTCCGCCATGTCATCGGAGGCGGGGCTTGCGAAGACGCGGCTACAGAACCCGGCGTTAACCCCTGCGGCAGGTCGACCGTCGTCGTCATTCATGATCAACGATATCCTCGGCGATAGACTGATGGCGCCGCCTGCCGCCGTCTGCAGGAGCTTTCCCGCCAAACGCGAAGACTCTACGACGACGACGATGATGAGACCGGAAGTGGCGGCGGTCACGTGTCAGGTTGGAACGTGGATGACGACGCCTGGTGACGGATCGAGGGACTACTGTAAGACGTCGTACGATCGTGAAGGTCATGCGGAGATTGACCTTGAAGATGACGACGATGATGACAACGAAGATGAGACAAATTCTTCAAACGGTGAGATATATATAAACACATATATGTATGTATATATATCTATATATATGTATATATGTATATATAGACTGGAATTACCAGAACACGTTTAATAGACACCATTGCGAAGAAGTTCCACAGTGCTGCTATATAAGACGCCGTATATACATTGCAGTGTCATTACATTACATTCTCGTATATACAATGAGACAATGTAAGAAACTGTAATTTATACAGTTATAATAAAACACACCACAGTGCATTACACAGTTTGCAGCATTCATTCGTTCTGGGAGTTCATATATAACGTCCGTACGAGATTTGAGCAACTCATAGAACGTGAATGCATGGGCACGATATATAGGATCATGTCAACAAGCTCATCTCCAGAATACTGAAAGCCCATGCACCCCAAATGCATGGAGAGAGCCACAATTGAAAAGGCTATACAATACACTGTCTGTGTATAGCAGGGAACCAGCGCGTGGAACCAAATCTCACTTCTGGTCGAAGAGCGGTAAGTGCGACGGGTCACGAGGTCGGAAATAGGACGACAAAGGTCACGCAGGCATGTGCATGCGCTGCCAAGAAAACGCCGCCATGGCAGACGCGCGTACACGCTTGTTAATCGCGTATACGAGATGCGCTGCAGTAAAGCAGTAAACCAGCGCAAGCATATGTAGGCTAATCTGAAACAGAAGAACATTTAGTAGCATGCCAAACGAGACAGAGCAATAGAGCGGAGCACATAATTATTATATTGCTATAATAAATGAATATACATGTAGAATTGAACTCGATGCAATGCAGCAATGTCAAACAAATGCAACGTCATATACCATATCATCATCATCATCAACAACCGAGGGACCAATGCCCGTAGGTGCTCGATGCCGTTCTCGTTATTCCACGCCAGGTTTGTCTGTCCAAGGCAGCGTGTGTTAGGTCCTTTAATGGTGCTCCACACCATTCTGATATGTTATCCAGCCATTCCTTGTGATATACCATATCACAGATCGATATACAATACGAAAGTTACAAACAGCGGCAGTGGCGTAGGCAAGGGGGGTTTCGGGGTCAACCCCCCCATTGGCTCCGGAAAAAGGTTTTTTAAAGGTTATTTATCCATTTAAGTAAGAAAAATAGCAAAAAAACAGGGTATACGGCCATTAAACCCCCACCCCATTAAAAATTCCTGGCTACGCCACTGAACAGCGGTATTACACTGCAGATGCTTGTCCACTAAAGTTCAATTAGCAATTGGGTAATAAAGACACCAGGCCTACTTACTTACCGTACAATTCAGTAGCGCAGTACAATACTCTATGCAATGCAGGAACAGAATGCAGCATAAAAATGCAATAGAAAACAACACCATTATCGAATACAATTGAATTCAATACAAAAAGATACATTTAGTGTATACACGACGTATACAATATAGACACGAATATAAGTTATGGAAATGCACTTAAAGAACCCTGCAATGTATCACTGTATACATATACACGCGAAGCTCATGTCACAGCCAAAATGTAATACCGTTTTAATACAATGTACTCCAAAGCAATGCAGCATTGAAACACAATACGATGCACATGACAATATAATTGACAGAACGTTGAACATGCATTCAGCAGCCCCTCTGCATGGGTGGCTCTCGCATACGTTCTTGCATACAAACTGATTGATGTTACAAGACACATAAAAAATGCACTTGTTTAGCATCTAGTTACACACGTTATAAGCGCAATACAAAGTTCGAATTCGCTTGTTCCGATCCGAAGCAGGGGTATACTACACTTGATTTTTTTTAGTGTGGAAGATGAAGTTCAGAGGGCTTTGTTGTATAACCCGTGTATATAAAAACAGACGGGGGTCGGCACACCCCAGCGGCCAAGTTCGGTGTAATCAGAACTCTGTTGGGCGCCCGACCATCCCCCGTTGAATTGCAGTCGATCAAACGACACCCCATGTGGCAGGCGACTCGACGTGGGCTGGCCGCAAGATCTCTTCAAGTGACAACGCCAAAGCAGACGATATATATTTCCGGCGCGGGAACCTGGTCTCGTTGCTATCCATCAAACGAACAAAAGGAACAGTGACACTTGCGGAGTACAAGATACGAAGAGCTGGCGCGTTACTTCGAAAATATCAGTTACACAGTGTACCGCATTCTGTAGTAATATACAGTAACAGGCGTATATGTCGCAGAACACCTCGGTATCAGAGTACTAACAAACTTATGGCACATCCAACAGCGCAAAACTTGCAGCTGAACGATTGTGTTACAGAAACTAATGACAAAGTTTCAAACAAAGATATCGCAAGTTTTCTCTTTGTAACATTCTATAGTATTAATAGGGTGATCGGTGCACGTTTGCTGACATGTGAATGGCGTATACAGCATATTTTATTTATTCCGTAAATGATTTCCAAAAAGCGGCAAAGTGTAGAATTAAAATATTATGTGGCACCTTAAAGGGCACCAACAAGGTAAAGAAGGGCATATTATAGGTAATACCGAAAGGTAAAGAAGGGCGTATTATAGGTAATACCGAAAGGTAAAGAAGGGCATATTATAGGCATTGTTCATATACTCGATCGCAAGCGTTGGGACCGGTGCTGATCTCGGGTGTCAGGCCATCTGATTAAGCCCTTAGGAGGCTAAGGTGGCATCTCCATACATCGGCGATATAGGTGGCCTGCAGGTCTTTGCACCGAACCCAAGGTTACCTGCGCAGTTAAACTGCTACTTACTTTACTGCTGCCCTCTCGGGACTAAAACACCGAAAGTAGAGATGAATTTACCTCATTAATTGAAATTTGGCGGTGAAATTTAAATGGGGCAGTGTTTTTCTTGCATGCACATACAGTGTGTATACGACAGTGCTTTAAGAGTGTGCAATTGTGCGCAGAATGTGCAGTTATAAATGGATTTGTGCAGCTGTAGAAGCACTTCTGTGCAGTGAAAATTAGTTTTTATAAAGTAGCCTAATCGCTACGACATTGGAGCAATATACATGCACCATGAAGGATCATCCACTGAAATCGAAAGTAGGGATGTGGTGAGTGCAAGAAAACCAAGGTTTTCTGGCAATGTGAAAGGCGGACTATAAAAGAAGCTCATCAGTTTTTAAAGAACTGAAAATGCAATTTTGGCCAAAGACTTAAAAATTTTCGTCAGAAGCATTCGACCAGGGAAAGGCCGCTGACGTCAGGTTGTGCAGTTGTACAAATTCCTTTAAAAAATCCCTGGTGTATATATACATGCGCTAAATATTGAAAGATTGCATAAAGGTTTCTGTATGCATTGTAGATGCGAAGGAGAGATCGTCGCTATCTTCCGGTGGTCATTTGCAGGACCCAAGTCAGTCGACTTCGAAGACGAAGAAGACGCGAAAGGCGAGAACGGCCTTCACCGATCACCAGCTGAACACGCTGGAGCAGAGCTTCGAGCGACAAAAGTACCTCAGCGTTCAAGACCGGATGGAGTTGGCCGCCAAGCTCAACCTCAGCGATACACAAGTCAAGACCTGGTACCAGAACCGACGGTCAGTATACATATGCAAAACTGTATACTATATTGCATCTGAAAATTTATAAAGCGCCTCTCACCGTGCACGCACGCAATCATGCAGAGGCGCTCCCAGTGCGAAGTAAGCTTATACCCAGAGAAAAGAAAGTCGTTTTAAGACGACGAAAAGATGTGATTCAGGTGACAGTTAATAACGAAGAACCTGTCGATTGAAACAAGAGCTGACTCCAAAGTGCATGGAGACTATGATGAAGTTTTGGCCAAAACTCAAGCAACCAGGAGATCACGTGATCATGAATATATATATATATATATATATATATATATATATATATATATATATATATATAACTGTTGGGCAGTGTTGGCAGACATGCAAGCAAGGCGTTCATCTCGTCTATGCTGCTCATCTCACCATCGCCATCTGCCGAATGGAAAGTTGAGTGGACCTTTTATAATGGAGCCATGGAAGAGAAAGATCGATGAGCCAAAGCAGCAGCAGCAGCAGCAGCAGCAGCAGCAGCAGCAGCAGCAGCAGCAGCAGCAGCAGCAGCAGCAGCAGCAGCAGCAGCAGTAGTCCGATAATACACAAGATGACTCCAACTGTAAACAGAGCATTTGCAGGATCCACTCTGTTCCTTAAGAACCTAAAAACTGTTTTATTTAGCCGTGGTTGAGTCGGGAGCGCTTCTGAGTAGCCTACCTTGAAGAGGCGCTATATAACTTTCTGAAATAAATAAATAAATATTAAATAGCATTTTATTAAACCTTATCAATAAAAATCAGAAGTGATCGTCGTTGAAATTGTTTCACACAATAACAATTATATTACTATAGTCGTAACATCGACGCCAATCTGTTCGACAGCTGCAGGCCACTGTCTCCACCTGTCGTTCGGTATTCATCCCGCTACTTAAAGCATCGATCGTCTGCGTGCGCATGCGCGTGCACATGCGTGGCGAACGGGGGGGAGGGAAAGCAAAGGCGATAATGTTTACAAAGTAGTAAATATTAAAACCTTCATCAGCGTCTGCTCGATAAATTATCCGATAAAGGCAATAGTATACACGCGTTTGAAAGGGTGTTGGTCATTAATAATTCGTCGCCGGTCATCGTCGTCTGCGCATGCGTGCCGCTGATAGCCTGCTGTCAGTTCGATTTTAACAGATTAATTATTATACGCGTCATGTTTCGACCGGTGGGCTGTGCAACAGTCTGCTTGATGGCGTGCAGCGGTGCACTCGCTAAATATACGAATTAACTTAATTAAGATTTCTATTCAGCCACCACAATGACTTGTCGGTATCACGATTAGGAGTATATATGACGATCGTCACGTCATCTGCGGGAAAGCAGCGCCAACAAGGGTCAAATTATGTCAATACTGCAGTCATCGCTATAATGCTATATTTATATGCATTCATTGGCGATTTAAGACGTATTCAGCGACTATAGATTGAATATCACGTGATTTAATTATAGAGCGAATTGAACGAATAAAATGGTAATTTAATGCCTTAAGTTTGGGGTGAAATTGATATACGTTGACGCTCTATTCACTTCAGTATTTAATAGGCCTATAGACAACATGACAATGATGACATCTCCATTCGCACACATACTCAACGCTGTATATGAGGGTTGGATACCTCCATCGTGTATATTTTTGATGAGCCTTCTTATCATTTATGTTGAGCATTAATAATATGACTACTTTGAGGCGTCGAATAAAGTAAAAAGATCCACATTTGGAAGTTGATTGTATATGTGTATTTGAGCATTTGTAAAGTCCCTCTCTATAGTAGGGTGAACCATTCAGAAGTGTTAAAAAATTCCGTGAGAAGAAACCGGTTTCAAGAAGAGAGAAAGAAGAGAGACCGCCAAGCTGCAGCCTGCAGAAGCAGTTCTATAGAGCGACCCGAAGAAGAAAGTTTACATTTGTAATTGTACATTGGGGTTATAATAAGGCTGACTGGTCTCTGCAAAAACCTCCGGTTTCAATGTTTAAAGGCCATTGGCGCAAGATGCAAAAGACAATCGCACCAATTCAGGACGGTTAATTTGCAAATGACTTGCTCTTCACTACGCAATGATTTTAATCGTCGTCTGCTTGCCTTGCAGGACAAAATGGAAGCGACAGACGGCAGTGGGGCTCGAGCTGTTGGCCGAGGCGGGAAACTTCGCGGCCGTTCAGCGCATGCTGCAGACGAACCCCTACTGGGCCGCCTACGACCCTCACGCGGCCAGCCTCGTCTCCAACATGGACGCCATATTGTTACGTCAGAGCGCGGGAGCCCTCCAGCAGACGACATCGACGCATCACAGTCCGCTACTGCCGCGCATGCTCATACAAGGACTTCAGCAACATGTCAATCGCTTACAAGCCCCGCCTTCGCAGGCCTTCTCGAACGACTCGTCGCGCATGACGCTCGTTTAAAACTGTCGTAAAAATTAAAATAGCTGTAAATCTATCGTATTCCGTTTCGACCGTATCGTTTAATCGTCGAGGATATCAAATGCGCAAATATCTACTGAATATCTACACGTTCGTTGATTGATTTATCGGATAAATAATCAAAAATGTAGGCTAGGAAGAATTGTTGCAAATAACACTGGTCTCGAAGCGCCATACTTTTAATATGAGTCATATGACGTCATTGACAAATTAGACGAGACTATTCGTTCCATTCGTAGAGGGGTGTTAAGGCTGTAGATTCTTATTCTTCAGATTGGACGAGTCTATTGACACCGATGAGTGTAGGGTGCTAAGGCTGTATATAGATTATTATTTGTCGTTTATAAGCATTTTTTCAATGTTATTGTATATACTTAACACCGAAGAAAGTTTGCCCTTCGGCTAAACTTTTATAATGACCTAATTCCGAGCTTGGTTCCACTCAATTTTTTTGGCCGGATTATCATTTTTATTGGGAGTGGTTTAGGGTGATGCATGGTGCGTAATCGCTTCCCGCCACCCTGCCTTAGGTATACAGACTGAGCCTTTCATTCAACAGTTGGCGTTGATAAAATATATAGCAATTGTAATTGTAATCGTACATTTATATAGCGCCCCTTCAAGAGAACTCCTCAGAGACGCTCCCGACCTGACACCAAACTACAATCAAAGAGAATGGTTTTCAAATAGCAGGACGTGATGTAGCTTTGGATGGATCATGGCTGTTAAATAATTCGACTCCTATAATAACTTGTGATCATGCGTTCATATACTATGAATTGAAATCATATAAAAAAAAATTAAACAAAGATTATTATTATTATTATTATTATTATTATTATTATTATTACTGTTACGATTAAATTGATTTTACACAAACAGTAATATTGTGTCCTAATTTTTAATTGTCAATTTTTAGTGGACAAAGATAAACACACGAACAGACAGTGGCAACGCATACATATTTACAAACAAAAACCTATAATCTCGTTTCACGAAATTTCCGTTTACATTAATTAACACACTTTATCAAGCGTTCCACGATTGACAATACAGATTTTGCAAACCAAAAGCTTTTCACCAAAGAAAAACCCAATTAAAAACTCCAAAGTCTCCATGAAAAATCCACTTTCTATATTCCTACAAAAACCTAGTCTTGCAAGGAAAACCCAATGAGTGGCAATATTGTTGATTACTGACCTTATTTAGTCCAAAAGATGTCGTTATGGAGCGTCTCTGCAGAGAAGTTCCATTGTAGAGGCGTTATATAAATGCATAAATGAATGAATGAATGAACGAATGAATGAATGAATGAACGAATGAATGAATGAATGAATGAATGAATGAATGAATGAATGCATAGGCGACTTCATGCATGCAAAAGTTTGTTGCTGTTTAACGAAACCATTTCAAAGATGATTAGTGTCGCCCTCCTGCTTTATCCAGGCTTGGCACTGGCACTATATATCACGAGTACAACCAGTGGCACATGCAGTAGCTTGCGAATGTTGAGGGTATAATTAATATAGGTTCCTATGCGTGACGTGTGCACACGACTGATGCTTAGCACACAAAATGGCCGTATAGTCCCTTTCAAGTCATTCTAATTCTCATTTTTATTTATTAACAAATGGTGGGAAAGCAGTGTTTAAGAAGATATTTTTATGTTGCATTTCTGCCCTTCCCCCCCCGAACCCACCCATCCGCAACCAGAAAAGGTGCCACCCTATATATAGTCGTCCGACATTAAAGTTCTCCCAATCGCTAAATCAGCCGATTTCGGCACCCAATTATGCATTTTGTAACACGTTTACGAACGCACTCGGAAAACCCACCGCAGAGGAATATCTTCATCACGACGAATGACACTCTATACTTTTCCTCAATTAATGCCGTGTCAACAGCCAGACCTTCCACGCGAGCCAAGCCTCGGGATTGGCTGTGGCATTCGTCACGTGACATCTATAGCCTGCACGAACGCACTCGCACACGCACACATCTCGTATAGTTAGACGATGAAATGCGAATTAAAAGTAATCTACCGAGTATATACCGACTGCAGGTCGTATGCATGTAATTATATATGCCGTACTTTCGTATAGTGTAGGACCTACGCGTATATATAGATAACGATGATGCATGCGTGAGACTAATGTAAGACGTTCTGGTAATAATTGCTTTGCATAGAAAATCACTGGGCCACCAAATCCTAGGTTAGCTGGACATCGAAGGGGCGCTGAGCTGACCCTTTCACGCGATCGGGGTATCAATCTTGCCCGTTTTAGCGCTGCTGCCCGCTCTATATGCCCCACCATTCCCCCGTCTCATGCTTCGTGCTGCACCTGCAAAGGAGAACTTGGAAACGAAAAGTGGCAATCATTGCTTGATTGGTCGCTGCCATGCAGTGCCCCGTTGGATGATGGGATGGATGGTGCACCGATTATCTGTAGATTATAGAGTTAGTAGCCTATACTATAAGAGTCGCAAATATTGCACTCGCTCGTTGCATGCTCTGGCTTCCATGTACACTGTCCCCAACATAAACCAGTATATTATCCGCTTACAAGAAGCGCATTCGCAAGCGCATGCTTTAGAGTTTAGAGACTACAGACTTGCAAGGTATACAGTGTTTGGATCAGGGTGATATAATTGCCGGGAGATGTGGGTGGAAATTTCAAATCCCTGTTCCTCATGACCCCATTATAGTTATAGATATTCTTTGAGGATCATAGTCTGACCCTTAATAAGATATTTTCTACATATCCCAATTACTGCATGGCGTGTGTCTGTGTGGATGTATACATGTGTGTATGTCTGTGTGGATGACTGTAAGGATGTCTGTGTGGATGACTGTGTGGATGTCTGTGTGGATATATGCGTGAATGTCTTTGTGAATGCCTGTGTGTATGTATGTCTGAATGTATGTATACCTTTTAAAACATTGCATTTATTATTATTAGCTCCGTGTCTGGTGTGTGTGTGTGTGTGTGTGTCGGTGTACATGTATGTGTGCGTGTGTGTGTATGCGTGTGTGTATGCTATATTGTAAATGCATGCTATTTATATGCTACCCTTGCTTCGATCCGCCGCACGCCGCAATGCGTGCGTGCAATGTATCGCTGATCGCAATGAATTATTAACAACTTCCTCAAGATTATTCATCTTGCCGCTTTTCGTCCACTGCGCCTGCGCGACAGACCCGCCCGCCCGCCCACCGCTCTACACGGTCTCCGCCGTCCCACATCAGTCCATCAAGGGTGGCGCAGATTATACGGTCCGACCGGTTTAATTCTGACCGGGCAGACGATCATTACCCGGCCAATCGGGTCGCGAAGCCTGTAATAGGTCTGATTAGAAGTTTGAAACGTTCGCTAAAGATCGCTTTCGCCCGATCTCGTTCATTGTGTTTTAAGGAGGGATAATTCATCGAGGTACGGTCGTCGAGGGAGCATTAATTAACTGAGTGCGCGGCCGTGTCCGGCTGTCGCCGTCAAAGATGGATGGTCCAGAGTCGTGACCGCTGACCGCTTGGTCAGTCTGTGGTCAGTTTGTGGTGAGTTTGTGGTGAGTATGTACGGTCCAGCGGTAGTTGAAATGTAGTGTGGCCTGCTCAGGCAGGAAGGCATACAGACAGACAGACAAGGACCAAGGAAATTGAAGAATTTGACTCAATTGTACGGATTAAGGCACTCGATGTCTACCGTGCAGAATACAATAATTGATGGTCTTTGTATGTCTGTTTGTCCGTCTCTGTCTCTGTCTCTGTCTCTGTCTCTGTCTCTGTCTCTGTCTCTGTCTCTGTCTCTGCCTCTGTCTCTGTCTCTGTCTCTGTCTCTGTCTCTGTCTCTGTCTCTGTCTCTCTCTCTCTCTCTCTCTCTCTCTCTCTCTCTCTCTCTCTCTCTCTCTCTCTCTCTCTCTCTCTCTCTCTCTCTCTCTCTCTCTCTCTCTCTCTCTATTTCTCTCTCTTTCAGTGCGTATACCTTTACGTCTGTCTATCTGTCTGCTCGTATGCCTACGCGCCTGCATGCCTGTATAATTATGTCTCTGTCCGTATCTGTCTGTCTGTGTGTCTGTGTGTCTGTGTGTTTGTCTGTATGTCCGTCCGTCTGTCTGTCCGTCCGTCCGTCCGTCCGTCCGTCTGTCTGCTGTCTGTCTGTCTGTCTGTCTGGCTGTCTGTGTGTTGAGCGCAAATGTCTCCAAGGCGATGTAGACGCCAGTTGGCAGGCTGCAGACCATCTCGGTCTCCGTCTGCTATTACACCATTACGAAAGCATTACTCGCTGCAATATCGACTGTCGACCGAGGCCCCTTCTTAGGAGCCCCGAGGGCCCCACTGGCTACCCGTCAAATTGATACCCCGTTTGTAATTTAGTGCCGCCGACCGCTAGAGGGCCACGACATACAGACGATGCAATGGGGAGACAATCAAATCGGGAGATCACAGAGGGTGAGATCTCTATATGACCCCCTCTCCACCCCGTTCCCATCAGATATATGTATAAATGGGGAGAATGGGTAGCTGCAATGACGGGGTAGAGATCGTTCCGGTGAGCGATAATAAGGGCTTTGTCATCTAATTGATCGTCTGCTGCTGAGCCAAAGGCGCGGGAAAGCGCGACGATAAAGCGCCGTGAATTAGATGCATGCGTTAATCACTGTATATCTACACGGCACATGCTACAATGCGTGTTCTGCATGCATGCTGTGTATGTATATTTTGCAATGAATTAGTGAGTAAGACGGTATGAGAATTGTAGAAAAATAACTGCAGGGGTCAGAGGCAGACCTTGATTCACGTGGAGTTGGGGGTGTGAAAAGAAGACCCTACAATGAGATGGGAAGAAAAACTATGGGGGGGGTTGAGCAATTCTCACCATGTATACTATTTAGGCTATTCAGGACCAAGGTAAGGGTTTATTTATAAGGTTTCACCGGTTAAATCCGCAGAAATATATAATTTCCGAAATTTTAAAACTTATTCTGCGATTAATCTGTGTATTTTGCGACCTTGTCGAACGCCCCGAAATTTTTCTCATGGCTACATTTCTGGTGGCAAAGCTATAAACTAGTATATAAATTATAAGTATAAGTACTAGGGCTGTTGATTTAATCGCGTTAACGCGTGCGATTAACGCGTTAAAAAAATTTGCGATTAAAAATTTTAACGCATTAATCGTACGCGTTAATTAGATCTCATTAAAATGGAATCAGAGGCAGAAAAGTCGTTTTAAGCGGAAGCCTCATACTTAAAGCTAATGATACATTATTTGGCAAATATTCCTAAAAAGAATTTGAGTATTATCGTAGCAATTCTTTGCTCAATTATCGCCTGCATACGAACCAGAACATGCGTAAAACGCTTACGATGAGGCGTCGACATCGGCCGCCACTAATTGTTTCCTCTTTCCTTACCCCGTCAGACGTCAGACTACGTTGGTTGAACTCCATGAGATGGCAAGACCAATGAATTTCAGATTTCAAATGATAAATGTTTACAGAAGGACAACTGAGACGAGGTTTGGCAAGAACCGCAATCTCTTGTGAAAAATCGCGACTAAATAATGAGGTTCAATAGTAGACCTACTATAATAATTGTTAATTAATAAGAGCATCCCTTTAACCGACCAATGTAAATAAACTGGTGTGCCTATACAATTGGCTCAAAAATAAGTAATCTTGATAGTCAGAAAACGGTTGTCTAACTTCACATTAATTTTAGGCCTATATGTCATTTTAATTAAAGGTGGTTCACATGAAAAAAATTAACGGATTTTGAGCAGTTGACTAATCTGAACAGTGTCTCAATTCTGTCTGTCGTACAAAACTGTTCAATAAACTAAATGCAGAAATTCAATAGGCCTAAGCCAAAGGTTATTGAATATGTTTGCAATAGAAAGAATGCATGCAGTCATTAAAATTTTATGCTTCAGGAAGTTCAGGGGTCCTTAGAAAATAGTGAGATTAGTATATTTGAAGAAAATGCATTGCGATTAATTTGCAGTTAATTGCGATTAAAAAAATTAATCGCGCGATTAATTTCGATTAAAATTTTTAATCGAACAACAGCCCTAATAAGTACGTGTGGGTAAGCAGGTGTGTAAGTAAGTAGAACTGTTCGTGCGGCTATATACATATTATATATATTATATAATATCTACATTTTATGTCCTATACTGCATGATCACCGGCTTGTCCTTTTATGTAGCGCGTTAATCCGTTTTTCAATAGTTTCGCGTCTTTCGGACAATCATGAGATGCATGTAATAAAGCTTTGGAATTAAATAAGACGTGTAGCCTATAATTAACTCGTTTGTCCCATTCCCTCTGACTCCATTTCCATTTTTCCTTCCCCCATATCTTCGTCCCCATCTCTATTTTCAGTCCAGGTTCGATAACTTTTAAAACCACCATGCAGCTGAAATAAGGAAATAACGTTGCAGTGCCTGCATAATTTTTGTATATATGCATGCGGTCCATGTGGTATCGAAAGCCGAAATCTCGCTTTTGTACACGCAAGAGGATTATCTAATTCAGCTTGGAAGAACAGTCTTATCTCAAGGTTCCATGATGCATTTAAAACTTTCGATTGCACCAACGTATACACAAAGCCCCCGTCAAACTCGTGTCTAAAACGCCTGCTTAGACATCCATTTAAATCGCACGTTGTATGAGTTTATATACTCAACGCGACACGCAATCCAAGGTGTTCTCGACACGATAGTTCTAATTCCTCGCAAACTGTACGTGGCGACATCTGTGCATGCCCCTTATAATTACACACGTCTAGACAGCGGGACAGATTTCGCGCCACGAATTACAACTGTCGTCTGCTTTCGACGCGGACAGTTTTCCCGCCCATATTAGCACGCACAATATCAGTCAGACGTCATTTTTCTTTCGTCCTATACATGCATCCGACTAATACGGCGTGTATCGGATTATCGTGCTTATCGCAAGCGCCAAACCGCGCGGAGGGGAAGTGCATAAGGAGATTAGAGACGGTTTATTATTTTCGATGCAGTCAGCAGTCTATATAGTTTGCGAATAATTGATATTTCGTTTATCGAGACGGTCTCCATTGTTGAAAGCGTCGAATTGCATGCTGGGAATCTTTCCGACGCTGCACGTTGCAGCCTTTGACGTATGCAGCTGCAGTGTGGTTTGACCTCGTTAGGTCACTGCGCATGCGTTCGATGCCAACGGTGTCGCGGGGTTTACAAGGTCACGTGACTTAATGCAGGGGTTGATGAGATTTTTGACTGCTGAAGAGACGAGTGTTGATGTACAATTGTGCATATAGATGAAGCCGGGCGTGGACAGAATTGAAGCACTGGCACGTATGATTATCTACAGCAGTCGTTGTGGCATTGACTTATTATATCGGAAGGTTTGATATAACGTAGAATTATATTTCTCTGGCTTTAAGACGACGATGAAGATGCTGTGGCTGGACCGTTGCTGTTGCTGCTGTTGCTGCTGCTGAAGAAGAAGGTGGTGGTGGTGGTGGTGGTGGTGGTGGTGGTGGTGGTGGTGGTGGTGGTGGTGGTGTGGTATTGGTGGCGTTGGTGGTGGTGGTGTTGATGGTGGTGGTGGTGATGGTGGTGACGGTGGTAGTGGTGATGGTGGTGGTGGTGGTGGTGGTGGGGGTGGTGGTGGTGTTGGTGAAGGTAGTGGTGGTGGTGGTGGCGGCGGCGGCGGCGGTGGTGTTGGTGGTGGTGGTGAAGGTGGTGGCTGTGGTGGTGGCGGCGGCGGCGGTTGTGTTGGTGGTGGTGGTGGTGGTGGTGGTGGTGTTGGCGGCGGCGGCGGCGATGGTGCATGGTATCTCTGTATACATCGCAAGTCATTGTAACGTTTCGTATGTACTGAGGTATGTATGCACATCCACCGTACTAAGCATGCGAGATGTGTACGTATAATCTTTGCAATTTTTCCATGGCGCATACTCTAGAATGTCAAAATGGCGTTTTGTACGCACGGCACTAAATGCGAGCACTTCGGTGGAAAGCGGACTGGTATACGAAATGCAGTCCGGCGTTGTTTCTCGCTCGACCATTTCCCCGACCCATGAAACCATGGATCGGCTGATGGTCCCAGATGACGACCCACTTCCGCCGGCAGTCCACCGTCCACTTCTCCCCACAATTAATACTTAATTCCGAGGCTTTTAGCCAAACACATCCGATACCCCACTCTCCTATTGCAGCTCTACTCCCCGCCCTTCCGCTTGGACCACAGACATATACGCGAAGTAGAGCGACGGCGGAAGTCGTCTGCTACCTGAGGCGCTCGGCAGCCGGACGTCTACATCGCTCGCGAGGGACCAATAGCCGAAAATCTGTGTATTTTGCGCGTAACATCTCCGCTAACTCTATCCATTTTCTATCCATTTACTAATTTGCAAACGCAATTTGTCGTCGCCCTTTGAGTCAATTACGTCCGCGCCACAAGAAGACGGCGACCGCCATGAAAGCCGAGCAGCGTCCGCGCGCGTTGAACTCGATATATGCCGCAATCGTCTTGCATATAAATTGCGCTGTCAGCGGACATGAGAATCAAACGCGCTCCGGCGAGCCCCCGTACTTTCGACGCCACCCTCCACCCACCCCAACCCGGCCACGTCGATACGGAATTACATTTTAATACGGGAGCGGACCGCGCCGCCGGTTCTGGACATCGTCGTCGTCGTCGTCTTCGGTAATTATGTTAAGACCACACTTCATTTAATGCGATAACTCAACGCCATTAACACTGGGACCACCAGCGGGGTCCGGGGTGGTCCGGGGTGGTCCGCGAAAGTAATCCCAACGGACTGGCGGACCGCTGACTGCAGAGTCCGTCCTTTGAGTGTCTATTAGCGCACGGCGGGCGTCGTAATCGGTCGCGAGAATTGTCAACAAAATCTCGCATGCCTGATCAAAGCGTCGCCTACTCTCATCTCATTTGTCCGAACGGTCGCAGTCGCTGATCTCATGTGAACGAACGTCCGCGTACGCTTCACGCTACAGCGGAGCGGCGAGGGGAAAGAAAATAACGAGGTTAACCACGGCGGCGACGTTGTGCATGGGTTGCTGGGTAATTGGGGGGACAAAGGCGGACGCGACGACGAAGTGACTGGCCGGTCGGGAAATGTGGGTGATTAGGGTTTGCTGTCGGTAATGGAGAAAATCGGCGATTGGGGTTCTGCTATACATGTGTGTTTCGTGTGTGATGTGATGACGATGCGAGGTTTATTTTTGGTAAACGATCGATTTTCTGAGATGCGAAAGTTTGTTTTATGTTCGTTTTATAGAACGAAGAAATTCATCCATTCATCTATTCAATCGTCCATCCATATTATATTCAAACATTCTTTCTTCTTTTCTTCGATCTTATTCATGAATTGGTGCATTTATTCATGCATTCACTCATTCATGCACGCATGCACTCATTCATTCATAAGATAAACGCAAGGCTATTAGCTTAGGCCTAGGCCTAACGGTTGTTAAAGTCAATCATAGTACATGTTACCAAATAATATTTGTTTCGCTCCTTTTGTATCGTCTGCAAGATTTTTTACGAGAGCAACAACACCTTTATTTCGTAGGTTTTCATCCAATGTAATAAACAACGGCAATGCGTGTTTGTGAGTCTATGTGCATAATTTTATTTTTTACTAATTTGATATAGCGCCTATTCCACGTTGACTGCTCAGGATGGCTCACAACCAACGCATCCTCGGTTGAATAGAACATGTAATCTTAAGCACAGTGAGAAAGGGACAGAAAGGCCAAAAGGCATCTGACGAAGGATAGCAGGGAACTCATTCCAGGTTGCAGGGTCAGTTACGGAGAAAGCAGAGGGCTACCTGATTGCAGTCCGTGAGCGGGGAGTATCAAGTTCCGCTTGAGCAGCTGAACGGAGAGAGCAGCGACGCTGGACGTGCGTGGTCGCCGTGGTGGAGCAGCACAGCTCCTGCAAGCACAGATGTTTGTTTGTTTGTATTTGTTTGTATGTGCACTTGTTGTAGCGCCCCTTCAAGCTCACTACTCAGAAGCGCTCCCGCCTACAGCGCGCGGACACTGCATCGGAGTTTCACGCCGAAGCGCTGAGCAATTGCGAGTGAAGGACTTGCCCATTGCAAGGTCCCTATACGCGGTGACTTGGGATGGATTCGAACCTGCAACCCTCTGGCCGCAAGGCAATGAACATACCCACTACACCACCGCACCCCACAAAAGGGCTGAACCTTCAAGACAGCGCTGGACCAAGAGAGAAATTCGGTAAACAGTGCGCTGTGGGTAACGAAGCCAGTGGACTGTATACAACCCGCATGTACAAGAGACTCGGCCAAACTTGGGAATGCAGCATATATGAGGCAAGTAGCAGCGCGCAGAACCCTACTTAGAGATCCTAACCTACAGACCGGAAATTCACCGTATATGGCGCTGCAGTAGACTGGGAGGCAAAGAGCGGGAAATGACCTTGACCTGCCGAAGCTGTTAGGTCTGACAGCTGCGACATATGAATAGAACTCGACGAAAAATTTCCTGTTGACGATAACAGTTTTCATGCAATAAATATCCATGTAGATTAAATCATTAATAATAATATTTCCTTGAACATCGTTAATTCTGAATTTTCCAACGCTATATAAATTGCAGTATCGTTCAATTCATTATGTATCGAAACATCTTCGACACCGCTAACTCTGGATTTTTAAACGCTATATAAATTGCCATGTCGTTAAATTCTCTGTGTATTGACGTCTTGTCGCAAAAACTAAATCGGGTGTTCCAACGCTATATAAAAGGCTGTGTTCAATTCTTTGTGTGTTGAAATATAATCGTTAGACACCGTTAATTCGGGATTTTCCAACGCTATGCAAAAGGCCGTGTTCAATTGTTTGTGTTGCAACTCCGCCACTGGTTGCACTCTGCCAGTGCCAGTCCCAAGCCTGGATAAAGGAGGAGGGCGTAGCTAATGGTCTTTGCTACCACAGAGTGCCGTTAAACTACAACTACTACTATAGTATACAATACTACTACAGTATACTGCTACTACTGTTTGTGTTGCCAGCGGGAATGGCCAAAATGGCATCGTTGCAAAATCGCGTAAAAAATAACGACACAACGGTTTGTTTGTATGTGCACTTGTTATAGCGCCCCTTCAAACTCCCTACTCAGAGGCGCTCCCGAATGCAGAGCGGACACTGCATCGGAGTTTCACGCCCAAGCGCTGAGCAATTGTGAGTAAAGGACTTGCCCAAGGTCCTTACGCGATGAGGTGGATTCGAACCACGAACCTTCCGGCTTCAAGGCAACGACACCACCACTGTGGGGGGGGGGGGCGCGGTGGCATAGTGGTGGCGTCGCCGCCTTGAAACCGGAAGGTTCGAGGTTCGAATCCACCTCACGTCGCCGCGTAGGGACCTTGGGCAAGTCCTTCACTCGCAATTGCTCAGCGCTTCGGCGTGAAACTCCGATGCAGTGTCCGCTCTGCAGTCGGGAGCGCCTCTGAGGAGAGAGCTTGAAGGGGCGCTATAACAAGTGCGCATACAAACAAAACAAACTACACCACCGCGCCCCACAACGGTGTCTAAGCATAAGAAATAATTTTTTGGGCTTGGAATAGCAATCACTTCTGCAAGAAACTCAATAATCGATAGGTGGCGGTAATGCACCGTAAGACATTCATATTAGCGCAATATATGTACACTATGTTCGCTAGGCGGCTATGCATATTGCGTATGCATTCGCCAGGTGAAACCTTTCAAAGGTATAAAATTTGCTTTGACAGTGTGTGTAGGCTACAAAATCGGCAGAAGCACTTCTCGAGTGAGTCCAGTCCACTTTCCACGCAAAAACACAGACGATTATTGTAAAATAGTGCTTCACCTGACTGATGTGCCGTTCCATCGCAACAGACAGACAGACAGACAGACAGACAAACAGACAGAGAGACAGACAGACAGACATATAAACAGACATACAGATATGACAGACAGACAGATAGACAGAAAGACAGACAGATAGACAGACAGACAGACAGACAGACAGACAGGCAGACAGACAGACCTATAAAGGCCGTCCCAACCAGCACAGCACCCGGCATTGTACAGCATCAGGCCTACAGCGTTGTTATTATTGCTAAAATAACAATTGCAAGAGGAATTCTCTTCCACACCGTGACCAAACAATCTTCATTCCAGTGCCATATAATTATATAATATATATATATATATATACATATATATATATATATAGGCAGCAGTAGCTAGCGTTCTAAAAAAAATTACACTCAATCGAGTGGGTATATATAGGGTTCAAAGTTTCAAAGCCACGGCCACGACAGTCATTCGGTTTAATCATTCTTCTGCCGCACATGCTGTGCCCCTATATAGTAGCCAACGCTACTATATACTTTGATCATTTGATGGCCGTACACTGTGGATGAGAAGTCGAGACGGTGAGGTAGAGGACTCAGTAGCGAAGCTAGGGGGGGTCAGGGGGGTACACGTGTCCCCGGGCGCCGAGGGAAGGGGGCGCCAAAATGAGGGTTGAAAGTAGCAATTTTGCACTTGTATTTTGGCTAATTTGTACCATATAAATTTGTAAGATTCAATTTTGGCGCCCCAAAACATCCAGTAAGAATCATATTGCTTACAAACCGCTTGCCAGGCATGATTTTAGCGCCCCATTACGCACCAACAGGCGCTCCATAGGCCTACTCATTGTAAATGACCAAGCCACAACGCAGCTGGGGTTGTTAGGACACACACACTCTGGCTGCACCCAAGATATTTCCACTCAGAAATATCCCGCCCCAGTTAATGATCCACGCACTACAAATTCGCGCGGTCAACTGGTTGTGAAGGAATCTTGGGTCAGAATGAATAATTATCTGGATTCTGCTGCATCCATTGCCCAGTTCGCCCAATGGCCGAATAGAAGGTGAGTGGGGTTACTGGAGTATGCTGGCTCGGGTAGAGTTAGTACCTTTCCATCTGTGGGCTGCTAGTAGATTAGTCTGGCTTGGCTCTTGTCTCTGAAACTGATGCCTGATAAGCAGAGGGTCCCAGATGGATATTTGTCTACTTCATTGGGTCAAGAGGTCAACAGCTCAGGCGTTCTTTCAAGAGGGCATTGTGCTGTCTTGTACTGTTATTTTGTTTGAATTCAAATAATTAGGTCTACTATTTAATTTTAAATAATAAATTTATTAGTTTTACGTTATATAACTCAGTACAAAATAATCAACTACCGGTACGTATAGGCTACTTATTAAATTTTTATTCTTTCATCGACAGCATGCACGCAGGCCTATGTGTTATGATATATGTATGATATATCAATATCATTAATAAATTTCGAATGATAGGCCCTACTTAGTTTTTAGTTTAATATTATTAAATAATGTGTATTAAATTAGAAGTCACTAAGGTTATCGGAAAATACAAATGTGCGACAAGAGGCGTTTTGTCCCAGGTGCGGGGTAAAACGTTCCTCTGAACACATTGTATTTAATTATTTCGTAATGTCATCTTTTGGAATTTTATTAAACACAGTAGTACTGTATTTAGGATATTCACCACTAGATCTTACAATAATTTCACGCTCGAAACGATATATTAGGCCTACTCACTTTGCAAATTAGAAGAAAAAACCTTTAAAGGGGTGTTCCCCACCCCTCTACCTAATGATGGTAGTATGGTGGTGATGGTGCAGGACCAGAATCATGATAATTATGTTCGGTTTTCAGTCGAGAGTTCCAATAAGTGGCAACTGGCTATTAAGTAAGTGAATGTAAGTGAATGAGGTGAAATTAAAAGGCAAGATAGAATTAAATGAGCAAACTGGCGGAGGTCATTTGGGAGTTCGTTCTAAAGAATAAAGACAGTAGGCCCTAAAGCAATGTGAAAAAATTTAATAGAGGGGGGGCGCCAATTTTGTAGTTCGTCCCCGGGCGCCAAATATCCTAGCTACGCCACTGAGAGGACTGCATGGTCACCACTCACCCGCTATAATCATAATTATGCAGAGAATGACTAAATTAATAATTATCTAATGTAATCTATTTCAAACTTATCTTATCTTCCCCACTTGAACCCAATCTAGTCCATCCATCCATCGTCCATCCACTATCCACCATCCATCCATCCATCCATCCATCCATCCATCCATCCATCCATCCATCCATCCATCCATCCATCCATCCATCCATCCATCCATCCATCCATCTATGAGATACTTTGCACATGTGTCGGTTCAATCCCTCTTCCTCCTCCTCCTCCTCCTCCTCCTCCTCCTCCTCCTCCTCTTCCTCCTCCTCCTCGTCCCCCTCCTCCTCCTCCTTCTCCTTCTCCTTCTCCTTCTCCTTCTCCTCCTCCTCCTCCTCCTCCTCCTCCTCCTCCTTCTCCTTCTCCTTCTCCTTCTCCTTCTCCTCCTCCTCCTCCTCCTCCTCGTCCTCCTCCTCCTCGTCCTCCTCTTCCTCCTCCTCCTCCTCCTCCTCCTCCTCCTCCTCCTCCTCCTCCTCCTCCTCCTCCTCCCCTTCCCTCGACTTAAACGCAGATAGATAAAGACAATGAATTGATCAATTTACTTCCATATTGAGCTCAATTATAGGAAATGTTCTCGAGCCTACAGTCCTACACAGTCACACATAATCGAAATCTGCCCCCATGCACATCATGATATTGTATTATAATTATACACGCATTCACTAGGCCTACTTATAGACCTAGAATCCTATAGATACCCGCTCGATCTCTTCATATGCTCTGCCTGTCTGACTGTCTGTCTGTTTGTCTGTTTCTCTCGCTGAGTGTGTGAGGGTGTGTATGACACATTTTAAAACTATGATTGCCAACCAAATGCATGGATCTGACCTCAATATCAAATTTTATCAATACACGGTGGCCTACCGCCCTACCCAATACACCTCACTTAGCGGCCAGTTATAGCAACGCTGAGCTTTCTTGGTTGTAGGGCCGTTCATCTGGAATAACCTCCTTCAAAACTCTGTCTATTAGGCCTACATCTGACCAATCAAACCTTCTGTCATAAATTTATTAAGTATTTTCTATTTTGTCGTCGCTGGCTGGGAGCGCTCCCGAATAAATTTGTTGAAGGTGCTATATAAGTCCACAGAATGAATGAATGAATGAATGTGTGAATGAAAGAAAGAAAGAATGAATGAATGAAAGAAAGAACGAAAGAAAGAAAGAATGAATGAATGAATGAATGGATGCATGCATGAATGAATGAATGAATGAATGAATGAATGAATGAATGAATAATAACACTGACCGATGCTTGAAAGAAAGATAAAATTATTTCTTTTACCGGACTCGGACCTCCCTCTCACGACCCGTTTTGACAACTCCCTCCGTCTCCATTCAGCGCTCATGAATGGCTCCCTGCTCGATGGCTTTCAAGTGGCGCTTTAGAAGTTTGGTGATCACGATCACGATTACGAGCGGCAGGCCCACGCAGACACGTAGAGCCAACCAGCGAATATATATATATATATATATATATATATATAAACCGTACCACACGTTAACACACATATTATATAGGCTAGGCTATGTACACACACACACACACACACACACACACACACACACACACACACACACACACACACACACACACACACACACACACACACACACACACACACACACACACACACACACACACACACACACACACACACACACACACACACACACACACACACACACCAATACAAACACGCACACACTTATATAATATTAAAATTATATATATACAATGCAAGTCATGTATATAGGTGTATGTATGTGTGTGTCGCGTGAATGAGTGTGTCCTGGAGGAGTCTGTTAATTAACAATAATTATTATTATTATTGTGGTAATTATTCGGATCATTTATACGGCAGTTTGCTGAAGTATTCGAGTACACACATACTGAAAAAATTCTATGATCTGAAATTAATGTGTTTAATATATATATATATACATATGCATATGCATGCTGAAATTAATGTGCTTAATATAAATGTGCATTGCCTCTTGAAACAGGAATGGCATGTGGCAGAAATAAAAAAAATGTAAACACAACGACTAGGCCTACTTATAATGACGTTGCATAATATATACCCGATTTATTTCAACGGTGTACGTTTATTTGTGACACCCTATATGTACTGAGTATTAGCCTAATGTTCTGTTCATCATCATCATCATCTCGGGGGAGGGGAGTGACTTGTTTATACGCAGGGAAATATTTGCATTGTCCAGATTTTCTTCTGCTGGTAAACAATAACAAAAAACTTCAACTTTTCGACGAAACATACTCGGGTGTTTTGCGTCGTTGCAAAAGTGATGTAATGAAGATAGCGGTTGACGACGATGATGTCTTAGATTGAAAATCATTGAATACTGTTTATGGTTAAATTAAATGCTCGTGACAGTATAATTATAAATTTATAATTATAATATAGCGTATGTAGGTCGACAATTAATTATCCTGCACAATATAGACAACAGACATAGCAACACAATACAATTGAATGCAATGCTATGAAATTAAATGCAATGCAATTGAATGCAATGTAATACAATGCAATGCTATGAAACTAAATGCTATGCAATTGAATGCAATTAAATGCAATACAATACAATACAAAGTGATGCAAACAAAGTATACAGTGAAAGCCAAAATCACAACAAATGCAAAGCAGAAGAAGTGGACGAGGGAGAAAAGAGGAGAAGGAGGAGGGCCTGGAGTTAGGAGGGAGAAAGAGGAGGAGGAGGAGGAGGAGGAGAAGGGCCTAGAGTTAGGAGGGAGAAAGAGGAGGAGGAGGAGGAGGAGGAGGAGGAGGAGGAGGAGGAGGAGAAGGGCCTGGAGTTAGGAAGGAGAAAAGAGGAGGAGGGGAAGGATTAGGAAGAGGAGGAGAAGGGCCTGGAGTTAGGAGGGAGAAAAGAGGAAGAGGAGGAGAAAGAGGAGGAGGAAAAGGAGGACGGGTGGAGGAAATCATGGATGATTAATTGTTCAGCCACTTGCAAGTTGCGCTCCGAAAAGTTACGAATGCCAGAAAACGAGATATGTAGAGGAATTATGGCAAAGATAGATAATAGATATGGTATGTACAATTGTACATGGTATACAAATCCATCTGGAAGTGGTATATGCATAGAGGTCAGAGAAGAGAGTGGATTTTCCTGTTCTGCATGTTATCTCGTAACTCGTTGGTATCTCTAGAGTCTATATATATATATAGATGCTGATGGCGTTTGACACTGCATGCAGTCAAAAGGAAAGGGGGACATGAGCCAAAAACCAAAATTTGCAGAACATTCTGCGAATGCTGCTTCATGACCTTCACAAATGAATACGCCTAGGTATACATGTGTACAGGTAGGCTTAGTAATTATGAGGTAGATTTTGTGTATATATGCTACGGCTTCATGTATATATATATATATATATATATATATACGATGCATGCACGTGTATATATATATGATGTATGCGCGCATTCATTCGCTCATTCATTCTGGGATTTGTGTTGCGCCTCGTCTTCTAAGAGACATGCTGTATTTTATATGTCTATATTTGTTATTATACGTACACACACATTGTATATACATATATATATATACGCGTACATGTAAACTATTGTTAGGCATGCATTACAATTATATAGGCGTATACCTATGATTTAATATAACTTTGAATGTATGTACGCATAAAAATGTATACATGTATGAATGTATGAATGTATGCATGTATCCGTGTATGCACATTGCACAGGTAGGATATATACTGCAACTGCAAGTCATGCCTCTAATATACGACTTTACAGCAGTTACTCCTAATACCAACAGCGTTAACAGGGCGACCCGCAGGAAGGGATAAAATTTCGTCCTAAGGTCAATTCATTTTATACACCCTCGTGCATACGGTGCTCCCTTAAAATGTCTACGTAGGATCCAGCATTGTTTGTCACACATAATTGTCCAATTAGCAGACCCCCGCGTCTCATGCCAGATGCCATATACGCAGGGCCACGCCGTGCAAGCGGTGCCCAGGCTGTACACACACTCCGCCTCTGACGCCCATACATACCGAAGCCACCGGAAAGCCAATTATCTCTCCAATCCATTTATAAACGGAAAATCTTCCAAATCAACGGTCATTGCGATTGAAAAGTTAGTTTGTATACACGAGCGCAGAAAAGGATGCGAAAGAGTTAGTATCTCAACAGACCAACTCAAAACAGACGGGAATAGAAAGTGCGACGATAATTATAAGCAGACGCTATAAACTTAACTGTATAACAATTTTACCAAGTGCTATCCATAGGGAGTGTCATGCAACTTGGAAATACGATAATTGTTGTCCGATAATCAGTTGTACGCGCGTCTGGAGACTTTTACCGAGTAACCCCTTGCCAACTAACTCATCAAGGTTGACGATAGAGCGATATACACAGTTGTATCGAGTCTGCATGGGTGTATGTGTTTGTGTAAAGTCTTTGCGTTACAACGTTTTATTTATCGATGATGAAGTCAAAGTTTCTGCGAGGCTTTCGAAACATCGTAAAGAGTAAAGAGAAGAATGGTCTGGCTTCCAGCGCCGAAGACCAGCCGCGTCTCGTTCGAAAGCCAGCGCGGAAGTTTCCGAAGCTGCGTCGGCACCGGAGCGACTCTCTGACCGGAGGCGGAATCGGTGGATCGAGACGAAGACGGAATGCCTTCCACTCCGCCTTCTCCACCTCCAGGTCTGCGCGCCTGGGTCGGCAGCTCTCGCAGGCGGTCGATGACGGTGACGCCGCGAAGGTGAGGGAGATTCTGGAGACTGCTCCGGACATGGAAGACCTGGAGGACTCGTGCGATGTGCTTCACCGCGCCTGCGAGAACAAGGACCTATCGACCGTGGCCGTTCTGCTTCGCTACGGCGCCACCGTGAACACGATGGGCGGCAGAGACTGTGCACCGATCCATATCGCCGTTCGAAGCAACTGTCTCGGGATAGCGTCCCTGTTGCTCAGTCACGGGTCGTACCCGAACATCGGAACGAAATTCGAGAAGCGTACCCCGCTCCACATTGCCGCCACCCTCGGTAAAGACGAGATGGTTCGATTCCTACTGGAAAACAACGCCAAGGTCGACCAAGGTGACATCTACGGGTCCACGGCGCTCCACATGGCCGCCAGGATGGGCCACTTGGCGGTCGCAAAGACCCTGTTGGACAACGGGGCCGGATCGGATGTGTACAACAACGACGGTTGGACTGCTCTCCACCTGGCGGCGGAGAGTGGAAACATCGCCGTTGTCCGTCTGCTGCTGGAGAGGCACGCCAATGTGGACAGTCAGAATCGATTCGGAAGGACTCCTCTCCATTGGGCGAGCGCCTGTGGACATCTCCAGGTGGTGGAGCTACTGCTGAGGTACAACGCGAGTGTGACGCTGATGGATCTTCACGGGAAGACTGCGTTGGATCACGCGGTGAACGAGAAGGTGAGGGCGACGGTGAGGGCGGTTGTGTCGACTGTCGAGAAGGCGGCAGCGGCTCAGGGACCGGCGTGGCCACGGAGGGCGAGCTACGCCATCGGTCAGATCGTCATCATTGACGGAAGGTCACGGAGGGAGCTCTGTTCGTCGGGGCATATCTCGAGGCAGACCCTGGCTGAGGAGGAGAAGGTGGTGGATGACGCGGTGGAGGAGCAGGATGCGGCTGGAAGAAGGAAGTCGAGCAAGGTGTTGTCGTCGCAACGTGGAGTCTTTTCCGGACTGGAAAACGACGTGGAGTCGACGGGGGATGCTGGATCGCTCCCGCGGTGCGTCCGTCAGTACCGGAGCTGGACGGACTGTCGTTCGTCGGACACGGACAGCGGACGAGGGAGTTCCGGAACTGCGTCGTCCCTCTGGGGGACCCTGCCGTCGAAGGAGGGGAGCCTGGTCAGAGGAGGGACGGGGTTGCGCGTGGCAGCGTCAGTGACGGCGCTGTCACATGGATCAGCAGCACCCTCCTCGGTGACGGAGACGCAGCCCTGGCGAGTCGGAGGAGTCGGAGGAGGAGTCGGGGGCAGTGGAGAGTGGAGGGCCTCACAGTCGAAGGATGTTGGAACGTGGAGCCTCGAGCATCTGGCTGCTGTGAAGGAAGCGTCCGCTAAGGCCGAAGATGAGGAGGAAGCCAGTGTAGGAGGAGGACAGAGCGGGGACAGCGCTACGACGGGAGAGCGCCTCGTCTTCTGCAGAGGTCAACTGGGTCGACTGCGGGAGGCGTTCAGGTCTCGGACGAGGACGCTGGAGAAGGGAATGGGAAAGGTGGTGAAGGAGACGAGCATGGCGCTGGAAGACGGGTCACTCAAGTACATGACGGACACGCTCCAGTCGACGCGTTCAGCCATCCAGTCTCTCCAGTCCGTCATGGATGACTTCACAAACCAGTTCGACGGACGACTCACCCTCGTCGAGCGCAACCTCTCCGTGCTCATCGCCCGCTCCACCCGGGATGACGACGGCGGTGGCTCCCTCCACGGGGATGCATCATCCTCCACTATGAGGGAAAGGCGATCTGCTCCTCCCTTGGACGTCTTCTTCCACTTCATCGTCTCCTACGTTTCCAGGTACATCGACGGCTGGCGTCGACTCATCCAGGGCCTCTCGCTTCCGATGGACCGCGAGTGCGAGGTGCTGAGGATGGTGACGAAGGCAGCCACCGCCGCAACTGACGGTAGCGACCTCTTGCGGAGGAGAAGGATCAGCAGATCGATGCCTGACGTCGTTGGTCACGTGACTGACCACCTGCTGGTCACCGATCTGTCCGTCTGTGCGCTCAGCTTTGTCCAGCGACACCTGGAGGAAGAGGAGGGAAGCAGGGGAGGAGACGTGGTAAAGGACATCATCCGGAGAGTGTTTGAACTGATCGAGGAGATCTTTGATGTTGGAGCCACGAGGTCCATCGTCAGAAGTTTTGTTCGTCTGACGTCAGCGATCAACAGCGAAGGTGACGTCATAGGTAACTATCATTATAGTCACTCATTCATTCAAGTGTTTATATAGCACCTCCTCCAGGGAACTACTCGGAGGTGCTCCCGACACCGGCACGACCAACATGAGCAGGTTTCAAGTGCTGGTATACAGTGCATGTGTCAGAGAGTGCATGTGACCTGCAGGGAACAGGCGCAGGTTATAGGAGGAACGCCATTCTATTAGCTCGAGCATTGCTTTCTATCATTATTGCTATTGTTACTGGTATTGTTACTACTATTGGTATTGTTATTATGAATATTGCTGTTACTGATATCTTTACTACTGCTGGTATTGTTGTCACCAATATCATTGTTACTGGTATTGTTGATATTATTGGTTATGTTAGTATGAATATAGTCGCTATTGGTATTGTAACTATTATCGATATTACCGTGTTCCTATTGTTACTAGTATTGTTACCACTGCTGGTAGTATTGTTTTTATGGATGTTATTTTATTGGTATGTTGTTACAACTACTGGCATTTTAATTAACAATGTAAGTTTTATTGGTATTGTTGCTGCCATTCGTATCCTCATCATCAATATTTTATTTGTATTGTTACAATAATTATTAATGGTATTGTTATTGTTATATTATTCTTACTAGTATTGCTGACACCATTATTTTGTGTGGTTATAATGGATAAGTATTATTTTATTTCTCATCTTGACCATTGGTATTGTCGTTATCAGTAGGGTTAGCCACAACACTTATATTGCATTTTGGCATACCTGGGAACGGCGGTCCCAAATTATAAAATTCCATAAATCGATAGTGCGGAGTATTGGATGGGCAAAAAGTGTGGGTTTTCATCCAGCCTCCATTTCTTAAGCGTTTCTTCATCAATCCAGCTTCTATTTCAGATCTAGAAATGCCTTCATCCAGCTTCTATTTCTCATGCGTTATTTTCGTCAATCCAGCTTCTATTTCATCTGCAGAAGAACCTTCATCCAGATTCCAATTCTCTTGTGTTTTTTCATCAATCCAGCCTCCATTTCACCTGTAAAAGGCCTTCATCCAGCTCCTATTTCACCTCCCTGACGTGTCGTAATAGCGCGGTGTATAGGATGGGCTCATATAAACCACGCTTGAGAAATAGGAGCTGGATGAAGACCTTTTACAGGTGAAATGGAGGCTGGATTGATGAAAAAACACAAGAGAATTGGAATCTGGATGAAGGTTCTTCTGCAGATGAAATAGAAGCTGGATTGACGAAAATAACGCATGAGAAATAGAAGCTGGATGAAGGCATTTCTAGATCTGAAATAGAAGCTGGATTGATGAAGAAACGCTTAAGAAATGGAGGCTGGATGAAAACCCACACTTTTTGCCCATCCAATACTCCGCACTATCGATTTATGAAATTTTATAATTTGGGACCGCCGTTCCCAGGTATGCCTGCATTTTTATAGACGATTTAGAGGTTCCCATGTGAACATTTATAATTACTTTGATCATTAATATTCTATTGTTAATAGTATTGTTGCTGGTACTGCAATTCAATCATAGCTATTGTCATCATTTTCGTCATGCATTTATTTAGCTCCACTATATAATGATAATGAAGCATGAATCGATGGCGCTGAGTAACTGTGAGTGAAGGACACTTGAGTCTCAAGGTCATCCCCTTTCCATATACGATAACCATTTCAGATGAGAGAGAGGATCGAATCCATAATCTCCAAGTTACAACAAGCCGACAGCTTTAACCAATCAAACACCGTATAATTATATATATGTATGTATATATATATATATATATATATATGATTATCATATTGTAAAGCTTCGCATTGCCCAGAACAGGAACAGCTTTCGAGTGGGCAAATTTAATTCGCAGGATTTAAACGGGTTCTCCATGCAAGTACGGAAATTCCCATAATATATACAACACATAAATGATATATAATGTCATTATATATCATTTATGTGTATGACATTGTGTAATTCTACATGTATAACCGCCTGATCCCAAGCAGGTAGTAGCGTTTGAGATGATTCTTGTGGCAGTGATATATTATTAATTAAAGGCTAACGAAGAATAATTAGTTAGTAATTAGACTAATTAACAATTAATGCGACATGCAGCATTAGAAGGATGTCTGTCTATTCTCTCGCTACAAACATGATTATGACCTGCTAAATCAATTCTACGTTTAATAATATTAACTTATGCAATTGGATAATTTGAAATATAGTTGGCATGTTGTTTCTGAGGCTGTGATGAATGGTATGATGATGATGATGATAATGCTGATGATGATAATGCTGATAATGATGTTGATGATGATGATGCTGATAATGATGTTGTTGATGATGATGATGATGATGACAAAGTTCCGTTTGTGCGAGTGTTATGCATACAGTGACAGGATGAAGATGATGATGATGCTATTGATACTGCATCTGCTGATTATATCGTCTGACTAGTCTGCCTTCCTTCCCCCATCCCACCCTACCCCACCCCACCCCCACCCACCCCCAATCAAGACCTAATGACGACCGTTTCCGTAAACTGACGATAACCAGATGTACCACGTGATGACACACGTGACTGTCTGACTGGCTGCCCTATCTCAATCGTAATCTCCAAGTTATAATATATAAAGCGCCACTCGAAAGCCAAGCGCAGAGCATCAGCTTATTCACGAGCGCTGCGAGTTGTCCTAATAAGATCGTAGTTCCCTTATGAAAAGGATCAGAGGTGACAGGGTAACTGGTATAGGGTGGGTGGCGTTTATGTCGAGAGGTATAGGACTATAGGTGGAAGATCAGGTGAATCGGGGTAAGAGTTCCTAAAGAGGTGCGACTATAGTCTCGAATTGAAATCCCGAAAAGTGATGGAGAGATGGTGCAGATCATTGCTGTTGCTGTTGCTGGTGATGGTGGTGGTGATGGTGGTGATGGTGGTGATGGTGGTGGTGGTGATGGTGACAATGACGAGCCGTCTATAAACATTCGACGAAGTACATCAGTAGTTGTATGAGTGAGAGTTCTGGATCCTACCATTTTTCGCGCCTCCGCGCTTACATCATTTCATAAACGTATCTAATCCTTTCATACATTTACTTTATTTCCTTTTCTTTAGAGTCGTTGTTGGATCGCTACTGCTCCGTCCTCATCCATCGCCTGCACAGTGACGCCCTTCCTCAGCCGTCATCAAACGCCCCATCGACCGCCCCATCGAACGCCCCATCGACCGCCCAGTCGACCGCCCAGTCGACCGCCTCGTCGACCGCCGCAGCCCTCGCCCGGCGCCTCTTCCCGTCCGACCGAAAACCAAGTGACGACCCGAACTACCAACGAAGTTTGAGTTTCATACCACGCACTCCAGAGGAAACCCACTCGTCTGCAGAAGATGTCCTTACCAGCTGGAGGGAGAAGATCGCGACGGACTGTTCATCCACGTTGCTCGACGATACGGCCAGTCTATTATGTGCCTTGATCGATATTGGACGAGAGGACCTCGCCTGCCTCTACTGCCGCTTATAGAAGATCGATCCACAATGTTGTGTGATATTCGAATTTCAAAGTTTGAGCTCTGAAATACTGATTAATCGGTCTGAAGAATAGCGCTACAGAAATTGCTATCTTTGAATTCTAGCGTCTTTTGACCGATAGGAATTGTTTCGTGTTTCGATGTGAAATAAACACTGGCAAAGAAATTTCTGCAGGTGTCTAACCAGGATGATGACGGCAAACTTAATATCGTGCCAATTGTTCTATTTCGCAGTTGGGAGGATTAAAAAACGGTTTACACGTTTTTTAGACATTTTCTACGAACTTTTTCGATGGTTGCAGTTTTCGTTTGAGCGTTTTTACCAATGCTCGAAAATCTATCGCATAGGGTAGTGTGTGTGTAGCAATATCAGAAGGGTCTAGGTGAAAGCTGTGATTTGCGTAGTCTAACAAAGCTTAACGCTTGAAACTATTGAGTCTTAGGCCTGATTTTTTAGTAAGTCAACATGAGACCGTGATTTTGAACAGCGCTGTTATTTATTCGACGAAGTTTATTAGCGAATTTATTTAAATAGTCATCTTGTTTTATGTTTTCTATAACGAAATGCTCTGCAGTGAAATCTAGCGCCATGTTGCGTGTGTAGAGACAATGGTTTTAACAAGTTAAAGTTAATTGTTTAGTTTAGTGGTGTGTTATGTCAAGTTTTAGTGAGACTGCAATGGATTTTGAACTTGAAAAGTGCCGTTATTTATTCTAAGAAGTATTAAAGATTTTATTTTAAATGTCGCGTTATTTTATGCTTTACCTCAAGGACTCCGTATTGCTCGTGAAAATTTTGTCCATTTCACTCTCAACCATAAATGCTTCCTCACTTGAAATTCCGTTTCTAGTACCAAAGATTATTATTTTAATGTCCAAATGCGATTTTGTACTTGCAGACATAATTATTCTTCAATCTGTCTTCTTCATAAAATAGTGTAATTAGGCCTAATTAATTGAATGCCTCTCATATGTAAACAAGATGTGAAATTTCCAGAACCCCAATTATCGTCCGAAAACTAGTGATTTAACTTCTTGGACTGAGTTTCCAGTCCTGTGTATAAATGGTCCCTTGCTTTACCCTTAGTCATTCTAAATAATAAGCATCAGTTTTCGATCAATCTTGTCGACCAGTGGATACTTATAATAATTGTACCTCAATGACTGCAGCCAACCAGTCAACTTCGTGATGTGGCCCTGTGGGTCACATGTAGCCTATAGGCTACTCTTGTCGTGCCAGTTCCATGCCTGGATTAACGTGGAGGGTGACATTAACGGTCCTGGATGCCACGGGGTGTTACTAAACGATTGCAACATGGGCGCCTGCGGCCTGTAGGGGCAAGAGGGGCACTTGGCCCCCTGGAAGATTGATATTCCTATTTTCCAATTAGTATTTTTGGTTATCAATAAATTTGGTATGTTACTAACGATGATAGGCTATAGCTTTAATTATAAAAAAAGATGCTTTCGTTCTTTAAGAAGTATTTTTAAATCAAAGTTAGTGCTGAATATATAATCGTCACTGAATAAAAATTCAGAAACCAACATGTGACGGCTTTGAGCCTCTGTGTCACATAGTTGTAAATTATTGCAAATCTGGTCAGATTGAATCTTCGAAGTATCAGCTAGGGAAAGGGATCGTGAGGTGTCGTTGAACAACAGTTACTATAGGCCTACTTAGTAAGCCTAAGCCTTATTATAGTAGATCTTCATTAGCTGTCGGGTCTCTTACAATTACGGCGCATTGTTACGATTCATACATTCGCCAGGTGGACAAGTGTCGCGTGTAATCGCTAGAGGTGCTGTAGAGTGTAGAGTATAGTTGTAATCATGGCGCAAGTTTCGTGAGACTCTCTCTAGCGATCTCAGACTTCGCAATATCATCATCGTCGTCGTCGTCATCATCATCAACATCATCATCATCATCATCATCATCATCATCATCATCACCATCACCATCACCATCACCATCACCATCACCATCACCATCACCATCACCATCACCATCACCATCACCATCACCATCACCATCACCATCACCATCATCATCATCCATCATCATCATCATCATCAATCATCATCACTCGTGGCCTACTCCACCAATGGGATTATGGGAGCGTTAATTAAATTTCTCCAACGTGTCCGATTCTCAGCCACAGTGATCATATTACATACAGATTACAGATCGATATCCAGCCTTGCTAAGTCTTTGTCTATCATCCTGAACAAGGTAGTTCCAACTTTTATAGGTCTCCCTCTAGGGCACTTCTAGGAAAGCTGAGCCTGTGCCACCAGTGCCTGCATGTCTAGAATACGAGTCTACTGGTATTCAAGCAATGTTCCCAAGCAACCAACATGAACAGAATAGAGCTCGACTAGACATGAATAGATAAGATTAGATTAGATTAGATTAGACTAAACAGTATTATATTATATTAGATTAGACTAGATTAGATTGGACTATACGTGCTTACGAGATTAAATCAGGTGTCTTGTCGTGTCATATGGTAGACTTGCTTGCACCAGAAAAAAGACTCGTTCTTACTATGAGTATCACACTTATGAGAAAAATTCTGTATGGAGTGGACCGTTACACGTTTCGCAATGTAAATCTGGCAAGCATGCGTGATGACATGTGGCTTGTTATAGACTCGTAGACCTGTCTGTGTACGGCCACCTTCACACAATCAAGGCCTATATCGTCCTTCACTTGTCAAGCTTAAAGTCGAGAGCATCGCCATTGGTAACCAGACCAAGATCTTGAACGCGAGGCTCAGAATTCTCTTCTCGAGATCACAGCTATTATTACCAGTCAGATGAGTGGTCTAAAATCTAAATTGTACTCTAACTATAGACCTCGCTGGCCTAAAGATCTGTCTAGAATACGAGTCTACTGGCATTACCAGGCTTACCAGGAAGAACTAATATGGAAAAGAACAGCTGAATAACAATGTAGGCCTATAGTTGAAGTTGGAAAGCAAGCGGAGGCGTGATGCATTTTATTCGTGGAGAAAGTTTGTTTTGATTAACTTCTACGGAATGTTGGTCATCGAGTTTGGCAATATGCCTGGACAAATAGACCCATATAGGCTCCTACAATGAAATTAGCAGTCATAGTGGCGCTTTACTCCCACCTGATTTAGCAAAACAAACTCTTCACTGTGGCCGACTTATGCTATTTTAAAATGTAAGTCGTTTACCAAACCCCACCGCTTTTCTTGTATACTGTATAGCCTAGGTCTTCATTTCCAAATTGAAGTTCCACTAATCCTTCTCTCTCTGTCTCTCTGTTTCTCTGTCTCTCTCTCTGTCTCTCTCCGCCTCTCTCTGTCTCTCTCTGTCTATCTCTGTCTCTGTCTCTCTCTGTCTCTGTCTCTTCTCTTTCTCTGTCTCTGTCTCTCTCTGTCTCTCTCTGTCTGTCTCTCTCTCTGTCTCTCTCTCTCCCCCACTGTCTCAAATAACTAGTGGTGCTTGATGGTGGCCTGATCCAATCACAAACCGTTCGATCTATCGGAAATCGATATCGATTCGATTGAGAGCATATACTTATTGATGCACTATAAAGCCATAAACACGTCGTTCGTTAGCAAAAGCATTCTTGACGACCCAGGTACCGGTACCAAGAATGGTCACATCATAAATCAGATGTACAACACGTTGGCCTTACAATTGAGTCATGTATACTAGAATAATAGAAGTAGACTATAGACCCACAATCTGACTGATGTGTATACGAATCTGTCTTTCAGGGCCGGATTTAGGCATGGGCTACACGGGCTCCAGCCCAGGGGCCCCCACCACTTAGGGGCCCCCACCAGTTACAGCTTTATTTTTTTGCCCCATCAGTCCGTACCCAATAATTTTGTTTAAGGATTGGATTCTAAGAGTCTTGCAACTGGATCTTAAACGGTGAGTAGGCCTAGTATAGGCTTCTGATCTGACCATGGTGCACTAATTATTATACTCGTAATAGTCGTTAATACTGTTCACCAATATAGGGCTTTGAACCTGACATCTTCAGCAGCAGCTGTTGTTGACAGGTTATCAGGTTATCCTCCTTTTAACTCAAGCGGAGATAGCCCACTGGTATAGGCAGATACAGTGTCAGAGGTGCTTCCCTCGACTTGGTCGCATGTAGTGTGGTGGTTAGCGTCCTGTGCCCCATCGCCCTCACCACGAGTACCAGGTTGCGGAATGTCTAACTCCAGCTTTGGGCTAGCCCTTTTGACCTCGTGTGACCCAATGTCCACATCGGAGGTATAGAGCACAGCTGTTTGCTGTCATTTCTGTGCTGTCAGAGTCGTTGAGTCCTATAGGGCTCTACGTTTATAATAGGGCTGTTGATTTAATCGCGTTAACGCGTGCGATTAACGCGTTAAAAAAATTTGCGATTAAAAATTTTAACGCATTAATCGTACGCGTTAATTAGATCTCATTAAAATGGAATCAGAGGCAGAAAAGTCGTTTTAAGCGGAAGCCTCATACTTAAAGCTAATGATACATTATTTGGCAAATATTCCTAAAAAGAATTTGAGTATTATCGTAGCAATTCTTTGCTCAATTATCGCCTGCATACGAACCAGAACATGCGTAAAACGCTTACGATGAGGCGTCGACATCGGCCGCCACTAATTGTTTCCTCTTTCCTTACCCCGTCAGACGTCAGACTACGTTGGTTGAACTCCATGAGATGGCAAGACCAATGAATTTCAGATTTCAAATGATAAATGTTTACAGAAGGACAACTGAGACGAGGTTTGGCAAGAACCGCAATCTCTTGTGAAAAATCGCGACTAAATAATGAGGTTCAATAGTAGACCTACTATAATAATTGTTAATTAATAAGAGCATCCCTTTAACCGACCAATGTAAATAAACTGGTGTGCCTATACAATTGGCTCAAAAATAAGTAATCTTGATAGTCAGAAAACGGTTGTCTAACTTCACATTAATTTTAGGCCTATATGTCATTTTAATTAAAGGTGGTTCACATGAAAAAAATTAACGGATTTTGAGCAGTTGACTAATCTGAACAGTGTCTCAATTCTGTCTGTCGTACAAAACTGTTCAATAAACTAAATGCAGAAATTCAATAGGCCTAAGCCAAAGGTTATTGAATATGTTTGCAATAGAAAGAATGCATGCAGTCATTAAAATTTTATGCTTCAGGAAGTTCAGGGGTCCTTAGAAAATAGTGAGATTAGTATATTTGAAGAAAATGCATTGCGATTAATTTGCAGTTAATTGCGATTAAAAAAATTAATCGCGCGATTAATTTCGATTAAAATTTTTAATCGAACAACAGCCCTAGTTTATAATATGCACGGTTTATAGGACATTACAGCACAGTGTGAGCTTTGAATAGGCATTAACCTACTTAACATAATTTGAAGATTCTCAATAATTTCAACTGATAGACATGAACCGAATTGAAGATCAGTATAAGGGCACTAATAGGCATAGCGCGGCTCTCTAAAGCACAAGTTCAGTAAAGAAAAAGCATCTCAAAACGAGCAAATCGGCTATACTTCAAAGACAATTCGTATTACTTCAAGCAGCAGCTCTAAGTATGTCTGCTGTCACCGTGGATGACAAAAAGAAGAGCATCAAAGAACTGCTCTGCTCAAGGTTTGATTTTTCTTTCTAAGCTTGAATTATTGCTTGATGAAGAAATTCTCAAGTTTGCGAAAACCATGTAGCATTAGGGCAGGCTATAATGGTGATGACTCTATATGAAAGCATTGACAATGAGCTATTGAGGTTTCATTATTTTGTCAAAATGTTTCAAGACAAGACAGGAAGAACAGGCCTCTCGGTAGGCTATAAGTCAGGAGCCGTTCATGAACCGATTAAGCCTAATAGGCTAATACTTGACAAAATGTGCTGAAAGTTCATTTCCAAGTGTGGAAATTATATGGTCACAAACTGTAGTGCTGAACACTCGTTTTCCAAGATGAAGATAATTAGAGCAGGTTTCGCACAAGTATGCCACACGTACGGTGACTTAGCCACCATGCATTCAGTGTTTGGCTTAGAGAGTGATACTCTATTCCAATTCCAACTGTGTTTTAATCAGTTAATTGACGACTTTGCTAATAGAAAAATACGCAAAGACATACTCAAACTTAGAGATAACTAGGCCTAACCATGCTATTTACAGGTAACTGATTACAGCTGTCTGTTTTTATTTTGGAGGTCTTGCTTATCAGTGTAGGACTTAAAGTGTGGCTGGATGGTCATGGACGGCGTCTATGCACTTATTTGCAAATCTGCACACAGTCCTGACACTTATTTGGCAGCACAGCCTGGAAAAGGAAGGGGCGTCTACGCTTCAAAAGTGCTTATCACCATTTTCACTTTCTTTGTAGGCCTATGTGCAGGGCTGAAAGTGGTTTGAAAAAGTTGCCGGGTCTGACTTAGCGGACGAACCGACGCCTTTGACCAGAAAATTAGCTGACGACCTTTTTTGTAATTTGCCCAAAATACAGACCCGGCTCACTTTAAGCCATGCCTGTGTGTTTATTATGCCAGTGACTTATAGGCCTACCAAAATTCCAAAAACAGAATAAGATGCCTAACGCTTATCCTTTAGCTTTGTATTTGAAAGATGATTTAATACCATGCAATTAAAATAATAGGTCACTATAATTATTTATCAGCACTATGATCGATATTCTCAATTTCTCTTCATATGTATTTTAATATTTTATTAACAATAAGTCAACAATTTAAACATTGCTTTTAGAACCTTTGCCTGTGACACTTTATGACTGTATGCATGGGCATGTCCCTGCCGGGGCTGTGCATCAAAAGCAAAATATCTATTACAGAAAAGGGCCCCACCGTAATTAGCGCCCATGGGCCCCCACCACCCTAAATCCGGCCCTGCTGTCTTTACACTTCGCCCCTTCTCATATACTTTTTACAGTGCCAGTCCAAAGCTTGGAGAGGAGGAGGGTGACTCTAATTCATTCATTCATTCATTCGGACATTTATATAGCGCTTCTTCAAGAAAAAACTACTCAGAGGCGCTCCCGGTTCCAGTGCGCCCAAAAAGAATAGTTTTAAGTTTAGTAAGGAAGGATCCTGGTAGAGTCCCAGGGTGTAGGCGTAGCTCAAAAGGAAGGCCATTCCAGACCACTGGTCCAACCACAGAAAAGGCTCGATCCTTCATGGTAGTATAGTACGAGCAAAAGGAACTAAGAGGACTCCCTTATCAGCAGAGCGTAGCTGACGACGTCCTTGGATATCTCTAATCACAGTGTTTAATCTAGACGTCTCTGGGGGAGGAAAGTTCCCCCCCAGGATTGACATTTCCCCCCCAGAAAAATTTGACGAAATGATATTGGTTCTTAGTTACTGTTTTCATCATAGTTTTACATGAAGTGTTATAATATACCTTGATATTATTTATTATTATATGATTATAATGACGTTGTTTACTACCATAATATATGATACTGTCATGTTAAGATGACACCTTAAAATGCAGCCATTGCAATGTGGAAATTCAAAAAGTTTCTAATAGGTCACTGAAAAAGTACAGCTATTTTGTTAAGACGACACATTAAAATACTGCCATTGCAATGTGGAAATTAAAAATTTTTCTAATGGGTCACTGAAGAAGTACAGCTATTTTGTTAAGATGACCCCTTAAAATGCTGCCATTGCAATTTGGAAATTCAAAAAGTTTCTAATGGGTCACTGAAAAAGGACAGCTATTTTGTTAAGACGACACATTAAAATGCTGCCATTGCAATGTGGAAATTCAAAAAGTTTCTAATGGGTCACTGAAAAAGTACAGCTATTTTGTTAAGACGACACATTAAAATGCTGCCATTGCAATGTGGAGATTCAAAATTTTCTAATGGGTCACTGAAAAAGTGCAGCTATTTTGTTAAGACGACACATTAAAATGCTGCCATTGCAATGTGGAAATTCAAAAAGTTTCTAATGGGTCACTGAAGAAGTACAGCTATTTTGAGTACAGCTATTTTGTTAAGATGACCCCTTAAAATGCTGCCATTGCAATGTGGAAATTCAAAAAGTTTCTAATGGATCACTGAAAAAGTACAGCTATTTTATTAAGATGACCCCTTAAAATGCTGCCATTGCAATGTGGAAATTCAAAAAGTTTCTAATGGGCCACTGAAAAAGTACAGCTATTTTGTTAAGACAACACCTTAAAATGCTGCCATTGCAATGTGGAAATTCAAAAAGTTTCTAATGGGCCACTGAAAAAGTACAGCTATTTTGTTAAGACGACACATTAAAATGCTGCCATTGCAATGTGGAAATTCAAAAAGTTTCTAATGGGTCACTGAAGAAGCTCTATTTTGTTAAGACGACACCTTAAAATGCTGCCATTGCAATGTGGAAATTCAAAAAGCTTCTAATGGGTCACTGAAAAAGGACAGCTATTTTGTTAAGATGGCCCCTAAAAATGCTGCCATTGCAGTGTGGAAATTCCAAAAGTTTCTGATGGGAAGGGGGTGTGCCCCTCACCCCTCCCCCTCCCAGTCTCCGTGCTACACGCATCACGAACGTCCTTCGGATGCTCAATTGTCTCCCCCAGAAACCTCAATTCCCCCCCAGAGGAGGGGGACTAGATTAAACACTGCTCTAATCATCAATCATTGATATGATATAGCCTATAGAGCAACAAAAGCTTCTATATATCTTCTTTCTATATAGAAGACTAGCTGAATTACCCGGCGTTGCCCGGGAAATTTCGGTTTTTAGTTGCCAGCCACGCTTGACCCCGCTCCCACGCGGCCCTTTTCACCTCGCTTCGCCTTCTATCGGCCCCAATCCGGTGCCGGGTAGGCCTACCCTAGATTTTCGGTCCAATCCACTCCCACCCGTCCATGTTTACGCTATAGTGAGCATTTTTGCGAAACCACGTGTCAAAAGATCTGCCCTCGGGCCTCGGCGGAAAATGAGGTTAAAAATCTATTGGTTCGTTGAAAATCGATCGGCGAAAATTATTGCGTCTTAAATACTTAACGTCGTAACGCGCTATTAGAAAAATATCGGCCATGACGTCATTAATGTATTGGTTTGAATCATCAATATATCATCGTTGGTTCAATGAAAAATGGTCTATTAATATCGATGTGCTGTAGGCAAAATGGCGTGCTAAATACAGCGTTTCGGATGGAAAATTAAATTTTCATGCTCGGGAAAGGGTAAGTGTTTTGAATCGCGAACCCCTTATGGTTTGTTATTGGGTGCTAAAAAGTATTTTTGTAAATATTGGGAAAAATCGGTCGCGTGGATAAGAAGTTTTATTCAAGGATACGATAAGAGATTTTCGATTTTATAGGTATAGATAGAAGACTATCGCCGCTGGTGATTCTATCGAAAGACAATAATTTATATTTGTGTAGACTTATAAATCGTTCACGTGACGTTCTTGACAGCATCAAGGGTCCGCATATTTATTACGGATGACAGATAGGTCTATAATACACTTGACAAGAGGAAGCTGATTCAGAGAGTAGCGTATACAACAACAGACAGCTAGACGTCGCAAAGATGCATCATGCAATCAGATATCCCGGACCTGGAATTTCGAAGAGATTATTGCCGTATTAGCCTGCAGTGTATATATATATATATATATATATATATATATATATATATATATGCCTATTCCGTCATATTATAATTATGAACGGTTCATCATATATAGCAATATAGGCATAGGCCCTATATAGCACAATATAACAATCGATCTATTATAATATAACATAATTTTATAACATCTATATATGAACTGTATATATAATTAATAATTATATATTCATATAATTTATGTTATACCACAGGCAAATAGAGATCGATAGACGCAATAATTTTCGCCGATCGATTTTCAACGGACCTATACTTAGAGATAACTAGGCTATAATATAGTATATAGGGCACATTTGACAGGGCTTACATAAGCTTCTCATACGCTAGCATATAAATGCACATCATTTTTATTATAGCCTACGCAGCTATAGACGAAGTTTGTACAGTGTAGACTACGCCTAGAAATCTCAAGGGCGCCAACAGTTCTCGAAACTTCGACCAGTCCATATAATATTACGTCGGCAGCACAACCACGACTGAGAGAGCTGCGTGCTGCTCTGAACAACCTGTTCTATAATATTATTGATAAGCCTGATTGACACACATCCCAACCGCACTTGGATGCCTAGTTATAAATCGCATAGGCCTACAGTTATTGTCAGGGATACCACTCATAGCTTTTCCACATAGTTTTGGGTTTTTCGGTCTTCTCTAGGTAGCCTATCTAGGTTTTTTTTGGTCAAGATCAAACTTTTTTCACGCCGGTTTTCCGACTTCTTAATATATTTAAATGTGTATTTTCAGGCGAAAACACACAAAAGACACGAAAAAGTCGCAAAATTTGTGATTTTGAAGCAAAAAATGTAGATTTTGGAGCGAAAGCAGTGGCGGCGCCAGGATTTCAGTTTTGGGGAGCTGAATAACTAATTCGCGGGTAAAAATTTTCCATTTCTGCCGTCAAAACTTCTGACGACCTTTTTTTAGTCATCGGCCAAAATCTCCCGAAAATTTTCCATTTCTGCCGTCAAAGTTTCTGACGACCTTCATTTTTTGTCATTATTTTGGTCGAAATCTTCTGCCCTGCGCTTAATTTTTTTGGAGGGGCTAAAGGGGGTAAATCGTCCAAATATTTCATTTGTACATGGAAAAAATGGATGGCCTTTTAAGGGGAGACTTAGCGCCGATACTGAGCGAAAGGCCAAAAAATAAACCAAAAAGCCATCAGAAATTTTAACGGGAAAAAAGAGACAATTTTGTTCTGATGACTAGGCCTAAAGACAGGTAAGTAATTTCAAGTTGTAGGCCTATAAGGCCTAACTCCATGTAGGCCCTATTTTTCAAAGAAATTCTCAATCTCGCTTTTCTGGCCTTTTTCGGCCGGATCAGACCTGTTTACAAATTCAGAGTGGCATCCCTAGTAATTGCATAATAAATTATATCGTAGCACGGCGCGCCCGCTTCTCAAAAACAGCCTATATATTCGACGACAATTCCTTGAAACGGCTTATCAATAATATAAGTACAGGCCCTATGGTCTACTTCACTCCGAGAACGGCCAGAAGCGCTGTGCACCACTTCAAATGTTCACAGTCGCTTTATTTACCGTAGCAAACCGCACGCGACGAGACTTTGGGCTTATAAATCACAAGAAGAGCAGCAGTTATAGCCAGAAGTGTTCTCTGGAAATTACATAAAGTGTCTTCGCTAATTAACTGCGTCTACTTATAACACCATGAAATTGCTACTTGTAGGCCTGTAATGATCGAGAGACGGTGGGTTACTGGAAAGCCGTTTGTTCGCATAAACATACAACTTTTGGATGGGTTTTTACGTAAACGCGACCGTGAATTGGCGTCATGCTCACTTAACCAAGAATTATCTGATATATTTAAAGCCCAACGGTTTCTCTTTTATACGACATTGAAACTTCGATGGCCGAGAGATTTGTTGAATATCCGCCGTCAAGACTGTATAGGCCTACCTAACGAGTGTATTGTTGCAAAAGACCGCACACAAGAACTGTGAAGCAGTTTAACACATCGATATTATAATAAACCGCTGCTTTCATGTGACGAATTCAATTGATTCCGGTAAGCGTTTCAGACCTATGCACGTAGGCCATAGGACTCGCTTTAGTTTTCAATTTCTGGTAGACCTAAATAGAGTTAGAGTCAATTCCTAAATGAGTCGGTAACATGCAGGGCTTTTTTAACGTTCAGTTTTACAAAAAATGTGCAGTTGTAGGCTAAATGAATTTTTGCAGTTGTGAAGCCGTCTTGTTCAGTGATAACCATTAGAAAAAGGCAACTGCAGTGCGGCTTATCACGCAAGAAGGAAACGGAACAAAGGGCGTGTTGTAGCGATCGTATAACTACGCTACAGGTTTCGGGTCGCTAATATTATTTTATTTAATTTTTGATCGATTATGGGGTTTCAGGGATCTGATATATTTGTTTTATTTCTGTATTTTTGAGCTGCCTTGTGTGACCTATATTTTAATGTTGATTTGCGCTTGACACGGGTCACAGCGACCGCTGACGTAGGCAGCAGTCGTTGCTGTTCCATTAATTGGTATATGTTCACACGCTCTCAGCGATCGTCGGTCGCTGTCTTCAAAGGCCGTGCCGCTTGCAGTCGATGAGGGTAATTAAACTTTCGCACGCTCTCTGAGGTGGTCTGATGATCAGAGTGAGCGAGGAATACAGCCAGCCAGACAAGCACAGGCAGGGACACGGATTGAGAAGGAAACACCGTTGGCGTGTGGGTCTGTGTACGTGTGTTTTCTCAAGGTTGAACTGGTGCATTTGATGCCTACGTGATCAGCGGCAGATGGCGCCTTTCAGAAGGAGAGATAGAAGGAGAAAGATAGTGAGCTACAGACAGACGCAGAGATACACAGGAGAGGACGCACGTGGCAGCTGATTCTTGCCGCCTTGAAACAGCTGCGTTGCTGCTGGGTTTGCGCGCGCGGCTCGCTTGCTGGTCATGCGCAGAAAGGGGGACGCTCTCCTTGTCAGGCAGTAATAAAAGAGCAGCGCGACGCTGAGAGGCTCAGTTGCGCATAGGATCTCAGGGCGGTCGGATGTATAGTGAGTTGCGCACAGGATCTCAGGGCGGTCGGATGTATTGCGGCGGTTGGTAGTTTTAGGCTCGATCAAGTTGGTGAAGCATGGCCAGGATAAGCGCCTGCTTGCACTAGTTGCGCATACACGGATTCTGTCGGCGATTCATTCTCTCTCGACATGGAGTCGATTAAATAAAAGAGTTTGTTTGTTGCGAGAAATACATCAGCGTCGCTGCAAGTTTTGTCTTCGCTCTCGCTTCGGATATATTCCTGGATTACTAATTCAAGGCCTCTCTTCGCCCTGTCACACGGAGTGATTTATCGTGGGCTTCGAATCGTCAGCGTTCTGAAATTGTGTTGCGAAGCGGTTGTTCGTATGGTTGCCTAAGGGCGTCTTTCTCAAACGGCTTGGATAAATAGCCGAAATTGTTGTTCATTGCGAGAAATCAGCATCGGATTTAGCTGATCTTTTCGGGCGCTTCAAACTCGACGCCTTTCTGTGTGTTTCGTCGCATCTCTTGGATATCGTCTTCGTCGCTGTTCTTCGCACACGATCGGCTTTGTCCCTTGTCTTCGGACATAAGGTACGCTTTATTGGGGAATTAATACGATCGGTTATTAAGACATTTTGGGCTGAACTGAAATTGGCTGTGGGACTTGAGAGTCAATCGGGATTTAAGTTAGGCATACTCCGGTTGATAGGTGTTTGCATTGAATTGTTGCATTTGATTTTCATTGAATGTCTTTACAAAGGATAGGAACTGATAATTGAACTTACTGACTTTTATGTTTGATTGCTTTGAGCATAATTGATGTCAATTGAAGATTCAAGTGATTGTGAATAATAAGAAATATTAATTAAACTTCTGACTTTGATCATTGATGGCATTGAATGCAACTGACGTTGAATGAATACTTGATTGATTGTGAGCTCTAAAGATAGAAGTCATTTCTATAGCGCTATGGAGGAATCTAGGCCAGTCACCCCTGCTCAGCCTTCACGGCCCCCTTCTTCTATGGAGGTATTGCTCGAGGCAATACAGACTAATGCTAAGTCAACTCATGATGCTATGACTTCTATACAGTCGTCGTTGCAACTCAATGCCAGAGACACGCAAGAGGCGATTGCCACGGTGGAGCTTAATGTCCTGGCAGTGCAATCAAATGTAAGAGAGGAAATCTCTTCTGTAAAATCTTATGTCAGAGATACGCAGGATGCTATTTCCTCAGTGCAATCAAATGTTAGCGATGCTATTTCCTCAGTGCAATTAAATGTAAGAGAAGAGATCTCGGCGGTAAGAGATAATGTCAGGGAAGCGCTGACGGAAGTTGTATCACGCTTGGAAAGATTGGAGACATCGCCGGTACCCAAGCCTGCTGTGGATTTGAACCCTGGTTACCTCACCGCTATTACCACTGCGGACGCGCCATACCACTCGACCATCGGCCTGGAAGAAACTTTGGGTGCTAGGCCTAAAGATTTCACGCAACCTGGTATATTGCGAAGAAGTGATAGATTGGCTGGTAGGCCGCCAATTTCATATAGGGAGTACGGTAGTCGAAAAGACTGGCCGCCTTTCCTGGGTTGGGATTCGAACCCAGAAGTCACCTCCTCCTGTCCTCCCTCTATCTCTAGAGCTCGTCCACAGCAGCACGCGGTCCCATCGAGCGAGGATCCGGAAGTGGCGACTCCGGGGATGCCGATAGGGGCGGGCGTTACAATTGGTCCCAGCCAGTGGGGTCAAATTAGTTCTAGAGAGTTTGGCGATGATAGGTTAGAAGAGGAAACTGACTATGCTAGAACAGGCGAAATGGCAATTTCTTTTGAAAGAAGGAAGGAAAGGGAATTTGCTGATATTGTGGATATAATGTCTGATGATGGTAGTGTAGACATTGAAATCAGCAAGATAATGGAATCTAGACCTAAAACTGTTAAAATAATTGATAACAGAATGCATGCAGCACGGCAACCGGAGTTTAGAAATTTGGAAATAAATAAACCGATCGCTAATAAATTGTCACGGGAGGGGGGTGATAAGGTCAATCCAGTTCCTTTTGCCTCTTCGTCGCCTTCCCACGGTGCATATTCTCGACTTGATCCGCAATGGAGGATGCAAGAACCGCCTGCGTTCGTCGATCAACAAAGAGCGGAAACGGCGCAGCACCGGATCGACAGCCGGCAACCAACGTCGGGAATGCCGACCTCAATGCCCGACGGTGCTTTCCACGGTCGTGCAACTTCGACCATGGTTGGTCGAGACTACGCTCGACCCGACCTTCCTCCTGGACCAGCGGCGATGGCAACGGTCGACTGGATGCAACCATACGCTCGTCCCGACCATTCAAACATGCCGTGGAGGTATGCTCCGACCTACGCTCCGAACGCTTTCTACGGTAGCAGCGACAACCGGGTTTGGGTCGACCCGCCTCGCTGTCTCGACCCGCTTCGACCAAGCGACGCCGTCTTTCCTCGGTGGCCAACGGTCGTGGAATCGGCGAGGATGAGTTCATGCCTGGGTGCGCAGAACTTCGGATTTAGCCGTGACGCCGAATTACCGCGATGTCAGACGGTAACGAAGTCGACACCTCTGGAGAAGAATGAAACGACGGGCGATGATAAAGCGACGTCTGCGGTTGGTGAAACGAGAGCACGGACGTCTACCAACGCTTCAGTCGGCCCTATTAAAGTTGTCCCGACGACCACCGTCGCAACGCAAACGACCGGCGACTGGGGGTTACCGTCGATCGGTTCAAAGGGAACAATCAAGGAAGCAGAACCGACCGCGTCGACGACAGCTAAAGAGGGCGAGGCCAAACAGTCGTCGCCTTCGTCTACCAAGCCAACACAATTCCTGAAACTCGGGTCTTTTAGCGGAAAGACGGACGTTGAAACATTCTTACGAAAATTCTCCGTGTGCGCCAGGAATAACAGATGGACGGACGAGGAGAGATTGAACCAATTAGTAGTCTCATTGGTTGAACCGGCGACTCATTTGCTGAGCGAGTCGAACGCAGATGGCCTGGACACTTGGACGGCTTTGGTCCAGCGACTTCGTGAACGATACGGCAACGCTGAACAACAAGCCCTGTTCCAAACGCAGCTAAGCACCAGGAAACAGAAAGTCGACGAGGATATGGGCGTCCTGGTGGACGACATCCGACGTCTCTCCACGCGCGCTTATCCGGGTTCCTCGACAGCTCACAGCGAAGCTATTGCTGTTCGGGCATTCTTGGATGCCCTGAGAGATAGAACGCTTGCTCTGAAAATCCGAGAGCGAGAACCGAAATCCCTCGACGAAGCCTACAAGGTAGCGATGCGATTGGACGGCTACCAGAAAGCGGAAGCCGGCGGCCATGAACAACAAGACCGACGACATGGACGAATCAACGCGATTACAGAGGAAGAAGATTCGAAAGTAAAGGATCTGGAACGGCAGATGGAGCGAATGAGGAGACAAATGGAGCGACTAGAGAAGAAGGAGCGACAACCAGTGTCGGCGCCACAACCCAGATACAACAATCGTGGACCTGGAAGAGGTCAGAATGAATCAGCTAGAAATGAAGGATCAAACACCAATGGAGGTTATGGACAGGGAGCTCCGCGATGTTACCTGTGTCATCAGTTCGGACATTTGAGGGCGAACTGTAGGCGTCGACCACGTATGGAGATGGAAACGGAAGCAAGAACTGATGTGCGGCGATGCTATGAGTGTTCAGCAACCGACCACCTGGTGCGCAATTGTCCCCAGCGACAAGCGGCCGAAGCAGAAGCCAATGAGGTTCTGAATGGACCGGCAAATGTTTACCATGTACAAGGCAGCACGAATGCGTATTTGGCTCTGAAGATCCATGGTAAGGACGTGTTGGCCTTGGTAGATACCGGAAGTGAAATGTCACTGGTACCTGCATCCCTGGTGAGGCGGAAAAATATGACGGCGTCGAAACAACTGCTAACCGCGGCAAATGGTACAGCTATAGAGGTACTTGGAGAGACAGTCCTTCGATGTCGTGCAGCCGACTGCAAGTTCGATGTTCCCTGTTTAGTAACGGCTCAAGTCAGTGAGTTGATTCTTGGACTCGGGTGGTTGACAGAACAACGGGCTCATCTAAGCATTCCGGATAAAACGATAGTACTACAAGGCCGCTCATTTCCTTTGGTAAGTCAAGACCGGAGGGGAATTTGTCGAAGGATAGCCGCCGCGCAGCACGTGAATGTTCCCGCACTGTCGGAAGTGGACGTCGAGGTGTATGCCATACTTCCAGACCTGAGACCGACCAAAACTCAATGGGCGACGCCGCCACACGTGTTGGCATCTGGACTCGTAATCGCCGGAACGCTTCTACCGGAACGGGCGATCGACCTGACAATCAGAGTGTTGAATCCGACCCACAAGATGATTAAATTGTCGAAAGGAATGCAATGTGCCCTGGAAGAAGTGACAGTAGCCGGAGCTGACCAGGACAGCAAGCCCGCTGCAGGCTGCGCCATGGTGAGGGAAGACAAGGACCATGCCAACTCACAAGATGCGGAGGTAATTCTGAGGCCGTTATGGTCGAACATCGCTGAAGACGTTCCCCTTGAGGTACAACAGAGACTACGTGAAATCCTGATGGATCGTCGCGCCGCCTTTTCTCTTGGTGAATGGGATCTGGGATTCACCGACATTCTACGACATGAGATCGACACGGGTAGCGAAACACCCGTTCGACAGCCGCTGCGACGACAACCGCTTTCGCTACTCCCTGTCATAGACGAACAAGTGCAGGTTATGTTGGATCAAGGACTGATCGAACCGTCACTGTCGCCTTGGGCAAGCAACGTTGTCATGGTCCAGAAACGAGACGGGACCCCTCGCTTTTGTGTCGACTATAGAGCGGTGAACGCCAAGACGCGCAAGGACGCCTACCCGCTTCCGCTGATCAGCGAGAGCCTGGACGCCCTCGGCGAAGCGAGATGGTTCAGTACCTTCGATCTCCGGGCCGGTTATCATCAGTTGGCTGTTCATCCAAGGGATAAACACAAGACTGCCTTCGTCACCCGACGCGGAAGTTTTCAATTCAAAGTACTTCCGTTCGGGCTCTGCAATTCTCCGGCTTCGTTTGGCCGGATGATGAATCTGGTCATGGCGGGGTTAAACTTCGAGATCTGTTTAATCTATCTTGACGATATCATCGTCTTCGCCAGCGATCTGGAAACCCATTTGATTCGATTGGAGCAAGTTCTCGTTCGCCTGGAGGGAGTTAATCTAAAACTGAAGCCATCCAAGTGCAAACTACTACAGAAAAAGGTGTTGTTCCTAGGTCACGTGGTCAGCGAACACGGAGTAACTACAGACCCGGAGAAGATTCAAGCCGTCCGTGACTGGCCCACGCCGCGGAAAGTCAAGGATGTTCGAGCATTTCTGGGTTTATGTTCCTACTATCGCAAGTTCGTACCGAGTTTCGCTCAAATAGCCCGGCCACTGCACCAAATGACTAAGAAGGGATACAAGTTTGACTGGTCTGGTCCATGTGAAAACGCGTTCCAAAAGCTAAAGAACTGCTTAACAGAATCCCCCATCTTGGCGCTTCCCAACGATACTGGGATGTACATACTGGATACGGATGCATCCGGGGAGTCTATTGGGGCGGTCTTATCTCAGATGCAGGAATCGCAAGAAAGGGTCATCTGTTACGGGAGCAGAGTGTGTTCTGTGGCGGAACAAAATTATGACGTGACAAGGAGGGAATTGCTGGCGGTAATCAACTTTCTCAAAGCGTTCAGACCATATCTTCTTGGACGGAAATTTATCCTACGAACGGACCACTCAGCGCTCCAATGGCTCCGCAAGACACCATTGCCTATTGGACAGCAGGCACGGTGGCTCTCAGTCATGGAGGAATTTGAATTTGACATACAACATCGGTCCGGTGCCGCGCACCAAAATGCTGATGCGCTGTCTCGAAGGCCAAACCAAGTCAACGTCATCCAAGAACGACGCCAACCATCTCAGCCTGCCTCGACTGAAATGACGGATTGGGATCCGGTGGTCTTAGCAGAAGAACAACGGCAAGATCCGGATCTAAACTGGATTTTGCAATGGATGACGAAATCAACTGAAATGCCAACCGGAGAGAAGACACGGAGTTGCAGTGCGATGACTAAAACCTTGATTCATCAATGGCCTCAGTTAACCGTTAGAAATGGACTATTGTATCGAACTTGGCTGAACTCTGACGGTGAGCCTGTTCGCTACCAGTTGATACCTCCGGTCGGGCGACGAGAAATCATCATCCGTCTTGCACATGAGGGGATGTCCGGAGGGCATTTGGGTGTCCGACGAACCGCGGCACAAGTACGACAGCGAGCCTACTGGCCGGGCTGGGGAGAACAAGTATACCAGCAACTGAAACGATGTGACAGCTGCGCCCGGTACATCAGAGGGAAACCACCCAGGCAAGGACCACTCCAGGATATGGCCGTCGGTGAACCAATGGAATGTCTTGGCGTCGACATAACCGGACCACATCCTGTATCCAGTCGTGGATATCATTATATCATGACCGTGATTGATCATTACAGCCGTTGGGCGGAGGCCTATCCTATTCGCAACCAGGAAGCCGCGACCGTGGCCCGGATGTTGATGGACCAGTGGATCCCTAGATTCGGCTGCCCTAAACAGCTCCTGACCGACCAGGGCCCCTGTTTCGAGGCCGCCTTGTTCCGAGATCTATGCCGCTTGATGCAAATTGACAAAATCAGGACGTCACCTTATAAACCGAGCACGAATGGAACGGTGGAACGACTACATCGAACCCTAAATTCCATGCTCGGCAAAGTCGTCGCACAGAATCAGAAAGACTGGGACATTCACCTGCCCTGGATTATGGGAGCGTACCGGGCCAGTCAACACGAAAGCACGGGGTTCACGCCGAACAAACTTTTCCTTGGAAGAGAGACGTGCCTCCCAATCGATCTGGTACTTGGGGATTGTAACCAGAACAATGCCCAGCTGTCGGTGAACGATTACATCCAGAAAAGAACGGAGGAAATGCGAGACGTGTTCCAGTTGGCTCGGGAATGCATGCAAAAACAGGCCGTCCGCCGTGCTTTCCGGTATGATCTACGAGTCAAAAAGCCGTCGTTCACGAAAGGACAGTGGGTGTACTATTACTATCCCCGGAAGTACACTCGGATCAAGGATAAATGGGCTAAGTGGTTCTGTGGTCCTTACCGTATCATGGAGCAAGTGAGTCCGGTCTTGTTCCGGATCCAGAAGTCCGCCAGATCACAAGCGCTGCTGGTGTACGTCGACAAATTAAAGCCGTACCTGGGTGAACCTCCGTCAGGTTGGACCGAACCCGACCTACAACCGCAGGAACCAATCGAGTTTCCGGGGACTGAGGATACTAACGACGCCCCTGTGGAACTGTCAAGACCCCGCCGTACCATTACGAGGCCGGCCAGGTACTGTTCCTAATGACCGCTTAATTTGCGGCCATTTTGAATGCAGAAGCACCTGTAACACTGTTTTATTTTGATTTTGATGAATACATTTTTGATTTACATGTGGAAGTCTTTACATGTGTGTGTTACTGTGTAAATAACTGTATTCTTGCATCGTATATTGTGCATAGTATTAATATTTGTATTGCATTGCCGACTGTCTGATTAATGTTTGCAATGGTGATATAGATTAGTATTGTATTGCATTTGCAATGAAGCGATGGACGATTTTATTATTGCCTCTGCTGTAGACAGAAAACTGGACTGTCATTGCCTGCATTGCGCTATATAAATATTGGTTTTACCTGTTGATGTATATATAAGGTTGCCTATTTTAGTTAAGGCCATTGATCACGATTATGTGACCTTGAACTTAGACTTGTAGTGGAATTAGCCATGATGATGTGATTATGTGATATTATGACCTGCGGTGAAATAGTAGGCCTATATGTTTCTGAGTTAATGCTCGGAGGGGAAATTTGCATTAGGCCTATATTCCGCTTTATCTATAATCTGATTTATAAATAATAATTTTTAGAGATTTGTGCAGTTAAATTTTAATGCTCCTAATCTCTGTGGTAGAGTTTTTATATGCGTAACGATTGTCATCGCATATATATATAATTGTATGGATGCATAACTGATGATTTAAAGAGGCGCTGAATGAATGCTTTAAGGCCCATGTTGCGCTTAACTGCAATCTGTCGGGATTAGGCTTATATATATATAGTTTGCCGTGATGAGCCCATATAATTCTGAGGATTTGAAGACAAATTTCGGCATTTTATATCAATTAAAATGTAGGCCTACATGTTTTAATAGCCTAACGCTGAGGAATAGGCGGTAATTTAGTTATGCTGTGTAATCTTTGCATTAGGCCTAGTTTTGCGGTTTTGCCTGATTCCGCCTGCAATGGAATTATATGGTTAAACTGCGAGGCCTAATAATATTAATTAGGGCTAGAAATAATAATAATAATTAGGATCCTTTTTATGTATACTGAAAAAGGCTGGCCGTTCAATTTCCTATTTGAGCCATAGGCAAAACGTGCCATGTAAGGTTTATCGATAATTCTAGCTTAAAAAGGTTTTGCTAAGTTTTGTTGATTGACCTAGTTTTGAGGCCTAATTTGCTGTGCATGGACTAATTTTGGGCCGGGTTAGTATAACTGCCGGTCGTTCCCACGACTTCTACAGCTGCAATTGTAGAGAGAGGGGGAGAACGACGGCGACACAATAAAGGCGATCGCGCTCGTCCTTGGCCCTGATTTATCAGTGCATATAATGTCACTTTGGATGGCCAGATTATTGATTGCTTGAACGTAAGGAAATCAGCGGAAATATAACCTTATATTTGATTTGTTGCATAGGACTGTAATATACAGTTTTAATGCATAGATTTTATCCTAATCTTTAGAAGAGCTTAATTAGGATTATTTTCACTTTGTGCAGAGACAACGCGACCTCTGTCGTACCATGCACATGGGCCCACATGTATAGAGAGGATGTTCAATTGCCTAATTCTCACAGCCAGACGCACGCTGTAGATGCACTGCGTGGGGGGGGAATAGAGACACAGGAGTCGACGCATCAAAGAGCGGCGATTAATTAGCAATCGTTGTTTCCCAGGCGCGTGGGTGGTCCCGTTAGTCTCCGCTGCATCTCTGATAGAATGAAGGAAAGATAATAGGCCTTGATGCTATGCAATGATGCATAAGGATTTATAGTAGACTAAAGTGGCCTAACTGTTGATTTGCGCTTTAGACTAAGATCTCATATTAAAATCATGATAATCCTTTTAGGCCTAGGATTTTTACGATTATGCAATGTGACTGTTTTGTAACGTTAATTGCAATAATATGTTACTTTAGCCTATGTTTAAATGGCCTATTTTAATTCTGTGCATAATCGGTTGCATTTTTAATAATTAAGTAGGCCTACTGAAAGATGTTGGGAAGGGAGCGGCTTATTAAGCTGAAGTTAGGCTTGGTCTCTTACGGTAAGCTTTGATGGGGAGCCTACGGATAGTTATAATGAGCATTGGCCTTTGGAGACTTAAGCTGTGTGTGTAGTTTCAGGTAATTTGCTATGATAGCACCGTTGTTAATGGGATTAGAGACTTAGGTTTAACTGCTTAGATGAGTCTTTAAATGTAGACGTTTGCCTACAGTGAAATGCCTAAAGAAGTCTCGATAGTAAAGGCCATGGGTGGCCTATTAATCAGATGACCTGTTGTAAAGGTAACGGAAGTCTAGTGGTTTTTGTGGCTGTCCCGTGGGTTCTTAAGTCAATGCTTGCCGTGGAGGACTTTGTGCTTAACTAAACTCAAGGAGACCTATATATAGAATTACTTTTGAGCTTTACTGAACTATTAGCGATGGAGCTATATAATTATAATAATAATAAATGTTTCTTTCGCTTGAACTGACATTTAACGCTAAAATGTGAACTTTGTGATGGTTACGTTGAGGACTGTTCATTGCATATATTTTTAATTCTTGCATTTGAATCATTGATGTAAAAATTGGAGTATGGCCTTACTAACATTTCAGGATCCATTTTTCCAATTAAAGGGATCCTGAAATCAGGGAGGGCCGAGAATAGTGTAGCGATCGTATAACTACGCTACAGGTTTCGGGTCGCTAATATTATTTTATTTAATTTTTGATCGATTATGGGGTTTCAGGGATCTGATATATTTGTTTTATTTCTGTATTTTTGAGCTGCCTTGTGTGACCTATATTTTAATGTTGATTTGCGCTTGACACGGGTCACAGCGACCGCTGACGTAGGCAGCAGTCGTTGCTGTTCCATTAATTGGTATATGTTCACACGCTCTCAGCGATCGTCGGTCGCTGTCTTCAAAGGCCGTGCCGCTTGCAGTCGATGAGGGTAATTAAACTTTCGCACGCTCTCTGAGGTGGTCTGATGATCAGAGTGAGCGAGGAATACAGCCAGCCAGACAAGCACAGGCAGGGACACGGATTGAGAAGGAAACACCGTTGGCGTGTGGGTCTGTGTACGTGTGTTTTCTCAAGGTTGAACTGGTGCATTTGATGCCTACGTGATCAGCGGCAGATGGCGCCTTTCAGAAGGAGAGATAGAAGGAGAAAGATAGTGAGCTACAGACAGACGCAGAGATACACAGGAGAGGACGCACGTGGCAGCTGATTCTTGCCGCCTTGAAACAGCTGCGTTGCTGCTGGGTTTGCGCGCGCGGCTCGCTTGCTGGTCATGCGCAGAAAGGGGGACGCTCTCCTTGTCAGGCAGTAATAAAAGAGCAGCGCGACGCTGAGAGGCTCAGTTGCGCATAGGATCTCAGGGCGGTCGGATGTATAGTGAGTTGCGCACAGGATCTCAGGGCGGTCGGATGTATTGCGGCGGTTGGTAGTTTTAGGCTCGATCAAGTTGGTGAAGCATGGCCAGGATAAGCGCCTGCTTGCACTAGTTGCGCATACACGGATTCTGTCGGCGATTCATTCTCTCTCGACATGGAGTCGATTAAATAAAAGAGTTTGTTTGTTGCGAGAAATACATCAGCGTCGCTGCAAGTTTTGTCTTCGCTCTCGCTTCGGATATATTCCTGGATTACTAATTCAAGGCCTCTCTTCGCCCTGTCACACGGAGTGATTTATCGTGGGCTTCGAATCGTCAGCGTTCTGAAATTGTGTTGCGAAGCGGTTGTTCGTATGGTTGCCTAAGGGCGTCTTTCTCAAACGGCTTGGATAAATAGCCGAAATTGTTGTTCATTGCGAGAAATCAGCATCGGATTTAGCTGATCTTTTCGGGCGCTTCAAACTCGACGCCTTTCTGTGTGTTTCGTCGCATCTCTTGGATATCGTCTTCGTCGCTGTTCTTCGCACACGATCGGCTTTGTCCCTTGTCTTCGGACATAAGGTACGCTTTATTGGGGAATTAATACGATCGGTTATTAAGACATTTTGGGCTGAACTGAAATTGGCTGTGGGACTTGAGAGTCAATCGGGATTTAAGTTAGGCATACTCCGGTTGATAGGTGTTTGCATTGAATTGTTGCGTTTGATTTTCATTGAATGTCTTTACAAAGGATAGGAACTGATAATTGAACTTACTGACTTTTATGTTTGATTGCTTTGAGCATAATTGATGTCAATTGAAGATTCAAGTGATTGTGAATAATAAGAAATATTAATTAAACTTCTGACTTTGATCATTGATGGCATTGAATGCAACTGACGTTGAATGAATACTTGATTGATTGTGAGCTCTAAAGATAGAAGTCATTTCTATAGCGCTATGGAGGAATCTAGGCCAGTCACCCCTGCTCAGCCTTCACGGCCCCCTTCTTCTATGGAGGTATTGCTCGAGGCAATACAGACTAATGCTAAGTCAACTCATGATGCTATGACTTCTATACAGTCGTCGTTGCAACTCAATGCCAGAGACACGCAAGAGGCGATTGCCACGGTGGAGCTTAATGTCCTGGCAGTGCAATCAAATGTAAGAGAGGAAATCTCTTCTGTAAAATCTTATGTCAGAGATACGCAGGATGCTATTTCCTCAGTGCAATCAAATGTTAGCGATGCTATTTCCTCAGTGCAATTAAATGTAAGAGAAGAGATCTCGGCGGTAAGAGATAATGTCAGGGAAGCGCTGACGGAAGTTGTATCACGCTTGGAAAGATTGGAGACATCGCCGGTACCCAAGCCTGCTGTGGATTTGAACCCTGGTTACCTCACCGCTATTACCACTGCGGACGCGCCATACCACTCGACCATCGGCCTGGAAGAAACTTTGGGTGCTAGGCCTAAAGATTTCACGCAACCTGGTATATTGCGAAGAAGTGATAGATTGGCTGGTAGGCCGCCAATTTCATATAGGGAGTACGGTAGTCGAAAAGACTGGCCGCCTTTCCTGGGTTGGGATTCGAACCCAGAAGTCACCTCCTCCTGTCCTCCCTCTATCTCTAGAGCTCGTCCACAGCAGCACGCGGTCCCATCGAGCGAGGATCCGGAAGTGGCGACTCCGGGGATGCCGATAGGGGCGGGCGTTACAGTGTGCATTGGAAAATATAGTCAGCTGGAAGGCCAAATTTCCGATTGGATGACTAAAAAAGTCATCAGATGTTTCGCCGAAAAATTCTCACAAACGACTAGCCTACAAATTGCTGGTTTTGCAGTTCTAACAATTTCTTTAAAAAAGCATATAATAAGCTGAGACGGCAACATTCGCTAGTCTAATAAATTACCGAAAATATATCCATGCGGCAAGAGTTCATCAGAAACACCAGAACCTGCTCTAGCCTACTTCTGTGCTAAGGCCAAAAAATTATTCTGGGTTCGATTTCACTCATCGCGTGTAATATAGGCTAAGTTGGTTTAGATCCACTCCTGGCTAAATCTTTCTTATCTTATGGCTTTGAGACATTTCAGACAGCGTATACGCCAAGCGCTGCACTATTTAGTATGTGAATATGTATGCATGTTGATTCATATTGAAATGATTAAGAATTCGTGCATGATTAGCCTATGTCGTTTGCTTGATATGTGCGGAGCTGGGTGGGAGTGCCCCTTGAAGGGAGCCATTCAAATCTCCGGCATGAACGAATGAACGAACGAACAACATCTAGGAAGACCACGTGATTAAATTCATGTTCATATTCTTATGTTTCAGATCAATCAAGACAAAATTCTCAACGATTTCCTAGAACGAGACAGCCAGACACAGACTAGAGAATATAGAAACTCGGAGCGAGCGACAGAGATCATGAGACTAAAGATGCATTTCCCACCGAAGCAGACGCGTCCTCGCCCCCGTCAACCGACTCACTCCACAGCAGGACTTCATCGCAGTCGACGTAACGCCGTCACCGAACTGAGCGGCGACCGTGAACGACATCTCGAGACGCTCTTCATGGCGATCTGCTCCGGAGACACGGACGAAATGACGCAGATCCTCAGGTCACGTGCCACATCCTGCTACACCGACGCCTCGTCAGACCTCATCAACTGCGCATGCGCAACCGGAAACGCCTCCACCGTCCAGATCCTCCTGCAGCACAGCGTTCCGTTCCGGTCCGTCGGAGGCAAGGGTGACGCACCGCTGCACACGGCCGTTCGTCGCGGCTCGCTGGAGATCCCCAGGCTGCTGCTGGACCACGGAGCGGACGTCAACGTGGAGACGAAGTCTGAGCGCCGGACCCCGCTCCACCTCGCTTCCGCGTCGAGAAAGCTGGACGTGCTGAAGTACCTGCTGGAAAACGAGGCGGAGGTGGACAAGGTCGATATCTACGGTTCGACGGCGCTCCACCTTGCCGCTGAGATCGGGTTCTCCAACGGAGTGAGCGCCCTGATCGAGTCCCACGCAGACCCGGATGTCTTCAACAGAGACGGGTGGACGGCGATGCACCTGGCTGCGGCCAACGGTCACCTGTCCGTCGTGGAACAGCTGATCTCGGCACACGCGACGGTCGATTGCCAGAACCGGTTCGGAAAGACTCCTCTGCACTGGGCGTGCGTCAGAGGACACCTCCAGGTCGTCAGGGTCCTGCTCGAACACAACGCCAGCGTCGACGTCCGCGATAAGAACGAGAAGACGGCTTTAGACCACGCGGCGACGAGAGAGATCCGCAACCTGATCGATGTTACCGCCGCGTCGGTGTCCAACCTTTCCGTCATTCCAAGGATCAGTTCCAGCATGCACTACGCCATCGGTGAGTCCACTCTGAGACTGACCCGGGCTTCCGCTTTCGTCGACGCCCTCGAACGAGTCCGGTGGTCGTCGTCGTACATGAGTTCAGACAGCGGCATCGACTGTCCCCCCACAGGGGCAGTCTCCTCCCCGGATGACGACGGGGTGTTCGAGGAGTCGGGTTCGAGTTGGTCACTGCAGGACGGTCAGAGCAGCGAACTGAGGCAGAGGCGGCGGCAAAGGAAGACTCCGATCTGGTCGAAACCCGAAGACTGGAGACCGGTCTCTGCTCCAGCAGGATCCGTCGTCACAGAGGGAAGCGACCTCTTCCAGTTGCCCCGCCAGAAGAGGAAGAGCGGATCAGGAGCAGACGGGATACAGTTGACCTCTGTAGCTGCTGCTCCAGGCGGTCGCTCCATCTCGGCATTCAGTGGCAGTTTCTCGTCCAATGACCTTGTTGACGGCAATTGGTGGCTAAATGGAGACGCGCCCCAGCGGAGTCACTCCGAGCCACAGCACCTGGAAAAGGCGCGACAGCTCGGAAGGTTCCTCTGTCCCATCCTGGAAGACGACAAGACAAGCATCGCGACTACTTCGCTGCAGCTCGGAGGAGGAGGAGGCGATGAAACTCCGAGGAACCACGGAAAGGAACGGAAGAGACCTTCGTCGTCGTCGGTCGACTTGAAGGTCACACGTCAGAGACCAAGGTCAAGAGGAGGGAGAAGACCGATGCTGCTGCTGGACTCTTCCGAGGAGGACTCCATGAAAGAGTCGAGGAAATCGTCGGACAGCGACTCGGAAAACACAAACACTGACTCGCGGACCTCGTCCGAGTACAGCTGTTGCAGTCACGAACTCACTAAGGACTTGGAGAAGATTCTGAAGCGAGTCTCTTTGGCCGCAGCCGTAAAGGACGCGGACACGTTTAGCGGAATGCATCAGCATGGAGGAGGATCCGGTGTTCAGACGTCACATGCGTTGATCGGTGCGTTGAACTCGGGTCTGAGACAATTGTTGTCGCAAATAGAAGTCGCTCGAGATGAAGAACTGGACGGTGACACTTTGTTTTCAGAGGCGTGATGAAAAAAGTTGTTTTCGCCTTTTTGTCTAAACTCTAAACGGAAACTAGACAACTAGCCATGATACATTATAGGTAATGAAAATACAATATCATCTCGAGTCTATTATAGTCGGATATATTCTTTGAATAAATGACTGCTTGCGTTTGGGGCGGACATGCCTTTTTTAAAGGAATTGTTAGAACTAAACAACTCCTTCTTTCTCTTCACATTCTCCGTCGTATTAGGCCCCTATTACTCCCAGTCGGAGGACAATGACTTTAAATTTGTTCTTACCTGCACAGAAGTGCTTCTATAGCCTAACTGAGCAAGTTCATTTAGAGCTGCAAATTTTGTGTAGAACTGAACGATAAAAAGCCGTTTTTAAAAATTAATTCATTTCAATAATTTATATAGCGCCCCTTCAAGAAGTCCACTCACAGGCGTTTCCAGTCCAACCATGCACAGTGATAGGATACAAAAGTTTTAGGGAATCTGTAAAACACTGGGGAGTCAACCCTAGGTGACAATTTAAGCGTTTGGTTTGAGGTATAGACTAACAATTATTCAGGCAGTAGTAGGACTTTTCTGGCTGCTTGGCCAATTTTTTCTTACCAGCTGTTCAATCGATCTAAATAGGCTACATTTAACCAATTATTGCAATCGTATTCTCGACGCATTTAGATATACGCACATAGGTCGACTCTCATCTAAGCGCGAAACACTGACCGATTTTTTAATTGATCGGTGTAATAAAATGTGAAAACTGAGTTTTCGTTTTAAAACATTAATCAAATCCATTATAATAGAATATATTATAGGCTAATCATCCTAGACCTTTTATAGCGCCGTTGTAATAGTGCTCGTGCACTCGGTAGATGGCCATTGTCCATGAAAAGATGATCCACAAAGCAGAGGCAGGGACCGTCTCAAAAACTACTGTGCAGAAGACGATAGAGGTCAGACTGCCATAGAGTATCACCTCTAGATGCTTAGAGGTCGTCCATAAAGGACGTCCGCAATGAGGGGGGAGGGGTCATTCAAATGCGGACAAATGCGGACATGGGGGGAGGGGTCGTGACAAGTGCGGACGTCCGCATGCAAATTTGATAAATTGACCTATTTCAGTACAATCTGTGCCATTTTAAAGCCTGTTCACACACTAATCGCCATCTTCAGTCAGATACAAACTATACATTTAGGAATAATTTGCTCGTTGAAAGACAAACCGGTAGTTTCTTCTTCATTTTAATATGCCCCAGTGTAGTACCATAAACTGCCTTGTTTAGGCCTATATTGTGTGTATATATAGATATATATGCATATATATATATATAATATATATATATATATATATATGCAGATTGAAATCATGTTAAAGTGCATGTCAACAGCTGTCTACCCTGCCAGCCTAATATCGTCCCAAGGGATGCATTATCAGCTTTTCTAACATAATCCAGGTAGGATTTAAGGAGTTTGGCGTGCAGACGTCCGCAAATGGGGTGGAGGGGCAGTGGCGGCGCTAAGAGGTGGCTGAGGGGGCTGAGCCCCTCCCCTACAAGAGGCTCAGTCCCCCCTAAAAAAGGGCCATCCGAGTTTTTTACATTGAAATATCCACGATTTTCGGCTGACGACTAAAAAAAAGAGAGAAAAAAGGTCATCAGAAATTTTGGCGGCGAAAATGGAAAATTTTCCTGAGATTTCGATTCGCAACTAAAAAAAAAAGGTCGTCAGAAATTTTGACGGATGAAAATGTGAAATTTTCGTCGCGGGGCTTCAGCCCCCCCGAAACTGAAATCCTGGCGCCGCCACTGTGGAGGGCGAGGGTGAGGCTAAATGCGGAGAAATGGGGAGGGAGGGGTTCAAAGTTGGTCATTTTCTGCGGACGTCTCTTATGGACCCCTTGACACGACCCCTCCGGATGCCGGTGACACGAAACGGAGTATCCCCTCTTAAAGCTATCCGGGGGGATGAATTAATCCATCCCCCCGGATGGAATTAACCGGTCTATGCTATCCGGGGGGATAAACCATTCTATCCCCATTTTTGAAAAATGCGCATAATAAATTTTTTTTAGGCTGTAATCAAAATTTAAAGTGACTCTAATTGTTTTAAGTGTACTAAGCAATGCTCAGATAAAGGCAACTGAAATTTATTTAGTGACTCTGAGTGTTTTAAAGTGGTTTAAATGTTTTAAGTGACCTAAAAACAGGGCAAAACAAATTATCTAGTAGGAATAAACATACCTGTTAGTGTCATTGTTCAAAACAAAGCAGAAGAAAATTAAATTGCCCAAAAAATTACACGCGGAAGCGGTTTTTTCGACTTTTTTTAATATGGGGGGATACAATTAATACGGGGGATACTCTATTTCGTAACACCGGCCGAGAAAAACTCTGCACAGCATTACCAAATGTATTAGGCTACATTACTAGTCTGGATATGCCTGAATTAGAAATCTATTAAGTGATACCATTTACATTACAATTACAGTTCCTAAAAATCCGACAGCGAGTCAAGATTATGTGAAAATGTGCTTAGGTGAGAATGTATCTGTGTCAATTGGAATCATACACCAGTTGAAAATTCTACGCTCAATGTCCACCCTCTTACCTATTACCTAAAATGCTCAAACGTCAAACTGAACTACTTGGATGGTACTAAAGACGGACAACTTCTAGTCTCAATGACAACCTTGTTAGGAAATATCCTTAAGACCAGAGATTTCATTACCTCTCCGGCAGTCTTTCCTCATCTTTCTCTCGCCTCAAATCAACTGCCTTTTCTCTCGGGGTTGCATGCACTGGGAGCGCTTCTGAAAGTCTCTTGCTGCGAGAAGCGCTTTACAAATGGTCAGATACCATGCGATACATTTTGCGCTGCCAGCAAAGGACAAACGCAATTTTATCCGACGAATATTATTTGTACCTACGTGAAGACAAATCAGCCCGTCATCTTTATGTTAAAACTGAATGACTGGTACTAAAGATGTCATTTATATCACAATAGTACTATACTATTTCTTTATGTATCCCATGTGCAAAAAACCCACACACAAACACACACACACAAACACATACAAGCACGCACACACACAAACACGCAGGCACACACACACACACTTTTGGCAATTCCTGTCACACATCTAGATCCCTTTGCCACCTAACTGGGTGATGTGGTCAACGAAGACATAAAAAAGGAAGTACGACGTACATTCACATTGAAACATTCATTGTTGACAATTGAGAAAAGACATTTGAATCAGTAGATCTGCAAAACATGAATATGATCATCGTCGTCCGATTAAACGATTACAGAGATCAAACAAAACAATCAAGTGATGGCGATCTAATAACAGAAGACATCGTCACCAATTATTATTATTACTAATATTATTACTGCATACAAGAAATCACAGCCAACTGAAGAACATTTAAGAGAGTAATAAGCATTAAGCATTTCGAACAGAGTCAACAGAAACTAAAGCTGAAAAGTGAAGCACTCAAGTTTGGTGAAGCTTAGAAGAAATACAAATAAATTACCATGAGGTGGGCTTATGTAATGTAATCACCACTTGTACAGAACAGGCTAAAAACTATTGGTAAACGTGCACTTTATTGTTGTAAATTATTCGCCATTGCATGGACTTCATTCAGTGTTGGTTGAATACAAGTCGGATGGACTAAAACAGTTCTTGATAAATAGAAGTTGGATTGATGAACAATAATTTTTGATTAAACAGAAGTCATATAGATGAAATAAATTGCTGACCTAAATAGATGTTGGATTGATGAAACAAATTATTGCTTAAACAGAAGCTGGATCGATGTGATGGATCCTTGCCAAATTTGAAGTTGGATCAAGAAAAAATAATAATGCTGCAAAGAGCGAATAATTTACGACGCTAAAATACACATTTACCAAATTATCTTCCAGACATTTATCCCATTAATGGCATGCATGTACTAAACTCTACAGCAGACCAATGTAAACTGCAGTGAAAGGATTAAACAGTTTTCAATAAACAGATAAATAGCAACTACTTTAGGTAATAATTAAAAAGTGCACGGCTTAAATAAATGTCATGGCGTTAAGTGGGAAGAAATGGTGAGCAGATGGCTGGAAAAGATTGTGACGAGAGGTGGGATTATTTGAAGCCCACGATTAAAAACCTTGCACGATCTGCAAACCATAGTTGTAAATACTTTCTCGTCTTTTCTTCTTATCAGAAAAATACCATTTTTTAAAATTTTCATCTCTTTTTCGTTTTTAAGTTTTTTTATGTGACCATACTTATTTATAAACTCTTTGTAATTTTTTTCTTAATTTAATTTTCATTTAAGCTGGCTCTACTTTCAAGGATTCTGCTAATTCAGGTTACCATTTGGTCGTTTTACTTCGTCCTTACTAATAAAGTTGTGTTACTGGCTTGCTGATTAAATTAAATTGCACAAACAAGGTTTTTAATTTAAAATGGAAAACAAGATGTAACAAAGTCCAAATATTTTTCACTTTCCGTTCTTTTCTAGTTTTTTTTCCGTGTTTATGTTTTGCACATAAAAACATTTTATTCTGGTTTTTATTCGGTTTTTGTCGTATTAAACATCAATGCTGCAAACCCACAATGTCGATCTTTGGTCAAACACACATCAAAAACCAAGAAAAAGGCAAAATTTACACTCGAGCAAAGCAGAAAAACTCAACTGTCCATTCCAGAATTGCAAAATGACTGCAAGCCAAAAAGCAAAGGCAAAATTTACAACCTGACTTGTGATTGACTATTTAAAAAAAAACCAAGAACAAGACCATATTTACAATCTCAAATACCTCTATGACTACTTAAACAAACAAAAATCAAATGTCAAGTTTCAACCTTAACTCTAAGCACCCTATTCCCCCAAACTCTTACTTTACAGGCTATAAATAGACCATCTGATACGGAAAAGTTGCACAATGAACTTCTGGCAAAAATTCCACTTTCATCCGACATTCATTCAAACAACCAAATTGGTCTCGTTAAAAAGCATCGCACAATAATTCATATATTTTAATCTCACAACAGCTTCGACAAATTTGTTCAACGTCAGCTTAATTTGTTCCATAAAGCAAGAAGCAACGTTTGACAAACCGGAATCAGAGTGAAATCTTCTCCTACTGGCATTGCGGTAATTTTCTTCAGAAGTTTACAACATGTTATGCAAATCGACGAGATATGAATGACGCAGACACTTTCAAACGTTACGCTGCAAATGGTAATGATAAACGTAAATACTAATGTAAGTTTCTTAAGACGGTGCTATAGAAATGCCAAGATGCATACACACGTACGTACAATGATCAATTCCTTCCGTAAACTTTCTTATGGAAGTTTACATGAAAGCAGTATATTGTGATGCAACTGCTAAGTTATGTACCACCAGTTCCCGAGACCTATGTTCGCTCAGCAGTGTCCCGAAAGATGTAATTTTTTCATAGAAATTATCACGATATTCTATTTATTCTGTAAAACTTGAATCTTCATCGGACTCGTGGACACCGAGCATATACTAAAGGCACACGTCAAACTCACACAAAAGAAATTTTAGATAATAATTTTGTGGTGAATGAGTTAGTAGTAGAGAAGCGCTGCTAGCAAAAAGCAATCCATGGCTCAAATCTTTCATGGAAGCGAACGTTAGAAAAATGTGACAAAGCTTTACTGCTATTTACAAGTCTGGCAGAAGCGCAGTGAAACATGCATTTTGGGCTGTAGGAAGAAGTGGTGAATTAAGTAGCACATGACAGGGATGTTGAAATCCCGAGAAAAACGAGTAACTTTCGACAAAACACTCGAAAATAATTTACGGGTCATGTAAAACTATGTTTCTTAGTGCAACAGATCAGAGAATGTTTGCAATATGGTGCTTGCTATAATTAAGCAAGGTGTACATAACAATATGTGCAATTTTGTGTATTAAGGTAATAGGATAATGAACGATTTGCATTACAGACTAAGAATGGTCCGTTTGACATGCACCAAAGTGCGAGAAATATCATTTTGTGCAACACAATCAAGCAATACATTGCAATAGAATCGGATTCAATGAAAGATGGAGAAACCTCGGCCAAACCACTTGGAAGAAGCAGGTTAACCAGATACAACACAAGCTGCTCTGGCCAACCTCGATCCAACCGGGTCCTGAACCCCTTCCTGCTTCTGGCTAGTTATAGTCACGGCTGATGAGAGAAATTCCCGGGGGTACGTAGGCAGAGCAGTCGCAGGCCCCTAAAATATCTTAAGGGTTAACGAGAGATAAATATTTTCGAAACAAATTGAAATGATCAAAGTGCACGTTTAACACACAGTTTTATATTTATGTAAGAATTATGATTTTTATATTCAATTGCAAATTTGAAGTTTAAACTGCAATATTATAATTTAAAAAGCATAAATCATAAACCTTTTTTCATGTAACTACCCCTAAAAGTCAAAGGTCCATGGGCATTTGACCCCCGCCCACATCTCAGCAGCCCTGGTTGCAGTGGGAAGAAGGAAGACTGTGGAAAACTCCTACGAATTACTCCAGCTGCTCCATACAATCACCTCTCCTCACATGACCTTTGAGAGCACAACACACTAGTATGCAGAAATCACAATTCATAATAATAAAATTAATAAATAACATTATAATATAGTCTGGCCGTGAAAATTGGGGACGAGGTTTGGTCGCCCAGAGATCCACTCTTTCAAAATCTCCTACTCACTAATCTCTTCATACCTGAGGGATCAATTCCACATATATCGATTTTAAAACATCACCATTACTAAAAATGACCATAAACAACTAAAACACAGGCAATAATAATAGCAATAATAATAATAATAATGATAATAATAATAATAATAATAGCAATAAAAATAATAAAAACCGGCAATCCTACAACAATTTATCCGAGACCGGGGTTTTAGATACGCTTTCGACATCATTCCGTTCGCGCATTAGCACAGCAAAACCCAAAACTGCATTCGCAATATAAGTCAGTCCAATTTCTTAACACGTGAATCTTTCATGCCAAGGTTAGCATCGCAATGATCAAGAAGTCAACACCATATGTCTATTCGAAGTACACGCTTGATCGCAGTATGTTGTCCGCAAACCAGGTTGTCACTCTGCTGGAAACATCCAGAAATGGGAATCGTCTTTCCGCGGTGGATCACAGCCGAATTCTTCCCGAGCAGATACTCTCGAAGACGGTCTTGTCTATGCGCTCGTATTCGCCTGATTTCGGGTTAAGAAAGTACATGACGTCTTCAACAACAGACGGGCTGAAACCCTGCTTCTTGTAGTCGTTCTTCTTCAGCTTGAACGTTCCTGCAACAACAAATAGACAGTTACAGCATTCTCGGCATCGTTCCTTTGTGTCTGTCGGCCGTTTAATATAACTCGTGCTCAGCGCTTATCTGGAGGTAATTCACTGTTTCTGCCTGATGTCTTTAGATTTTTCTTTCTCAAGGGGTTCTTCGCACTATTTATAACAAGTGCAGAAAGAAACAAAACAAAAAACACTGGGAGCGCCTCTGATTTGATTGCACTGCGAGATGCACTCTATAAATCGATAAATAATATAATATAGTATAATAGTTCAGCACACGTGCAGCAAGTTTCGAAGCAAAGAACAAAAGATTGACCATAGGATAATACAGCTTTATAAATAGCAAAATTAATGTGGACATCAAAACTAGACATTTTATTTTGTGGACGTACATTTTTTACAAGAACACCCTCCCTGCACCCGTAAGCAGATTGCCAAAATGCGGCAACCACCCTCCCTCAGTGTTTCATTTAGATGCCTCTGGTAAGAAAAGTTCCCCCAGGAGATCATGCACAACCTGTTTTGCCACCCTCCAGAAACCTGACCCCCCCCCTTCAAAGCAGGGGACTAGATCAAAAACACTGTTCCTCCCTGAACACGTAACATATGCAAAGCGCCTTAGCACCTGGGTCTCTGCCTATTCATGGTGCTGAGAGGTATGTCTTTTGACCTTTTGACCTCCCTCCCACTATCCGTAGTAAGATCTTACTGGGGGTGTCATCTTCAGCTCTTCGCTACTTGAAGTCTTTTTTATTTCCTCGGGGTTGTCATGCTGAGAGCGCCTCTTAATAGCTAGTCTGTAAGAGGCGCTTTATAAATGCTTATATACAATACAATACAATACAATAAATGTCTTCAATAATTCACCTGTCATGTCCAACTGATCAAGAAGACGTATGAAGACAGGCCGAGCGTACGATGGCAAATGCTTCTGCATGTCGCGATTCAACTCTTTCAGGTTGAGATTGTGATCGACGTCGACAATGGCCGCCATTCCAGCACGACCCTCCGTACCTGGTGCCAACGACAACAAAGCAATCAAACAATGGACCAGGAAACAAAGAACAGACGAGAAAAGAATGAGCCGTAGAAATTCTAGAAAACTTAAGCAATTATTTAAATCTGGTCAGTAGACAAACCAGTTACCATCATGATCAATCAGTACGCCAATCAATTTCAGTCAGCCACCTGGCCAGTCAGAAAGCCAGCCCAATTCAGTTGGGCAGTCGATCAGCCAGTCAATTAGTAGGCCAGTCAGGGGGGCAGTCACATTCAGTTGGCCACCTGGCCAGTCAGAAAGCCAGCCAAATTCAGTTGGGCAGTCGATCAGCCAGTCAATTAGTAGGCCAGTCAGGCGGGCAGTCCCATTCAGTTGGCCACCTGGTCAGTCAGAAAGCCAGCCAGCCAAGTCCAGTTGGGCAATCAGTCAGCCAGTCAATCAGTAGACCAATCAGACAGCCAGTCAAAATCAGTCAGCCACCTGGCCAGTCAGAAAGCCAGCCAGTGACTGGCTTTGTTACCTGGAATTTCGACTCCGTAGACGACGGCGTCGTTCAGCTTGAGGATGTTGCTGATGACCGCCTCCACCTCCGTCGTCGAAACGTTCTCGCCTCTCCATCGGAATGTGTCGCCCGTTCGATCGCGGAAGTACATGTAGCCATACTCATCCATCTCCAGTATGTCACCTGGATGCATTCATACGCAACGACACGCAAAGTAGTTACGACAATTTGCATAGCACCTGTATTGTAATTTATATAACGACATCTCAACTGTAGTTACAACCGTCAGCTTATGTGGGTAGGCCTAAGTCTGTTTGTGGTATGCGTCTAAGTAAGTATGACTTGTATGTATGTATCTTTTAAGTTTTCAATTACAACATGATATCAATGTATGCATCAATGTATTTATCTACATACGAATTGATACATATATGCATTATGCATGTCTGTAAATATTGCACTGAAAATATGGATGTATGTATGCAAATATTGTATATAAATATATGTGCATGTAAATACTGTAAATATGACTGTGTATGGCATTGTATGTATGCAAATATTGTATTGTAAATATGTATGCAAATATTGTATTGTAAATATGTATGCAAATATTGTATTGTAAATATGTATGCAAGACATTGTATGTACACAAATATTGTATTGCAAATATGTATGTTGTATTGTAAATATGCAAATTATACATGTATGCAAGTAAATATTGTACCTACATATGGATGAATGTATATCCAGGTTTGTATGTATCTATGCATGCATGCATGCATGCTTGTGCTCTTTATCAATTCTCATACACAAACACCAAACCTATGCACATATACACATTTACATACGAACGCAAAACCCCGTACAATGCAACTAATAACAAAAGCACTCAACCTGTAAGGAAGTAGCAATCTCCTTTCTTGAAAACATCGTGCGCCAACTTCTTTTTCGTCGCTTCAGGATTCGCGTAACCGTCAAACTCCCTCATTGGAACGCCCTTCACGACTTTTCCAACCAATTCTCCCGGTTCACCTAAACACAACAGATTCGCAATTATGGACTCGATTCGTCTGAAACGACCCAAGAGTTAAAAACATCAACACTTAATCCCCCTCAGCTGGTTGACACCAGACGACCTCAATCAATTAGGGCCATACGTACCGAATTGTGATCATACTCAAACCATTTGCTCTGAGATGGTTAATATATAGGAAGAACCAAACTCAATAAGAATAATAAAGAACCTAACTATCTGTCTCTCTTTCTGTCTCCCTTCCACCACCCCACTCTCTCTCTCTTATATATATATATATATATATATATATATATATATATATATATCTTCTTATCCATCAGTTTCCTGACGATGAGGTCCTTATGAAGTTCCTCCACATTGCTCTGTCCCTGATAGTTTCGCCCACCATGCATGTCAAGTTCATGTTTTTGCATATTAAATCTTCCTTGATATTATCTATGCATTTCTTTCGTTGTCTCCCACTACTCCTTTCTCCTTCAACGCCAATCTCGCCGAACCCGCTCGAACGTGACTGCGATAGACAGCATAGACGTGCAATAGGATGGCATATATATATAAATATATGATCGCTCGCTATAAACAACAGAATATATTGATGATGGAAATAATAAATAACAATAGAAATAATAATTAGAATATTCTGCTGCCGACAATGTCTTCTCCTCTCACCTGGTTCACACCTTGAGCAGAGGCCGTTCCTGTCTCGTATCAGTTCACCTGTCTCCTCGTTTACTCTGATCAACGTAACAGGATAAACAAAAGGCAGCAGCCTCGTCTGGAAACCAATCGCACCAGGTGTGTTGTCATTGTTAACTGCAAGTCAACAACAACAAACATGTCAACAATTATGTTAATAAACATGTCAAGAGGTGCGTGCAAATATGTCAATAAACGTGTTAACAGGGATGTCAGCAAATATGTCAATAAACATGTCAACAAGGATGTCAGCAAATATGTCAATAAACATGTCAACAAGGAAGTCAGCAAATATGTCAATAAACATGTCAACAAACATGTCAACAAGGAAGTCCACAATCATGTTAATAAACATGTCAACAGGGATGTCAGCAAATATGTCAATAAACATGTCAACAAGGATGTCAGCAAATATGTCAATAAACAAGTCAACAAGGATGTCAGCAAATATGTCAATAAACATGTCAACAAACATGTCAACAAGGATGTCCACAAACATGTCAACAAGGATGTCCACAAACAAGTCAACAACCAAGTCAACAAGGATGTCCACAAACATGTCAACAACCAAGTCAACAAGGATGTCCACAAACATGTCAACAACCATGTCAACAAGGAAGTCCACAAACATGTCAACACGCATGTCAACAATTGAAAATGGCAAAATAGCAAAATGACGTACTAAGATTTCACTATGTACTCCTCTGATCAAGATCTTCTACTGGCTTCAAATTTAAAAAATAAATATAAATTGCCTCACCAACATTGGCATTATCACTACATACTGCCGCTTTTAAACGCAACGAACAATTCATCATTCTTATCACTGTAATAACCATAAATTTATTCTACTTCAAAGGAATTAATAGGGCTTCAAATCCTAACCACGGCAGAAATTTTGTTCTAGACATCTGCTCAATATGATGTGCCCCTAGAGAGCAGAACTACAATGAGAACATCAACCGTACACTGTTGTTGGGAAGATGAGATGGCGAGGGAGAGGACTGGCCACCCTCCTAATATGCCAAGGCCGAGAAAATGAAGTCGCCAGCACTTCATCGCTCGTCAGTCAAAGGATCCGAAAAAGCTCTGGACTACTTTTGATGGCCTCCTTGGCCGTCAAAAGACCAGTCGAAAGTTCGAGTCGCCATCGCTGTTCACCGCACATGCATTCCTAGAACGATTCTCGGAAAAGATCGCATCAGTTCGGAATGCTACTGCCGATTCCTCTCCACCTGCGTTCTCTACAACGGAATGCCGGCTTCCGGTTCTACACGAGATATCAAGCGTCGAGCTGCGACGCTTAATTCTTGCCTCAGCTCCTAAGACGTGCGAGCTCGATCCTGCACCTACATTCCTTGTGCAGGAACTGATTGACGATTTCCTGCCTTTCCTCACGATCCTATGCAACCGATCCATCAGTGAGGCATGTTTACCTGCTTCACAGAAACGATCAATTCTTCTGCCTGTATTGAAGCGAGATGGTTTAGATGTTAGCGATCCTGTTAACTATCGTCCAATTGCAAATGTAACTTTTCTCTCTAAACTTCTAGAGCGCATTGTTGCTAACCAATTGATTGCATATTTAGATGTTAATGAACTGATCCCTTCTCAGCAGTCTGGTTTCCGGAGGAACCACTCCACAGAGACCCTTTTGCTCCGACTTCTTTCTGACCTGTACTCCGCTATGGACCATGGTCAGGTTACGCTCTTGGCTCTTTTTGACGTTTCTTCTGCATTTGATTCTGTGGACCACTCCATCCTCCTAGAACGTCTTTCTACATCCTTTGGGCTGGTTGGACAGCCTCTAGAATGGTTGCGTTCCTTCCTCTCTGACCGCTCAAACTGTGTGGTTGTTGGATCCTCTAGGTCCCCCTGGGTTCCTGCTCCTTTTGGTGTTCCTCAGGGCTCTGTACTTGGCCCCTTATTATACCTTCTCTACACGGCTGATCTTTGTCCTCTACTTGAGTCCCGGGGTCTCCTCCACCAAATCTTTGCTGATGACACTCAAGCCTACATACATTCTAACCCATTGGATTCAGTTAGCACTGTGCGCCTAATGTGTCTGACTGTTGACGTCCTTTCCTCTTGGATGGCGTCAAATCGGCTTCTCCTAAATCCCAGTAAGACTCAATTCATTTGGCTGGGTGGCCGTCGGCAACTTGAGAAGATCGATTTGCCTCTGCTAGCCCAAATCTTTCCTGACATTAGTTTCTCTTCCAGGGTTCGTGACCTGGGTGTTACCCTTGACTGTGAACTCAGTCTCAGCCAGCATGTCAATCTTGTTGCTCGAAGCTGTTACTACCAGCTTCGTCAACTTCGAGTGATTGCACGCTCTCTCTCTCATGATGCGCTGGTAGTTCTTGTTCATGCCTTCGTAACCAGTCGAATCGACCATTGTTGCTCAATCCTTGTTTGCCTCCCCCTTGGGGTTCTGGGTCGGTTAGATCGGGTTCTGCGCTCTGCTGCCCGGCTCATTGGACGAATCCCTAAATTTTCCTCTGTTTCTACCTACATGCGTGATGTGCTGCATTGGTTGCCAATAGCCCAACGCATCCATTATCGAATTGCTGCCTTGGTCTCACGTTGTATCCTTGGTTGCGCTCCATCCTACCTGCGCATTCTTTGTCGCCCAGTCTCTGACATTGAAGCGCGTCGGGCCCTTCGCTCTGCTGCAAAGGGACAACTGCTTGTTCCACGGGCTCGCTTGGCTACCAGACAGTGTCGAGCCTTCTCGGTTGTGGGGCCGTCAATCTGGAATGACCTCCCCCCTAACCTCCATCTCCTCCACCTGACCAGTCAATCCTTATTCCTTAAGTCCCTTAAATCTTTTTTCTTTTGCCGTGGCTGGGCTGGGAGCGCCTCTGAGTAGTTTCTTGAAGGGGCGCTATATAAATGCTAATAATGAATGAATGAATGAACTTCATACCATGTCTATATCTAAGGGCTGCAGCTTAACCATTCATGGATCAAAGTGTAGTAGTAGTAGTAGTTGCAGTTTAACGTCACTGTGTTGTAACGAAAGACCATTAGCGACACCCTCCTCCTTTATCCAGACTTGGGACTGGCACTGGCAGAGTGCAACCAGTGGCGGAGTTTGACCAAAGTGTAGTAAATGCTATGGAAAAAATCCTATACACTTGGTCGGTAAAGGGTTAGGGTACTGCTCTTCCGTATCATCTGCCTCTTCCAGGTCTCATGGTAAAACAGAACTTGGGAATCCTATCCTCACTGATGTTGGCGTTGCCTTCCGTTGCTCCGTACAGCTCTCCGATGCGCTCGATGTTGAACCGCGACTGGAACTGCTTCCAGATCTGCGGACGGAGACCGTTGCCGAAGGCGACACGGACCTTGTGTTGACGGTCAACGGGATTCGGCGGTTGGGCCAACAGATAGCGACAGATCTCACCGATGTATTGGGCAACCTGGCGACAAAGGAAAAATATTGTAATCTTGGAATTTATGTAGCACATATATATATACAATGCTAAATAAAACGAAATGGGATCATGTATTTTGGGATCGTGTGTTTTCCCCAGGTATAACTAACTATATCAATAACAATAATTATAATTTATTAATAATAATAATAACACAAAAATGTAGTCATCAAATGACAAGAAAAATAATACAGAGCATTCCTAGAGTTGATAAATGGCTTCAAGTAAAATTAAAAATTATAATCAGGAAACTCACAATTACCAAATAAAACATGGTAAATATAAAAGGATGGAAAAAGTAATAAGAATACTTAACAGACTAAAAAAATCAATCAAAATGATAAAAAATTTAATTTTCGCTGTTCTGTAATTATCATGATCTGAAAAAGAAAATTAAATAAATTACTATGTATTGTAATTATAAAAAAAACAATTAAGAATTAAGAGTGTGGCAGCATACGGTGCATTCGTTTTGATAGCAGTCATCCCAGAATTTACTGGCCGAGAACTTCTTGCGGACGACCAGTGTGCAGCCCTTCATGAGGCAGTTGCCAACGCCGAGTATACCACCTGCCGTGTGGTAAAGTGGTAGAGTATCGTAGATGACGTCGTCTGTCCTCAGTTTGAAGAAGTAGAAGCACGAGTGTGACATGTAGAAAAACCTAAACAAACAACGATCGTATCGAAAATCTAATCCAATATGAACATTTTTAAAGTGCTTCTCACAGCAGAGCTATTCAGAAGCGCTCTCAGCGTGACAGGCCCATGAAAAGAGAAAGATCTTCAAGCAGCGAAAAGATGCAGGTGAATTTCCTACCAGATTCCTGAACACTACGAATTTCAGAGGGAAGGAAAAGCCCGATGCTGGGTTGATGAGGTTCGTGACCGAGGTAGAAACAGATCAAGGCGGTCAGCAGAACAAAGAGGGTATCATGTCGGGAACTACACATGTATCAGAGAAAATTAAAGAAACTTAGGGCATTCCAGAGAGTTGGCTGAGTGGTGGGAAATGATCTAGTTTGGGTGAATGTGGTCCTTGATCACAGGACAAAGAGATCATTACACGATCATCATTAATATCCTTAACTGCAATTAAAACTAATAATTACATAATTAATACCGGGTAATACATTTTGCCACTGTTCTAACCTGCTGTGGATGACAATAGCGGCCTTTGGCATGCCAGTCGTGCCTGATGTGTAAACGTAAAAGAGCTTCTCTAAAGAAAGAGCAAAAGAAATTATTACGAAACATCAATATCAAATAGTTTTTAAATTTTTTTAAATTAAAATATTAATACAAATATTACGAAAACAACCAATATAAACAAAATTGTGTTTTATAGTCAAACTCAGAGGAACATACTGCCAGAATCATTACAGTTTCACAGGATTTTAAAAGATGCCACACAAATGTTCCAATACAGTACTTTGAGGCACGATCTATAGATATAAATATACAAGCATACGTAGACACGCATGTATAATTGCATATACATGTATGTACATTGTACGGTGATTGTATACACACTCACACACATATTCTCAGCAAAAACACAAACATGCACATTAGGGTGATTCAGAAAAAATTATTTTTGAAATTTAATGAGCATAGTTGCTAATTTTGTTCCTTTTGGGTACAGAATATATTATGTACAAGAAATTTCGAAATCAAATGCATTTTAGGTTATGCTCAATGAGCACAAAGTTTACATATAGTTGTATTCAAAGTTACAATTTGAGATAATGGCCATGTGATATAGCACACACTAAATAAAGCTGAATGATACAAATAATTGAGTTTTTAGTAACTCAAAGTGGAGATAAGAACTCAGATATTCATTCACTATTACAAATTAACTTAGAAAAGTCCACAATTCAACAGGAATCCTATGTTGCCTGATCGACTTGTAGCCTTGTACATCTACAAGTCATTCACTCACATGCCACCGGACCAGCTATCCATGCTCTCACGTTTACACATGTAGATCTTGAAAATACATGAAATTCAGTGGACTTTCTTCTCTCAGAGTCTGTCTGTCAATTGAAATTGATTTATGATACTGTATACAAGTCCTGAAACAATAGGTGATTTTTGTCCTTCATGCAACCAGATGCACCTTTTTGCTTGAAATGATAAACTCCATCACTAGCTGTCTCTTCTTGAATCAGTAGGCACAATTCCGTCACGTTCTTCTCTTGCTGACAATTGATGGCATGCGATGATCAGTTGAAAATGGTATAGAGCTTTCGTCTGCATTTTAGCAATTTACTTAAATTACAGTGGTAACTGCCATGTTAGTGAACTTCCTGTCTGACAAGTTTATGTGATCCAATGCAGATCCTGCTTTGAAGAATGAATGGTTTATCGCTGCTGTATCTTCCTGTTAACCTTCAGGAAGAGTAGATTATTCAAATGTCTTTGTAGTACATTGAGATCTTGACATCTTTAATCATAATTATCAGTGTTCTCCATCGTCATCGTCTTCGTCACTATCCTCTTCGTCATCATTCAAGTCACTGCTCTTGTAGTCTCTAGTTGCCTGGTTACTCGAACAAGATCCTTTAGCTGATTTTCTTATCATTTTTATCTTATACCTGGCTTTTCTTGTCTCATCTTTTGCTCCGCAACTCTCTCATGACTCCTCATTGACAACAGTCATGCTCATTTTTCATGATTCTTGCTGATCTGCTAAAAAACTGCTTATACTTATCAATTTTGATAACTTGCTCACCTTACTTAGGCTAATGCAATATCAAAAACGAGATGTACTTTCAACAAATACTTCTCACTTTTTGTGACTCAGAGTCGTTGCGTTGCTTCTGTTATCTTTATCTCCAAACTCTTTCCTATGACATTTTATAGACTGAACTGCTTTATGGATTCGTGCCTTATTCCAAATTCAGATTGACTTGATTTTCAAGCTCTTTTACACAACCTTCTTCAAAAAATTGCAATGATGAAAAAGTAGAAAGGTCTGTAGTGTGTGGCCCTTGTAGGCAATACATTAATATAGGAAGGATAACTTCTGGTTTCCCAATCAACCAAAGTTCTGTTTTCAACCTTGCTGCAGTAGTGAAAAAGACTTACACTTAAAATTCAGAAAAATGGCATTTTCACAAAAAAACTCATGGAATGAAAATTTTAAAAACTTTAATTTAAGAATAGTGTATGAAAATGCATTTAGCTATCTTTCTCTCAATGCCAAGAACAATGCATAGACAGCTAATAATATGCAGTTGCACTTTTCATAAACATATGGAAACATATCCCATTATCCCTGCTTTATAACAATGATGTTGCAGCTCAGAATATATATAAAAATTCAGCAGGTTTCTTTATAATAAACAACAAGGCTTGATTGTTTACGTATGGCCTTTGACTATGTACATAATTCTTACTTTCAGGATTGTAGCTTTATCTATTAAGAATTGCTGTATTCCAGGTCTCGTCAATGGCTGATGCGTTGCTTTCTTCATGTATGTCCCATGTAATATTTCAGGGGCATTGAGCACCCAGTAAATATTAATATATTACAGTGAAATTTGGTTGCAGTGTTGAATAAGATCAAAGGAACAAAATTATCTACTATGTCAGCCAAAAATCAAAAATAATTTTTCCCCATTGTGACGTGAATCACCCTAATGCACATACGTTTATATGTACATTGATAAGGACATGCATACACAAACACACAATTAACCGTTACTATTAATTATCCACACACTGTTTGTCTGTCTGTCTGCCTGTTTGTATCTCTCCCTCAATCCCTCCCTCCCTCTCTCTCTCTCTTGTCAAGACAGTTGCATCGTTGATTTTTTTCAGCCGAGATAAAACGAAAATCCGGCCAGCAACGGCCAACGGCAAGAGATGGGACTGTGTGCATTGGCGAGATAGAAATAGTTTGTCAAGCACACACAGATAAGACCATCGCTGATGAGAGCCTGTCGGGCAAATTACTGACAGGTTCCTTGATCATTTGACGTATCGCCAGAAACAACCTTGATACATTCTCCATGGTACAGCAGAGTTCAAAATGATCACAATGTCAAAACATTGTACCAATGAAGATAAACAATTAAAACTTAATCTGTCAGGTTCAAACTTCATCAACCGACTTTATGTACATATGTGGCAACAACGAGGTTAGTTTGAAGGCTGGGTTAAACAGCTTGGAGTCAAGAAGGCTGCTAGATTGTGGGCTAAATCTAAGGCCATCAGAGTACTGGCTCAAAGGCCAAGCAAACTAGAAAAACAATCAGTTATATCAAATAATCGCATTGCAATTAATATAATGGCAATTGCAATCTTCTCTTCTTCTTGCAAACTGGTATTTATAAAACGCCCACTTCAGTCAGAGGTAGAACCAATTCTGGGAGACAGGTGACCCCCCCCCAGCTGGTGGGTCCAACATAAGAAAAGCTTCTGAAATGATCGGTAGCAGTATGCATATATATATGAAGGGCAGTCAGGAGTCAATTGGCAGTCGACCTAAGCGTGTCATGGCCTGGATACGAGGAGACTGAAATGCAAAAGTCCCTAAGGCATGATGGAACATACCGGTACCGTAATTGTTTTAAAAAATGGTAACATTATATCCAGATGTTTTTCTGCCTTACCGGACTTTCCAGATTATCCTTATGGGTAAGATATATAATTATATGGTGTACAGGACAGGAAAACTACTATTCATCTACAGGTACATAATTTTGTGAGTCATCGTCCCTCTGTGTATTACAAAAGTAACCATTCCCTACATGCTATCACAAGTAACCATTACTCAACATACATTCATGAATAACCTGCAACCTGTAAGAATTTTTACCAAATGACCATTCTTTTACACATTTTCAAGGGCAACCATTCTTCTAGATATTTTCTCTAGTTGCCATCCCTCCCCCACGCATTTTCACAAGTTACCATTCCCGTACATATTTTCAGGAGTAACCGTTACTCCTCGGCAGATGTGATGCACGGGCTCAAAACCTGTCACTTATCGCTTCCTAGATATTGCGCTAGAAGCTGAAATAGGCAAGAGGGGTCAAAAATGTAGAACACTCTTCATTTCAGCAGATGGCTAGATGAATTCGTTACAATTTACGACGCAGTCACCCGATATTGATGTCATTTGCATTATTTTATTCACCATTATTGCCCAGCAAAATTGCATATATTGGTTTCTGATGATTTAGATCAGCGTTTCCCAAACTGTGGGTCGCGACCCAAAAGTGGGTCGCAGAGCTTTGGCAAGTGGGTCGCGAAAGTTCTTCTTATTTCTCTGTTAATTTCAGTATTTATTCCAGTAACCCTCAAACGTCATACTTTATTATTCCGTTATAACTAGTGAAACAACATTTGACTATGGTTGGGCTATAACTAGCTTCTGCTTGTGCGTGTATGTGTCATGTGAACTGCAACTGTATTTCCCGAACTCTCTGATATTGCTTTGTCAGTGTTGTTGCCATTTTCAACCACATACCTGTGTGAGGCTGGATTTTCAGCATTGACGGCAATGAAAACAAAATACAGGAACAGGCTGTGCACAGATCATGACATGAGGCTGTGTCTGACTTCTTTTAAACCATGCATTGACTTACTTATGAGTAACATGCAGGCCCATCCTTCACATTGATTCTTTAAACTTAAAGTTTAAATTTAACGATTAGTTACTGTTACATTGATATAGCCTAACAGTTGCTTGCATTGCAATAAATGTTGGCTTTTTCCTTAAGTTAAATTTTACTGTTTTAAATGTGGTAATTTCTAAATGCTGGATGTAAATCAGCATATCTTAATCCCGATTTATGTAGCAATCCTTAGTGTTAGTTTAGTACTCTGTACCTAATTTTGTTTAGTCACTTTAGTGGGTCCAGAGACAGAAAAAATATTCCCAAGTGGGTCCCGAGCCAGAGAAGTTTGGGAACCTCTGATTTAGATGACACAAACATTCAGACACTTTTATTTGATTTTCTTGCCTAAACTAATGAAAGAATGAAACGAGTATAACTTCAATTAGAAAAGAGATATTTTCATTCGGTAAAAAGGATCTTAAAGCAGTGCCTTTGACTGAACTAAAAAGATGAGAAATCGACCAGTGACGGGTTTTGAGTTCCTGTGTAACATCGTATAGATTGAAACAAGCTTGCTCACCATTGAACAGAGTCTCCTGGTCCTTGATTGGAGGAAGTGTCGAAGCCTTGGCGATCGGTTGGTCAATCGAGATTGCCTGGACGCCATCGACCTCAGTTTCGCCCTTGCAGTAGAGTCGCACGGACGAAGGCAATTGCCCTCTGACATCGTGAATCGCTATCAAGTGAAGACACATCCACATCATCTCAAACGACCATGAACAACACACCAAGTACCAGAAACAACACACCAAGTACCAGAAACAACACACCAAGTACCAGGAACAACACACCAAGTACCAGGAACAACACACCAAGTACCAGGAACAACACACCAAGTACCAGGAACAACACACCAAGTACAGGAACAACACACCAAGTACAGGAACAACACACCAAGTACCAGGAACAACACACCAAGTACCATGGTACTTCTGTCGACTGTTCCTCTCAGCTCACGTCCTTCATGACCTCCTCCCTCCCCATAAGCTTACTTCAATCAATACTCAACACAGGCAGCACGATCATGCAAACCTAGAGCTGATGCAAATCATAATCAATAAAGATGCGCAAATTTTGAATGGGCACTAACCCCTCCCGCCCGTCCCTCCCCATAAAACCTGCAATCAATTCACACTGCGCCCTAGAGTCCTCGATAGAATAACACTCTCCATAAAACTTTTGTAAAAACGATTTACTCTTAAATACTGGATTTATTATGCCCATCAAATATGTCTCTGAACAGTCGTCATGTGAGAGACATAATATATAAATCTGTAGATATGATCCAAGAGCAACACTTGAACAATTATTGGTCAAATTTATCAAGAATACACTTACTTACTCACTTACATGCTGAGTGGCCCAATCATCTCTTAGCTGAGCAGTCGCTCATGCGCTTCGGCATGAAACTCCGATGCAGTGTCTGCGCTGCAGTCATGAGTGCTTCTGAGTAGATAACTTGAAAAAGTGCTATATAGTAAATGCGAGAAATAAATAAAAAATAAACAAAATAAAGTCATGCCTCACCTTCCGTTAATTCTGCACCGAATATCACAGCCTTCGCTTCCGACGCCTGAATGCAATGCGCCAACGTCTCCATCCGAAGGTTGAAGTTGATCAGCGCCGAAACGACCCCGATCTTCGCCAGACCCAACCAGAGGAACACAAACTCCGGACGGTTCTCCATGAAAATGGCAACGACATCGCCTTTCCGGTAGCCGAGGTCGTGGAAGTAGTTGGCGACGGCGTTGGAATATTCATCTGCCTCCTGGAATGTCCACTTGCGCTCACCGACCATCACCATGGCAACCTTGTTCGGATGCTTCTTTACCATCTTCTGGAAAAGAGTCACGACATTCTCCTTTTCCTTCTGGTATTTCCGCATCCTCGGACCGATTTCGACGAGAAAGAGGAGGCCGCTGGAAGAAGTGGGAAAAAATGCAATTTCAGTCTGCAGGCTTAAATTATTGTTATTATAATCATCACCATTATCATCATTGTTGTCAATATCATCGCTATTATTATTACTAATATTGTGAATGATATTACTACTATTATCGTCAATATCCATCATTGTTATAAACATAATTATCAACAATAATCATGTAAACATAACCAATAACATTATTATTTCCAATATAAATCATCATTATTGTCATCATCAAATGTTAAAATTTATACTATCAATAAATTATCAACATTTATTATTATTATCAATACTATTCATCGATATCATCATCATTACCGTAGATCATTATTATTACTATTACTAATGCTACTTAAACAAAATTATTGTTATTATTACTATTATAAATATTCTCATTATTAAACATGACATCGTAATACGTACAAGACTTCAACATATGGTCACTTCAAATGGTGCTATATAAATTTCGGCCTACATAACAGTGTCACAGGCAGAATAATTCTTCGAATGAAGATTTAATAGCACCGTAACAAGAAAACACTAAACGTAGTTATCTTACAGCCTCCATATAACTGTTTTTCAGTCTGGCTGAAAACCTTTTCCATGCAAAAGAAGCATATTAAAGAAAAGCATGAAAATTAAACAATTGCTACTCACTTCATGTCGCGTCTGATAGTGTAGAGGATGACCTTCACAAACCTCCAGCCACCGGTGACCAGATAGAGGAGAAAGACGGAAGCGAGGCTTAGCAAAAAGCTCCATGAAAATTGAAACTTTAGGACAGCTCCGAAGGCTAGAAAGCTAAGAAGCTTCAGTAACATCTTGCTCCTCGTTCGTATGGCGTACTTCCAAGTACAGTCGAGTTCGCAAATGAATCAAATACTGGGATGTCGAAAGCGATCAGCTCTTAAAAGCAATAGACCCATGAACCTTGAGTGGAGGTCATCACAGCTATCTGAGCAGTTATCGGATGGTCTCAAGCAGTCCTCTTGAAGCAGTGCCTGAAATTTAATTCAAATGTTAGCCTGTTTACAAGCATGCGGCCTTTATGATCAAAAGTGCAAGCGTCCGACCTTTTGAACTCCACCGCCGCCGCACATGATCGCAGCCAGTGGCAACGAAACGACAACCGCATTCACTCAAGACAGTCTCACAAACATTTTTCCAAATCAAACTTTAAAAAACGCAAGGCATGTTAAGACATGATATAAGGAAAATAGTTGTGTTCAGTTATAAAGAGACGAATTGCTAAATTCAAATCTTCTTTTCAATATTATCATACAGACCGGTCAAACGTCGGCTTTTCATACGCAACGATCCCAGAGGCCTTCGTAAAAGTTAATGAATTAGCATTCTCGATTAATGAATTAAAAGGTGTAAATAATAACAGTTTAAATTTTAGTGATATTAAACAACATTTAGCGACATTTGATAGATAGTTGTGTATTGTATTTTCGATATTCCCAGGGTGCCACGCGCAGTCATCCCATTCCCAGAATTCCACGCTTTTCGTTCTGCTTTTGCGCAATAAGTAAACATTAATATTCACATAATTAAATCGCAACTCTTAATAAAATTATTATTAGTGGAGTTATAATTCAGCATGATATAGAGTCATGATTATTGTCAGTTGCTTCAGACTCCGCATCTCTGCCCAGTGTTCAATCTAATTCTTCTCTAGGTTTCTGCAGGAGGAGAGGGCAAATGAGCATTCGAACGACGTCGCCCAGTATAGCTAATGATTATCATAATTATCAACTTACCACAACAATAATTATTGTATCCGCTGAAGCGGTGTTATTACCGTGTTAATAGGTTTTCCCAGTTATGAACTCGACGCGTCTGTACGTTTCTTTTTTCTATTTATAAGGGCTGTGTAGTCACTAGCAGTGCCGGCGCTAGGGTACCTGAGGCCCCCAAAAAAACCTTGGGGCCCCCCATACCTTGAGCTGTCATCTCCGCAAAATTTCTCATAATATAAGTGCTGAAAGACATGGTGTAAGACCTCAATAAATGTCCCATCCCAATTGTTAACTTTTTTGGAATTTCCATGCTGTAATGGTAGAAATTTTAAGCTGTCATCTTTACAAAAATAGCACTTTTTCATTGCTGTTAGTCGTGGTTTAGGACTTCAGAGTGCCCCTCTCCATTGTTTAAATTTATCCGATTTGCCAACTGTAGGCTAATGGTAGCATTTATAGGCTGTCATCTGAACACAATTGATCACTATTGATGGGCAGTGGATGATACTTATGAAATATTTCTGAAATATTGGGGATATAAGGATTCCGTCCCGGGCTGTGCTCCTGTCCACACACCCCAAGTCTCCTCTTTGGTTGAAGGACAATGCTCTATTGGTTTGAGTAATATTATTTTGTATGCTTTGCGTTAAAACATAATTCGGTGCGTGGTTTCAGGATTGAACAGTTATGAAAGGTTTAATTACCAGCTACATTTGAGGCCCCTTGCAAACTTGAGATCAGACACATACCAAGGACATGTGGGACCCTATACACAGGCTTTAATGTTTGGGTCTCACGCAGGCTTTATTTTGAGGCCTTATCCAGGGCTGTTTTTAAGGAATTTTTAGAACTGCACAACCCCTTCTTTTCTTTCCCATCCTCCATGGTGAATTACTCCCAATCGGAAGAAAATGGCCTTTTTCAACAAGTTTTAACTGCACAGAAGTGCTTCTACATCTTTCTACAACTGCACAAATCCATTTAGAACTGCACATTTTGTGTACAACTGCACGTTAAAAAAAGCCCTGGCCTTATCCAATTAGCAATTAGAATAAGTTAAAATTTATAAGACCGGATCTGCACAGTCACAAATAGGCATAATGATCAGCTAAATTTGGGGGCCCCTTTCAAACTCTAATGGTTATATAATTATGCCCAAAACCAGTATGCTATTTGCATTAGGTCTGCTATGGCAGTGCCATATGGTTAGTTGAGGCATGCACCAGACCGGATCTGTACAGTCACAAATAGGCATAGCGACCAGCTAAATTTGGGGGCCCCTTTCAGACTCGGGGCCCCCCCCAATTGGGGGGTACGGGGGGTGCTAGCGCCGGCACTGGTCACTAGCCTAGTGGTTCGCGTGCTGGACTGTCAGTCGATAGGTCGGTTGTTTAAGGTCGTTGGTGTGCAGTAATTTTACATTTTGAGCATAGGCGAAGTGGAGTGGTAGCCTAATGTGAAATGCAGACGAAATGAGGACAAGAAGGATGGGCGGGTTCAATGGGTCATCGTTACGAACTTAGGCCTAATCAATGGAAGAGCTCTGACGAAGTTGACATTCTAATTTTTCTCAGTTTGACCGTATTACAGTTTTAATTTAATTTACTGCCGCTTTGACAACACACTACTCAACGATGCTTCATAACGGAATAATTATTTACAAGCAGCGAGAGATCCAGCGGTTTGCAGTGAATTCTATGATTCCAAAACAGTTCTTACCTCCTTAAATTTATCCCGAAATTCCCAGAAGCCCGTGCGTAACGAACGACCAACGTGCTTCGGCAATTTAACAGGTGAGAGATTTGGTTTATTTGCAAATCAAAATTATGTTTAAAATAAGGGCGGCTGGTCTGTGCAAATCGAAAGTTTTATGGCTGTAGCCTGTACCCTCTTAGTTGTTGAATTGCACCACTTTGCGTCGTTAGGCGCTGTACAAATCCAGGTATTGCGATTTCGGGCTAGTATAGGCCTTTCGTGCGGGTGAGCAAAGCTCAGATTGATTGTTTACAATGCATTAAGGACTTTGATATGTGTATATTACATGCCGTACGGTGATTGGGTATGCCTTCTTGCTGTGTTTGTTTTGAGAACTTTAAGGTGCCAAAAGTTATGGACCTGAGTTACGATAATTGCTTGTAATGTTATGATCTGATTTTATCATTTAAGTATGTACGGTATGTAAGTAAGTAACGAATACCATATTTGCAAACACGAGAGAATGTGCATTATCATATAATGAAATAATCAAGACTGTATCTAAACTGAGATTATTCTATATTATTTCGTGCAAATGTAAGGTACGTTCAAATCTCTGGAAGAAGTATTTTAGCAAATGACCATCATAGCTAAGGTAACTGACAGCGATAAGACAATGTCTCTATTGTCTTTACTTTTCGACTGTATTTTTGCAGAATGAAACTAGTCTTTTTGCTTTTGGTGGCGGTGTTTGCCATCGGAACCACACATGGTGACGCCACCTGTGCGGGTGACGGCGAAACCGCACCAAAGAAAGCATCAGGTGCTCCACCGAAACACTACAACATAATTCTCGTGGGTGCAACTGGAAACCTTGCATCCAAATACCTGTGGAAGGCACTGTTCGAAATCTTCAAGCAGCGCTTTCGAAAGAATGAGGTTCGCTTTCAGATCTACGGTGCTGCCCGCCAGGAGCAGGACGATGGTCGGAAGATCATGAGCGAACTCTTCCTGAACCTCGTCAAATGTTCTGACGACGAATGTCGATCACTGAAGAAGAGTTTCATTGAAGCATCGCAGTATTTGAGGCTGAAAACTGAACGCGATTTTCAGGTTCGAATTTTCAGATTTTTTTATTGTTGTTTTGTTATTGTTACTATTTTAAAAAATGTTTTTGATGCCCCGAGGTATACAGGATCCCTCATGGACTTGAATATTAACTACTGAGCACTGTAAAATAAAATGTTGTTCAGCATAATGTCCCTATTGTTATTATTATTGCAGGTTATTATTGTTGTTATTACTATGAGCCAGTACTGATTAAAATAACTTTTATAGATCAATCTTCATAATTTATTTGCAAGTTATCGTTTCAATTTGATTTATTTGGTCTACGTTGCATTAAGCGTGAAAAACTATTATAGATGTAGTCAGTGAGTTAGTTACAACGTTTGTTGTAAAAAACGATCAATTAAACGGTTTATATTGCAATAATGACAATTAATTTTGTTGCCGTCTTTGACTTTTCATCAGCAATTACCTCTAATTGAAAATGATCGCTTGAGTTTCCACTCCATTATTAATTATAATTGATTATTATTTTTAATTGATAATATTATTGTTATTATTGATAATATTATTAATATTAATTATTATTAATTTTAAACAAATCAGAGCGCTTGCCTGCAGTAATTGCGTCAAAATACTCAACAACCAACATTTATTTATTAGACATTGCGTTCATATATTCCAGAATCTAGCCGCGCTGTTGGATGAGAACACGCAGAGCATTTACGGATTGTCTGGTTCCCCGGTGACGTACGAAGAAGGTCGGCTGGTTTACCTGTCCATTCCACCGTCATCCTACGCCAAAACCTCCAAGTACGTCAACGAGTACCTACGTCCGAAGGTGGGTCGCCCTTGGTTTCGAGTGGTGCTCGAGAAACCGTTTGGAAGGGACCTGGCAAGCGCCGAGAAACTGGCGAAAAAACTTGAGGGTTACTACGACGAAAACGAGATCTATCGAATCGATCACTATCTTGGAAAGGCTGTTGTTAAACAGATTCTGCCATTCAGGTGATTTGTTGTGTTTTTTGGTGGCTGTGTTTGGATGGGTGCTATATAAATGCTGTGATATTGAATGAGTCGGTGAGGGGGAGTGATGGCATGACTAAGTAGGTGAGTGATTGAATGAATGAATGAGTGAATGAATGAGGGAATGAGTGAGTGAGTGAATGAGTGAATGGATGAGTAATTGAATGAATGAGTGAATGAATGAGTGAGTGAGTGAGTGAATGAATGAGAGAATGAATGAGTGAATGAATGAATGGATGAATGAGTGTTTAAGTAGGTAGGATAGGGACAGAGAAGGCATTTACTTCTCTTCTACCTTTCATTACCTACCATTCTTTTCTCTTTTATCCTTTTCTTCTGTTCTGTTATTGCGTATTCAACTCAGAGCTTTTGACCCATAGTGACTTAGTGTAATGGTATCACTATGCCATGAAAAGCGCACATATGCAGGTTGCTTCCCGTTATCCAAGGCTCCACTCTGCCTTCCAATCGGCAGATGGAGCTGGTAAACTGAACAGTAGGACTTTATAGCGCCTTGCATGGCTGCCAGACAGTTAAATTGGACTCGTGTAGTAAATTGCTATCATCTGTTCATACTGTGATTTGTGAGCATGCTGTGGTGTAACTAAAATAATTCTTTTTATTAAGAAGTGTTCAGAATTATTGCACACCTCTTTTAAGTGTGATAATAGCCCTATGAATAAGAAAGCGGCAGCATGTCCTGTGTTTCGTCAGTAGGTTTGCAATTAAAAAAAGGTTTTATTATTATTATTATAAGGTGGTTGCTATATAAATGCATGATTACGAGTTGTGTGTTGGGCGATGAACAAGATTTAACCCCAAACCCTTGAAACATATATTTGTTTATCTTGTAACATCTTAGGTACAATAACAAAGACAGTTTGGAGCCGCTGTTGAATCGCGAGCATGTTGAGCGTGTTGACGTCGTGATGAAAGAAAAAGATGACGTTGTGGGTAAGAGAAAAACTACAGAACAATTTCTAAATCTTTGCAGACATTTAACTCATTGTGTGTATTTAATCTTTGTCATTTTTTAGTTAATTTGTTAAACATATTGGAGTGTATTGTTAATACTACATGTATATGTGCGAGTGAAGAACTTGCTCAAGGTCCCTACGTGGGGATTTGAGGTGGATTCGAACCTGCAAGCCTGCTTAGCTGCTATGATCATATCCACTACACCACCACACCCCACAAATAAGTAATAGCATTAGCTAGACGACACATTTTGTAAGCTATCAGAATTTAGTAATATGTTTTGTCCATGTGGACCTGGAGCATTTTCTGTATGGAAGTTACTAAACCATAGCAATAGTTGGAAATTTCTATCATCTAGATTCAATCTATTAGTTTATTCGCTTACAGTCCAGAACAGTTTGACAACTCGCAACAGGTGTATTGAGATAGACAAAACTGAGCTGATGTAGACACAGTTAGAATGAGCTACGATCAGTTGTTGTATTGAAACGCTAGCTTCTAATATAATCATAATCCAGTGTAAAATACCGTCATTTTAAAACCAACAGACAGCAGACTTTCGAAGCAAACTGATTTCTCTTTTGATGTGTTGCCTCCATATGTGTGCGCGTGTGTATGTGTGTGTGATTGTGTGTGTGTGTTATATGTGCAACACACTAATGGCCAAACTAATGACTTGTTTTTCTTCATCTGTCTCTCAATCTTTAAATGCATTTCTTTTCCCACGGTGTTTTTCGTGCCGAGAGCACCTCTGAATTGTCATTCTGCAAGAGGCACTACATAAATTAACAAATACAATAAAAAAATGTTTGCGAACGTAGGTCGAACGGAATTCTACAACGAAGTCGGAATCATCCGCGACGTCATCCAGAATCATCTAACCGAGATGATGACGCTCATCGCAATGGATCTTCCAGACAACTCGGGCAACATCAGCGAGATCCTTCAGAGCAAAGTCCGCGTCTTACGTCAGGTCCAGCCACCGAATCGCCACACAACACTCACAGCGCAGTACTCATCATACAACATGGAGTGGCTGAAAGAACAGAACCTGGCGAACAACATCACGACGGCCGCAACGTTCGGTGCAAGCGTTCTCTACGTGGAGAACGACCGGTGGAGCGGCGTTCCGTTCGTTCTTATGAGCGGGAAGAAGCTCGACGAGAAGTCGAGCTACGTTCGCGTTCTCTTCAAGAACGCACGCTTCTGCATGCGTGCGACGGAAACCGCGTGCAACCAACAGAAGCAATTGGTCTTCCTCATCGGTGGTACAAACCTGAAGCTTCCGGCGATGATCGCTGTGTCGCGTGGACTTCCAGCTCCGGCGGTGAAATCCGGGTGGAGCGTACGGAAGACGAAAACGGACGTGGAATTGTTCGGACAGAGCCTCCGGGAGATGGTCCAGGTCGTACCGGATGCGGAGTCGGAGCCGTACGTCGAGCTCGTCGCCGCGGTGATGGACGGAGCGCGGCATCTGTTCGTTTCCACGGAGATGCTGCTCGCGTCCTGGAACGTCTGGACGCCGATCCTCGAGCTTTCCGAGCGGCGGAAGACTCCGCCGCGCCAGTACATGGGACGCGGAAAGGACGCGGAGCGACTCGACTTTGTCGTGACGTCGCGCGGACTCTACTTCCAGCTTGACGACCACGATGTTTTCACGTCCGCGACCCCGGTTGACCTTCATCCGGTTGACCTTCATCCGATGTACGCTGAAACTCCATCGCAGTTCCGAGACTCGCCGCTGATCACCGGCGACGAGAAGTCGGTGGTGCAAGCGCTCGTGCAAGATATCGTTCGACGTTCGGAAGTGGCGCTGGCGGATAAAGGCGTCTTCCATCTGGCGCTGCCAGGCGGAAGCACTCCGGTTCCGCTCTTTCGTTCGTTGTCTTCGGCGCCGTTGTCGTGGGAACGCATCCACCTGTGGTTGGTCGACGAACGCTGCGTTGCTCCCACCAGCGACCAATCGAATTTGAGGTTGGTGGAGCGCCACCTGTTGAGCCAGGTGAGGATTCCGCACGGCAACGTGCACCCCGTCTACGTCGACGCGGCCGACGAACTGTGCAGCGAGGGACCAGTGCGATCGGACAACATCTACGAGTCACTCATTCGCAGATACGTCTCTTCTCAATCCTTCGATCTCGTAGTCCTTGGTGTCGGATCTGACGGCCATGTTGCTTCCCTCTTTCCAGGTCAACCGCCAGCACCAGAGGATCGCCTTGTCACCTACGCGGAATCCGAAGGTCATCCCGCCAAGAGAGTGACCTTGACGTTTTCCGCCATCAACAGAGCGAGCCACGTGTCGGTTCTCGTTCTGGGCGGCGCGAAGCACGATGTGGTGACGGCCGTAAGTGAGAGCGATGATGAGAAGAAATTCCCGATTGTCGGGGTAAAACCCGCGACTGGTTCTTTGAGTTGGTATATCGACCATGACGCTCTCTTTGGAAAGTCTTCTGTCTGATGTCATCACTCCCTCGGTTCCTTCCGATTTTTGTCTTTGAGTCAAGTCAAAGTGTTGTGACTGATGAATTCTTAGAACGTGATCCCTTGCTCCGGGCCAATGAGAGAAACTCCAGGCCCTTTGAACAAAGCAGTTTTGGGCCCCTAAATCCATAATGCAGCTTTAAGAGAACATTTTCTCAGAAACAACAAAATAATTTAAAAAATAATAAAAGTGTGGGTACGACCTACAATATAATGTCTATCTATATATAATATAAATATATAAACTACGATTTTATTCTGTTGTTAATTTGAAGTTTAAACTAAATTGATTGCAGTTAGGTATAATCCATAATAATGAAATTATATTTTAATGGCATAAATCTTAAACTTTGCATTATAGCTACCCATTCCGCGCCCCTAAAACGCCAGGCACCTGGTCATTTCCCTCCCCGCCTTTTGACAGGGCCACTCACGTCCAGCAGGGTTAAGTATTGGACTGAACTTGAACAGTGTTCGTCGTCATACGAGTTGAATCAAGGGTATTCAGTGACCGAGAGTAATTTGTGTATTTACTCGAAAAAATCATATCCAAGCGTTATTGTTTTGTATCTGTAAATTTATATAGTGTCTATTGCAGTGCACAATCATCATGCTCCTGTGCATTGGATGAAGAGAGAGAGAGAAAAAAAACAAAGAGGTATTGATTGATTGATTGATTGATTGGCCCACAAAGTATGTACGACCAGCTCGCTAATCCTGTTGAAGTTTAACAGTTGATGACGTGCCTTGGTTTCCAGTCGCTGCTTTTCTTTCTACTCTTCTGTTTGTTAATGTGTTGATTGATTGTCCGATAATATTGCTGTCGTCAATGATTCTGTCAATGAAATTAGGATGAATGGTTGTTTGAGATGAGGTGACCCACAGCAACGGCAGGAACATAAGTGCTTGGAAAACACAGATGACAAGTCCCAATATGGTCGTCACCCACAGTCCAAAATGGACGTGTTTGGGAGCAGTGGTGCAGTGATGGCACCATCTGTACAAGAATTAAGATAGCGTCCTTCGTGTAGCCCACTCAGAGGTGCTCCTAGTTCAACCACGGTGATATAAATTCGTCTTCAGGAGCCTGAAAAAAACACCGAGTCAATTAACCCTAGATAACAAGCCTCCGAATAACCTCCAACGGGAGGTTATTCTGGACAGATGCACCTACAAAAGGTCCTGTCAGGGTCTTGGAGATATTCTGTATGTTGTGAAGAAATGAAATGTAAAGAAGAAATTAAGAATTGTAATAAACATTTATGTAGAGCATTTTGAGCACTTCCATATGGGTGAGTGGGGGTTGACACTTTGGATTTTTTAATCATGGGTAGGAAATAGGAATTCCTAATTATGAGTAGGAATTGTGCATTTTGTACTTTCTTTGTCCAGTTACAATACTTGTATGATCTTTGCAAGTACATTTGTTTTAACAATAAAATATTTTCTCTGCAATAACTTGTCTTGTTAAAACCAACGATCATTGTGCAACAAAAATCTTCCCTTCATCGCACACTGTCTGAATTCAATCAAATAACTAAATGAAATTTAATAGCTTTCCACAGCATATTCTGTTTAAGGCAAGGCCAGAAATGCTGTAAGGAAGAGCCAATCCATATATATGTACACAAAAATCGCATCACAGTGAAAATTGCCAGGTGGACTGGGGGCTTAACCCCAACCCCTAGTCTTTATTATAACCTCACAGTAAAGTTTTCTTTGCCACACATCCCAACTCCACGTTATCATGTAGATCAGAGGCTGACCCTTCAAGTTATTTTTCTACAATTCTCGCACTGACAAATATTTTCATACTATATATGAACCGTGTTACCCGACAAAAAAGGTCAGTAGACAAGGCTATAAATATAAAATCAATATACACGTCGTCCACACCGACATGACCTAACCTAATAAATTTACATATAACCTTTGACCTAACCTAATAAATTTACATGTAACCTTTGTCCCAACTTCCAGTAAAACCAGCTAACAACTCCGAATGATCATGGAAATTGGTTAAATTTGCACATTCAGGTCATTAAAAAATAGTCAAATAATCACAGTTTACGACAGTTAATTCATTACCATTTCATAAAAAGTTAACCGAAAATGCGTTTTAAAAAAGCAGAAAATAAATACAACAGTAAAAATCTGGAGCTAGCAAAGCAAATGTTTGGGTATTATAGAATGGGGTTAAACAGACTCTGTCATGGTCAAAGATATGGGGATCTTCGGCAGGAGCTGTAGGGCGATGTAAACGTGTGCGCCGAAGTCGAGGCCGAGATGGCGTCGCCGAAAGTCGTTGCGTACGAAGTCTGGATGAAGTGGATGTAGTTCTGAAGACAGCGTTTCGAACCCTCGCTCTGATCGAGTCGACCTTGAACCTCGATGACATCTGACCTCAGCTTTCGTTCGCTCTAAAATCCAAACATGCATTTCACACAGGGCTTTTTTAACGTGCAGTTGTACACAAAATGTGCAGTTCTAAATGGATTTGTGCAGTTGTAGAAGCACTTCTGTACAGTTAACAATAGCAAAAAAGGTCGTTGTGATCCGATTGGAAGTAATTTACCATGGAGGATGGGAAGGGAAAGAAGGGGTTGTGCAGTTCTAAAAATTCCTTAAAAACAGCCTTGTGCATTTTGAGTTCGCTCTAATCTCGAGATTTCTATGGTGCCCAAAACAGTGAAGTTGTATGAAATGTTACTCACACAGGCACTTTGTAAAAAAAACACGATGTTTACTAATTATTAATTAGTAAATTCGAATGCTGTTGTCTATTGCAATGAGCATTAGCCCTTGGTGCACCAGAAATCTAACTACAATGGATCTGATCAATATCAAGAAGACATAAAATTATTATTTGTGGGGCACGATGGTGTAGTGGTGGGTAGGGTGCCTTGGAGCCGGAGGGTTCCAGGTTCGAATCCACCCCAAGCTGCTGTGTAAGGACTGAGCAAGCGCTCGCTCACGAATGCTCGTGCGCTTCGGCGTAAAACTGATGCAGTGTCCGCGCTGTAGTCAGGAGCGCCACTCAGTAGTGAGCTTGAAGATGCGCTATATAGCAAATGTGATAAATAAATTATTACCATAATTATTATTATATTAATTGGAAACTCCTGTTGAGAATGAAACAACAAAACCAAACAAGCAATGCCGACAGTCACATGGAAAGATATTGAGAGGTAGAGATAGCAGTGGTGGAGTTACCGTGGCCAACAAAACTGACAAACAATACCTCATCCTTCTCTCGTTTCAGCCGAGCGATTTCGTTCCGCGCCTGGTTGATCTGCGCCTCAAGGTCCAAGACCTGCGTCCGATAGGCGCGATCCTAGAGACAATGAGAAAACAGAAGACAATGTACGTAGTCTCTTCAAGCGAATTGTAGTTAGAGGTTTTTGTACCAAATAAATAGTAGCTTCGGAACAGTGGTAGTAGTAGCATCAGCAGTGTTAGTAGGAGAAAACAATAATAGTAAACATAACAAATAAAAAAATTATATTAAATGAATTATCATTTATACTTAATTAATTAAATTGATTTTATAATTTTATGTACTAAAAACATGAAACAATTTGTAATTTCGATGTCTTTTATAATGCTGAGGTCAAGGCACCGACCTTGGCCGATGCCTTTTGTCTTTCGTGGTCGATCATCTTCACCTCGGTTGCAGACGTGGCATCCAGCTGCCTCTGCAGCTCCACGTTCTCACGCGTCAGCTCCTGCAGCTGGAGCTGCAAGACAGGTCACCATAATATATGCAGATTTATGCTAATTTATGCAAGTGTCATCAATATAATATAATACAGACATGTATGCAAATTATTTCAGCATAATAATATATGCAAATATAAGACAATGCCTAAGAGTTCCAGCAGGATGCCAACTTTACCTCTCAGTGAATTGAATAAAATTATAATTAATTGCATATTATTAATTAATTGCAGGTTATTATTAATTTATTGCACTCCATTAATTAAATAAAAGATTACAATTAATAATTCACCTTGTCACCTTGTGCTGTCAGCTTTTAGAGCTCTAGCGATTTTCATGACACACATTCTCCATTGTTCTCTGTTCGCAGACAAGTTCCTCAGTTCTTCCAAATTCATGCCAGTTAAGTTATGTTATTAATTAACTATTATTAATAATTCATTCATTAATAATACAGTTTATAGTCATAATCTCACTCAATAATTCATTAATTAATTAATTATCTTTCTGTTAAACTGAGATGTTGTCTGCTGAAATATAGGTCAAGCTATAGCAACACTTTAACCTGACCTAATTAATCTAACACGGCCTAACATGCTAACTTGTAAGAAATGTTAAATCGTACGTTAACGTGTCGTAACGCTTCTTCCTTGTCTGCGTTTTGGAGCAGGAGTCCACGGCGTTGCTCTTCCAGGTCGAACTGCTTATCCACCTGGAAAGATTCCACAAACCCTCCAGTCATAACAACGTATGGAAATGGAAGTGCATGCATTGTTCTTCGAAGATGGATGGATGTCTAAATGTCTGTGTATAAGGATGGATATGTGTTTACGAATGCATGCATGATGTATGTACTTTGGATTGCAATGAAGTGTCCCCCAAATGGACTACATTACTTTACGAAGCTTGACTTTTGGTTGATAAATAGTGTTTTTATGAAAAAGTCGCCATACAGACATTACAGTTAGTGATACAAATCGTAATTGTAAACTCAAAATTTCTAAAGCGCCACTCGAAAAAGCCAAGCGCGAGGCACCAGATTATTCACGAGCGCTGCAAAGAGAAGGCTTCACAAGTCTAGACCTTTTAAAAAAAATCTAGAAGTCTAGGCTTAAGAAGCCAAGATCTTAGAAGCCAAGGTCTTAGAAGCCAAGATCTTAGAAGCCAAGGTCTTAGAAGCCAAGATCTTAGAAGCCAAGGTCTTAGAAGCCAAGATCTTAGAAGCCAAGGTCTTAGAAGCCAAGATCTTAGAAGCCAAGATCTTAGAAGTCAAGATCTTAGAAGCCAAGATCTTAGAAGCCAAGATCTTAGATGTCAAGATCTTAGAAGTCAATATCTTAGAAGCCAAGATCTTAGATGTCAAGATCTTAGAAGTCAATATCTTAGAGGTCATGGCCTTAGAAAAACCTGAAGTCTGGAGTCTCTGAGTTGACGGTCGTGGTCCATCTGCTGCCTCTGGAGTCGCTCCAGTTCCTCCGTTCGTTCCTGGAGCCTCAGTTCCGTTTTGCGCAGTTGGTCCGGAAGGGGAGCCAGTTCATCGAGACGAGATCGGAGTTGAGAATGAACCTAGATCACGTGAACAGATGAGGGAGGTATAGCAATTGAAAATATCAGTGTAATATACAAAGCCACTGAAAGACGCCAAATTCATAAGGTCTTAACTTATATTCTAGGATTTCTAAGGACAGGACTTCCGAGGTCTAGAATTTTGAAGCATAGACTTCCAAGACCTTAACAGATCTATGTTCTCCAAAGGCTTATAACAACCTACACTGCTAAGGCAACAACTTCCAAGAATTGGACGGAACTTGATGCACCAGCATCACCTTGATTACCATAACCTTTAAATCTTTTAACCAACAAAGTTAGTGGGACTCAGGGAACCAGTGTAAGTAGGCAGAGAAAGATGAAGAAAGAAGAGCGAGTACCTCAGTGCGATACTGATCCATTCGACGCTCATAGTCGTTAACGATCTCTTGGTTGCGTGACAACTCCTTCTGAGACTGCGAAAGCCTCTCTTCGCAGAGCGAAAGAGATGTCTGATTAGAAGAAAACAATGCATACAGACCAATCAATGCAACAATCAATCAGCAATCAAGCAATCAATGCAACAATCAATCAATCAATCAATGCAACAGTCAATAAGCAATCAATCAATCTGGTTTGGGAAAAGTAAATCAAATCAATCGCTCATATCAGCAATAAATAATAAATTCAATTAATCAAATCTTTTGATCGAGCGAGCAGTCAATCACTCATCCATCGAACCATCAATCACTCAAAAAGCAATCAATGAGTCAATCACGCCAACACTCACTCATTCACTGTCGTCATCTGTTGCAATACGCTTACTCCTCCAGTTTGAGCTTTAACTAAAACTTCTGCGTCGAATTACAACAACAGCAAAGATGATAAAAACAGCAACGACAAAGACGACAACAATGACAATAAAGATGATAAAAACAATGAAAAAGATGATAACAACGATACAGATGATAACAACGACAACGATGATAACAACGACAATAAAGATGACAAACAACAACGACAAAGATGATGACAGCAACAACAAAGATGATAATCACAGCAAAAACATCAACAAATAGTAACATTAGCCATGTACTTTAAGCTGTTCATTTTCCAGTCTGCAAGAAGACAGATCATTCATCCGTTCGTTAAGAAGTGAAGTCGTGGATTCAAGACTTCGCTTGGAGTCGGTGGCCATCCGTTCGAAAACATTCTCCATCTCGGATATTTGGCTGCAAAAGATGACAACACCAAAAGCTCAAAGCTCTGGCAGAAATTTCAGATTCAGTAAAATCTGATGGATGGATAGATAGACAGAGGTGTCACTTACTTTGTCAGTTAAAAGTTGAAGGTAATGGTTATACAGGCTAAAGGTAACAAAGATACCAGGTTAAAGGTAACAAAGATACCAGGCTAAAAGGTAACAAACATACCAAGCTAAAGGTAACAAACATACCAACCTTTGAAAGCCTTAGAAGTTGTAACCTTAGAAGGAAAGGCTGCATTAAGTTCCTAAAGAACAGATATTAATCTTGTTATTGCCTTAGAAGTCAAGGAGTTAGAAATTTTGCTCCAAGTCATGACCTTAGAAGTTAAGACCTTAGGAATGTGGTGCAGTCCTTAGAAGTTAAGACCTTAGGAATGTGATCTTGGTCTTAGAAGTTTTGGTCTTAGAAGTCTTGTCCTTAGAACTCTTGGCCTTAGAAGTTAAGACACTGTGAAGGACTTATCAGTTACGCCTCTCAGTCATGGAGACTTCTTGCATCAAGGAAAGTCAAAGTCTTGGAAGTCTAGGCCTTATAAGTCTTGGCCTTTGAAGTCTAGATCTTAGGAATGTGTCAGTGCAGTCCTCAGACTGTTTGAAGACCTCGGATCAAAACTCTGTGAACTAAAGACTTTTGTATTTGAAAGTTTCGGAGCAAATTGAGACAAGTTCTAAGTACGCAAACGAAAATGAAAATCATTATTGGTGTGCCAATTGATTGGGCAACACTGTACAACAGTGCAACAAAGTACAACAGTGCAACACTGTATAACAGTGCAACAAAGTACAACAGTGCAACACTGTATAACAGTGCAACAAAGTACAACAGTGCAACACTGTATAACAGTGCAACAAAGTACAACAGTGCAACACTGTATAACAGTGCAACAAAGTACAACAGTGCAACACTGTACAACAGTGCAACAAAGTACAACAGTGCAACACTGTATAACAGTGCAACAAAGTACAACAGTGCAACACTGTATAACAGTGCAACAAAGTACAACAGTGCAACACTGTATAACAGTGCAACAAAGTACAACAGTGCAACACTGTATAACAGTGCAACAAAGTACAACAGTGCAACACTGTATATCAGTGCAACAAAGTATAACAGTGCAACACTGTATAACAGTGCAACAAAGTACAACAGTGCAACACTGTATAACAACCAGGCATCAAGTGATGATGGTGAGCAATCATTTATAATCGAGCGCACTATTTTATTACTCACACGTTGAGTCGCGATATCTCGGTCGTTGCTTGCTTCTTGTCGATCGAAAGTCGCTCGCATTGAGTCTTGAGCGACGTTACATCTGAGTGAAGATCGCGGATGATTGTCTGATGTTCCATGATCTCCACATTCGCAATTCCAAGCGCATTCTCCTTCTGACTCGCACGGTCCTTCTGTGCCCTGAAACATTGAAACGATATATGAAACACAAATCAAATTCAGAATTACAGGAAATGGCATAGCAAACAATACCACTGTTTTCAATACAATACAAGTGTATTTGATACAATACAACTGTATTCGACACAATACAATACAATTATTGGCTACACAATACAATCGTAATCGTAATCTCGAGACTTCTACAGCGCCCAAAAAAGCCAAGTCAACTGTGTTTGATACCATACATTATTGCTCTGGGGGTCACTCCAGTGACCTCTGTTCCTTAAGAATCTCAAAACTGTCCTATTTAACCGTGGTTGGGCCGGGAGCACCTCTGAGTAGTCTACCATGAAGAGGTGCTAGATAAGACATCCTACATAAATTTTTAAAAACGTGTTTGATACAATAGAGGCACAGTGCTCAACCAACCAGATATACAGTACCACTCTTAACAGAAAACGGCTTCAATAGCCATCACAAACGATTTCTTTAAGTAGTTCCAAAGGCATGATAGTAGTAGGGTTAGTGGTGGTTCTGGAACAGCAATTAAAAACCCATTAAAAACCCCCACTAACCCTACTACTCATGATCAAGCAGTTCAAATGGCTATCTCAGCCACTGCAAGCCACAGCCTTAGCCACTGCAATGGCTTTCAAGAGCCAACGGAAACGTACATATTCAGCTTATTTCTCTCTCTCTCCTTCAGGCTCGGATTAATCCCTCTCTGGGGAGGGGTCAGCCACTTGGATCCTCCTCTTCCACTTGTTCCTGTCGCCAGTGTCCTCCTTCTTCAGCTTTAGCATTTTCAGGTCCTGCTGTATTTGATCGCTCCATCTCTTTCTCTGTCGTCCCTGGCTACATTTTCCATAGACTTCAGCGTTCATAATTCTCTTGATACAGCTGGCTTCATCTCTTCTCATGACATGTCCAAACCACCTCATATTCAGCTTATTTACACAGTGCAAATCTCCATGCCATTACCAAAGGCACTGTTAGGCCGTGGCTTCATTAATCAAAGCAACCAGACCAAATGACTCGACTACGCTGAGAACATGGCTCTCTCTGCCAGTGCCGTAATTAAGTTACTCAGCAATTAAAAAAAGGCGCAATCAAAAAAGGGATCAGTTAGCCAAATAGCCATTTCAACAGACACACACACACACACACACACACACACACATCTATCTGACAGAGATGACAGTGGTTATGCTTTCTGAGACGTACCTTGTGGCCTTCTTCAGCGCCTCCTTGTCCTCGTCCACTCTCGCCTTCGCATTCATCAGCATCTGCTGGAGATGGTCGGCCTCCGCTCGTTCCTGACACAGCTGCGTCTCAAGATTCTGCAGAAGAAGAAATTTCCTCATCAACACGTAATACAACAGAAAATCAATGGCGCCGTAGTCGTAAAAAGGTTTTTCGTTTTCATTCTTCTTGGAAAAATCACAATTTTATTTTATTAAAAAAAAATTCCGTTTTTTTGTCTTGTTCTTTCAATTTTTTATTTTTTGTGTGTGATCTTATTTATTTATTTATTTGCTGTGTGTAATCGGTTTCTTTAAGTTTATTTTCCTCTGATATCCACTGCACTGTTTTGACCTGCACTTTCAATGATTTGGCTAATTTTAACGTCGTCATTTGAGAAACAAATAGCATAGAAGTAGAAATTAAATTTAAAACAATTTTATATCGAGTTCCAATATAAGGAATATTATTTAAGTTCAATTTTTAATCGAGTACACTCTACAGGCTATACCTCCAAAGTGCATAGAAGGACTTGAGAGAGAGTGAAGTCCCAAAATATGATCCATGACCATAGAACTACCACGTCGCACATATCACCTCTGCTCCTCGAAAAGAAAAGAAATCTCACAAATAACTCATATATATTCTAACCAGAAGCACGCTTTCCGCTTGACCGAGCTGCTCTTGCAGCAGATCCCTGTGTTCACTCAAGCGTAGAACGGCTGCCTCCGACTCCTGCAGATCACGCAGCAGATGACGAAGCGACCGATTGCTTGACTCGTAGATCGAAAGCTTCTCGAGGAATTTCTCTCGCAGATGACCGAGAACGTTACTCTGTAATGTAACGTAAGAACTCATCCACTCCAGTAATGTAAAGAACCCCTTTTATAGCATTGCTTATATTACGGCAATACTATTTATAGTAATACTCATCAGCATTTTACAGGTTCCTTGAAACCTTTTTGTATGACCGTGGTAAGACTGGGAGCGCTTCTGAGTGGGCTTCTCGAATGGGAGCTACATAAATTGTTGATAGTAATAACAGAATAGGACGTAACAAATCCTTTCTTTAGCATTATCTCAAATCTTCCAGACTCACTGACAATAATAACAATATCACAGTTCTAAAAAAATTACTACAAAAAACAATAAAAAAAACAAAGGGATAATTAACAAATAAAGCTTTCGTCATTCAAACAGTCATTCTAGTAATTAGTTGTAATAATATTTTTTATTAGGGGCCGTCCATAAAGTATGTCACGCTCCAGAGGGGGAGGGGGTGTAAGAAAATGTGACAGGGGGGAGGGGGGGAGGTCAGGCCATGTGTGACGTCACACATTTATTTTTTAAATTCTTTATTATTTTTTTGTTTTTAGTACCTAAAATCCGGCCCGGCCAGGCGTGTCTAAAACCTGGCCTGGCGGGATAAAAGTTTATTTCCCGTCACTATCAAAGCGCTTAGGGACACGTCACTATCAGAGGGATTAGAGATAGTATCCTAGGGTTGAGAGGGTTAGGTAAATGGTTATGTTTTTAAATTTTTGGTTCGACAGTGTGACGTACTTTAGGGGGGGTCCGAGATTTGTGACAGTTTGTGACAGGGGGGAGGGTAAAAAATGGTCAAAAATAGCGTGACGTACTTTATGGACGGCCCCTTAATACTAAAACTTTTACTTTCAACTAACATATCATAAGTAATAAATTAATAAAAAAAACACTGATAGTATTACAAAACAATTTCGCATTAAACACTTGTCTCTAATATTAAATTCATCATAAAATACATTTCTCACAGGTCCTGCACGTACCGATAATTAAAAGAGTAGTTATTTCAAATGAATCCTGTTAATCCTTTACTCGTCTGCCCCGAGAATATCCGCTGAAAACGGGCTTAAAATTTAAAAATGAACGGGTAAAAGGTTAATGGAAATTAAACTGGATGATCCGCTTACATCTCTCTGCTTCTTGACTGCTTCCCTCAGTCGATCGAATTCCACGGTGACTGCCTCTCCATCCATCTCAACCTCAATCAGCTTCTTCATCAGCGCCACACGATCGCTATACAGTAAGAATACAATCACCGTCGTTGTCTATTGTTATCATTGTTTATCATCATCATCGTCGTCGTTCATCATTGTCATTGTCGTCATCATCATCATCATCATCATCATCATCATCATCATCATCATCATCACTGTTAAATATCATCACTTGATTGATGTAATCAAACATCAACTTTGACAGCATAAGAATGTAGAAACTTACATTTTAGGTGTCAGAAGATTTGATGAAAGACTGAAATTGAAAAAACCAACCACACAATGATATCACAGAACAATTAAACATTTGGGCAGGAAGGTTGGTGGGTTGGCATGATGGGGAAAGTGGCTGGACATGTGGATGAATAGATGGATAGATTGATGGATAGATGGATGAAAGGGTGGATGAATGGTTGAATTAATCAAATAGATTCATTGATAGATGTATGGATGGACGAAAGAAAGATGGATGGATGGATGGAAGGAAAGGTGGATATGCGGAAGAATAAAAACATAAATATCGGAGAGATTATCCTCAAAATTAATCTTGCTTTTCATAGCAACACAGCAAGTGACTTTAATCGCTGAAACGGACAGGAAATATACATTACAGACAACCAAGACAACTACATACCGGTACATGCGCGCGCGCGCACACACACACACGCGCGCGCACACGCACACAGACACGCACACAGACATACAGACACACACGCGCGTGCACACACGCGCGCGCACACACACACAGACACGCACACAGACACACGCACACACACATGCGCACACACACACAGCTGCCCTACTCTGTCTGACTCTTTTCCAAGTTCTTCAACTCGTTCAGCTCTTGTCCCTTGTTCTCGAGAAGCTTAGCGGACGCAGCGTTCAGTACGTCGTTCTTCTTCTCGACTTCCTTCTGCGACTTCTGAAGCGCGACTTCGTTCTTCAGACTCGCGATTTCTCTCATCAGTGCGTCGATCGTGCGCTCGTACTCCCGCATCTTTCCGAGGACGCGCTCCTCATCCTCCGTATCCAGCTCTCCCTCCACGTCTCCTTCTCCTCCGTTCTTCAGTAGAGGGGGTAGACCGTCGGATTTGTACATCGGTCCCTGGAAAAGAATTCCTAATAATCGCAATCTCTGCATTCATGTGTCAAAAAGGAATCGGGATTCAATTTATATAGTGCCATTATTTTCTGGATAATTATGAAGTTGCGTGTTTATTATAGAGCCACATCGTGGAAACCGGAAGTTGCTTATTTACAGGTGCTTAGTCAAAACGAAATCGATAGGCGGGAGGTAATAATAGGGTCAATATCCAAAGGGGTCAAGCAGGCAGGCAGGCAAATTTCTAAGGACGTAGACCATCCATCTGGAATGACCTTCGTTCACCCTTCAAAGCTGCGTTTATTACAGCCAACCAATCAAATTTTGTCTCATAAATCTCTCAACTCTTTTTTCCTTTGCCGCGGCTGTGCAGGGAGCGCCCCTGAGTAGCTTCTTGATGGGGCGCTCCATAAGTCCATATAATCAATGACTACATGAACGATCTTAATGCATGTGCAAATAAAATACTAACAATGATGTAATAAATACGTGAAGTGGTTGTAATGTAATGTAGGAAAGACTAGTTACCATCCACGCGTATTTTGCTCCTTTGGAAGACTTGGCCGGAGGAGGAATCCAAGGACCGAGATGTTGTGGACTTCGACTGCGAGACCTCGGTCTCGTTGTAATGTGACGTGGACCGGAGTTGAGCGGAGGAGCAGCGGAAGCTGGAAGAGCATCGCTCTCCAACGCCAGCGACGATTTATCCGTCCTGTTCGCGCTCGGTCGTGCTCGGTCGGTTTTACCGAGACTCGGCTTTTGAGCAGAAAATGAGAATAGCGATACAGAAAGAAAAGTAGCCCTAAAGCTTCTTATAAATGAGTGAGTGAATGAATGACCGTTAAAAGAAACTGAAATCTATACAGTGCCACTATGTGCTGGATATGATGTTACAAATTTGATATAGTGCCTAGCGGTCCCACCCGTTAGCTAATTAATGTGAAATTAGTCGATCTGAATTGCTCTTAGCCGTAGGTATTAATGCTTCATTTGCATTGCAATTCTTAACAAATAATTGATAACACTTTTTAATAACGATCGAAATTGTACGTATGCAAACCTTCGATTTCCTCTGCTTCCGAACGTGAACATGAACGGGAGTCAAGTCGTCAACATGAATGTGGATTGGAGACGTTGGTCTCTGCGTAGAGACCGACTCCTAACAGAACATCAACACATAAAGTACTGAAATGTAACTTAATCTAATCTAATCTTCTAGGACCGTACTGCCACAGCACAGCATCGTGTAACGACATGGCTGTGTTATGGCGCCATATAAACTTTGCCTGCTGGCCCTTTTCTTGAAATGACCTTCCTGCTATTCTGTAACAGACTTCCTCACACTATGCGATTAACTGGCTCAGTGGACTCTTTTAAATCAATGCTAAAACATACTTGTTCGCTAGGGTTTATCCCGCATGTTAGCTGCTTCATAAGGCGCCCTAGCTTGTAACGGCATGGCTGTGTTATGGCGCCATATAAATTGTCGTAATTATCACTATTAATTATTATTAAAACTCGTGCTGATATTTTACTTGGGAGCACTAATATTTCTTTCTGGGGTCTTAAGACTTCCTTTTCTAGAGGTTCTTAACGTAGGCTACACTCAGAGAGCCCCTATAGCTGATTGGGTTGTACTGTGACTCTAGTCCGTGAGTGGCGCTTTATAAATTCGTATATTGACTAGAACAGACATGCAAAAATTGCTAAAAATGCTTGCCTGCATGTTGAACTGCGAAGTGGTGTTTTAAGCGTCGAAATAATTAGATTTAAAACCAACGAACGTTGTGAAAGCACCGTTGCCTACGACGCTTTCACGTCTCAAAATAAGAAATTGCAAAACACCGTCAAAGAGCCTATCCCGAAAAGAAAAAATCAACAACGCAACTAAATCCACGTGTTTTAAATCTCACTTCTCACTTCTCAAATAAGGATTGACATTTTATTTTGTGTATTTATGGCTGCTTTTGGAAATTTGGAAGATAAATGTTTTGCAAGTCGAATCATGTTTAGGGAATTAGAGATGTAACAGGAACACTGCATTTAAGATGCAACGGCGAATTTTTATTGCGCTATTAAGAGTTACACAGCTTTGGCACCAATACTCGTTAGAAACTAGATCTTGTTACTAGTCAACCCAGAAAATAATCGTAACTATAAACTACTTATATCAGTGAGCCAGCATCTGCACAAGAGAAACAGCAAGCTTACTAAATCAATTAAACTAACTTTTTTTACAAAACTCGTTTGAAGCCTTCAAAGATCGATGTGAAGCAAATTGCACGTGGACAATTCAAAATGTAATTCATTCATTATTCATTCATTATTAGCATTTATATAGCGCCCCTTCAAGAAACTACTCAGAGGCGCTCCCAGCCCAGCCACGGCAAAAGAAAAAAGATTTAAGGGACTTAAGGAATAAGGATTGACTAGTCAGGTGGAGGAGATGGAGGTTAGGGGGGAGGTCATTCCATATTGACGGCCCCACAACCGAGATTGTAATTGTAGTAAGAAGCTAAAGGAAGGGGTTTAAGATAACGGCTAGCACTCTGCTGCGAAGAGGTCATGAACGCGGGATCGCTTCCCGCTACCCTCCCAAAAGGTCCACTCAATAAACTTATTAATCGGCAGATGTTGTTGGTAAAAAAATAGTGGACGTGAAATTCGACTTGTAATAAGTTCTGATCCTCCTCCGTATTATGAATTGCAATCATTCTGCGTTGTGTCGATCAGTTTGAAATTAAACGAAGATATTATTGCATTGAACGAACGCCATTGGAGACTAATAATTATTAGCGTCCTGCCACTCCTATGATCTCCTAAATCAGGATGAACTTCATGTTGTGTACTGTGCTTCAATCCGTATAAACCGACTTCTGAAAAGCAGATGAAGATGAAGTGAGCCAATAAATGAACTGGTGACCTGCGTTTGATTTTCAGATGTCGCTCTAGAAGTCACTTTTCAGCTAATATAAAACGTAATGAGTGTAAAGGTGAATCACGTGATATTTTATCTGTGACATGCGCAGTGCGTGATGAAGATAGCATGTGAACGAAGAAGAACCAGCGTTGGCTTTAGGACCGAACAGAAGGCGGTTCATTAATTATTGTGGATATTTTACGATTACCATCAATTTCAACTCAAGAGTTTTAAATAAAAGTTCTTCTCTTTCATTGCTCCTACCCTGCTCACTCGCTCATTTAATTGATTCTTGTATGGATATGCAAATCCTCTATTATATTAACTTGCCTCATCTGATGTAACACGTCTAGCATTGTCGGTCACACTACCACCACGGGGTGGGAGTTCGTGCCTTGATCCATTTGGATGAACGTAGAAATCTGCTGGGAACAATCGCGTAAAACTGAGGGTCAGAAGAAAGGAGATCGCCGGAGCGTGTTTTGAGGCACGTCGTGTACAGTTTTACAGATGAACTTGGAGGGTGTGTATAAAATTCAAGTATTATCGCTCAAGGGTTGTTATCTTCGCATAGTGAAATTTAATTTCATAAGCACCCTTATTTTCGTAGCGTTTCTACTATTGCATGGCATATCGAAGTATAGATTATACATTTTTTAGATTAATGGTTCGCACATTGTACTGGAAATTTAGGCAACATCTGTTCATTGATTTTTGTTTAACGCATAACTCATCTAGCATCTGTACTTTATTTTAAACTTGTAGGGCGTCACGCAATGCACTTAGGGACAAAGGTCGTGTTTTTCTCTAAGAGGCAGGCTGGCCAACACAACCTGCTTCATTCATTTGAGCTGACCAGTAGATAAATAAGCACTTCATATCACGAATGCTGCTCAAAAACGTTTACTAGGCTTTATCTGCATAGATCTTTTGGCGTTTGTTAACTCTCACGTTCTGTATTAGATTTTTCATAGAATAATCCTAATGAATGCGAACTGGGTGGTACAGGGTTTTATGTCACACTGCAGAGGAATATCAGCCAAGTTACGAACAAATAGCTACATGCAAGTATTTTTTAGTCTTCTATTTAATCTTTACACAAATTGCAAACATTTTATGAATGCCGGCGAGCCGCTTGAAATCGGCCGAATGTTGGACAGCACTGATCTATGATTTGTTAATTGCAGGTCTGAGCAACGGACTCGTAATGAACGAGGGTGAGGAGGATGACGACCCAGTTGTGCAGGAGTTTGACGTCTACCTCTCCAAGCAGCTCTCGGAAAGTCTTCTCGTCTTTAACTATCCCGTTCGATTGGCCAAACTTCCCTACGACGACGTCCAGCACATGAGCGCCAAGATGAAACCCGTTCAACGGAAAGTAGAACTCGAATTAGCAATCGATACTCGCTGCTCGAATTACTCGCACAGCCACGGGGAGCAGATCGCTACGAACGTCGAGGGGTTGAGAGCCGGAGCCGACCTCGGAAGCCAGTTTCCAAACGGCGTGCTGGAGAAGCAGACGCTGACGTCGTCCACGGCGGCGGATAAACTCCGCAATCACGCCATCGGGGCGTTCCGCAACGGGGAACTCCATCTCACCCCAATTAAGGGGGTCGTGGAAATGCGGCCCAACCTTCCGTATCTCGATCAGGCGGACTTGTCGAACGTGAAGGGGAAGGGTGAAGCGGGCGAGACGAACGACGACGACGATGAAGAGGAGGCGAAGCTTGTGAGGCCGCGGATGATGGCTCACGAGTCGGACGAGGCGAAAGCGAAACGCTTGGCCTCGTACGAGTTCCTTCGCCGGCAGCTGGAGGACGAGGAATGGGTGAGGATGCGTCACCACGGCGTCATAAACGACGCGGCCGCTCGAAGCCGCGAGCGACTGTTTGCCGAGTTGAGCAACCCGCTCGGTGAGTTCTACATGTCGGCGGCGGAGTACGCGGAGAAGCTGATGGCGGCTAAGGAAGCGGAGAAGCCTGGGAAGGCTGGAGCGTTTTCGTTGACGGCCTTAAAGTCTTTGCCTTTGGTCGATCAGGTTACTGCTGTGCTGAGTCGTGCGTGCGTGATCCAGTTTGAGAAACTCATGTCGCTGCTGCCGAAAGGTACGAACGGAGCGAACGCTGTCCAGTACCTCCAGCAGGTGGCCGTACTCATAAACGGATGCTGGGTCGTTAAGAGCGAGGTCGTCTACCCGAGGAACCGGTGCAGCGCGTTCGGCGGGGTAGCGTCGGAAAAGGTGTGCCGGGTCCGCGACTACGTCCTCTGGAAGTTCTCGCGGAACGAACCGGTGTCGCGGAAGGAGCTGGACGCGTTGGGAAGGCTTCCGTCGGAAGACGAGTCTGGCGTTCTGCGGACGCTGGCGAGGCCGGACAAGGCGAGGAACAGCGCGGACTTTGTCTTCGCCATGGAGGCGGATAACGAATTCGTGCGACAGTTTCCGGAGGTTGTCGCGCGACAGAATCATTTGTGGGAGGCAAAGAGTCGGACTTTCGCTGGTATGGTTAATTCCGATCATCACGCTGCGCTGTCGCCAAGGTCGCGTCGAGCTTCCGGAAAGGCCCGGAAGATTTCCGAAGGCGGAGAGCGAATGATGACGGATCAAAACGACGGAGGTATGAAGACGGAGTTTCTCCGATTTTTTTGTGTGTTCGTATTATTGAGAAGTTTTTATCTGTTTTTAGCTGTCAAGAGAAATAGACTTGTGAGTCATGTGATCTTCAGTTTTCTATAACACTGAAAAAGTGAAGTCATGAGAAGTAACTTGTTCATGGGTGCTGAGTCAAAACAAACTCGATAGACAGGTAGACTCAAAATTCCAGTCAGTCTGACGTTTTAAGTGGACAGGGCTGCCGAGAGGGAACGGATGGAAATGCTCAGAGAACCGGTCGACTTTTTGTGGTCCGGTCTACATAGAACTTACATAGAAAAGTTTATGATTTACGCCTTTGCAGCCTTTTTAATATGATATTGCAAAGAATATTAAGTACAATGAGTTTAAAATTAGTCATTAACTGAATAATATCATATTTTACATATAATATGAAATTGTAGGTGATACCTGCTCTTTTATCACTTCAGTTAGTTTTAAAAAATTTGTTTCCAATTAAGCCTTAAGATAGTTTAGGACCCATGACTACTCAGCCTTAGGATTGGGAATTTTTCTCATCAGCCCTGGCTGTAAGAGGTATGGGTGGACAATGAGATGGAAACAGATTTTTCCTCAACCGTTTGTTTGCCTCTCTGATCTTCAGGATATCAGTTGCTTCCTTTTACATTTCACATGGGTGCAATAGTAGTTAGAAATAAATATTTCTTTTGTTGGTTATACACTTTGTCTTCGAGAAATCTTCTTGGTGCCTCATTGTTTCGTGAATCATTTCCTCTAATTCGTCGCATTTTCTGCGTTGATTTTAGACGTTGATGGTCATTCTAAGACGACGCATGCGTCAAAGGTCGTGTGTATGAACTCCGCGAAGCGACCTCACGACGTCGAAGTGTTCGACGTTGATGATTTAATCAACGAAGTCGTCGCTCACGACTCGAAACGACCAAAAATAGATCCAGGTGAAAGATTGAATAATAACAGCTCAATTATGTATTGTTAAGTTATCTAATTTTCATTGAGTGCTTCTTTTCTTATCTAACTTGCATTTGTTTGCTTATTGTTTGGTTCTCTTGTCACCTCCCAAGCTGTTCTCAGTTTCACTAACTCTTGAAGACTGTTTTTTCGCTTGATCTCGGCCGGGATCGCCTCTGAGTAGGTACCTTGAAGGGGCGCTATATAAATTACGATTGATTGATTTGATTGATTCTTATCAGCTTGTCTTATTGTCATTGCTGAACAAATTTCAGTTTAATTCACTACAACCTAGATTTTTTTACTGTTTTGTGCTTAACCATTGTATTGTGTTTGTATATGACCATTTGCAAAAGCCTTTCAGAAGCGCTCCGAGTGCAATTGACCGTGAAAGAGAAGGCGGTATTTGAGAGGATAGGAGATGAGGAAAGGTGAATTGAACTGATGGGGGAAAGTTCATTACATGGAGAGGGTGACCAATGCAGACAAAGCACCTGGATTTATCCATGGTAGTCCTGACTCAGGGAGCAAAGAGGTCAAGCCGATCAGAAGTTACATGGCCCATATATTATTGTTTTATTTGTATATAGATTTAATACATACATAATTACATATATATATAATTTTATTATATATATATATATGAATGTCTGTACTATATGTAATATATATATATATATATATATATATATATATATATATATATATATAGTTTTGATGAGCATCATTTCGAATCCAATATTACTTTCTTACTCGCATATGGCATAATTATACAGGAAATATTTTAACAAAAATTAATTAATTAATAGTCTTTATTTCAAATATGTGGCACGTACAATTTTGCAATTTAAAAACCTAGCGATCGTGAGTTGTAAACGCATTTGTGAAACTCGATTCACACGACGACGACGTATCTGCGTTGCTTTTCCAGACGGCCTTCCAGTTCCCGTGTCCTCCATCAAAGCGGAACCGCACTCCCGCGACGTGGACGGTGTCGTTCCGTCGGCCGAACTCCGCGAGGCGCTAACGACCTTCGTCCAGCGACAACTCCAGGAGATAACCGTCCTCTGGCCGAGCATGCTCCGCCTCCGTCTCCAGAAGCACCTGACCGGTCTCTCCCCGGGCCACGTCCTCGGTCGGGGCGGAATATCCGACCCCGCCCTCGAACAGTCGCTCGTCGACGCCGGCGGCCTTCGCACGTCGTCGTCTACGGTGGACGGGGAACCAGTGTACGTTCTGCCGCGGCGCGACGACGGAAGGGATACAGTGCGAGCGGCCATCTTGGAACTTCTGAACGGAAAGACGTCGCTGAAGATCGGTTCGCTGCGGAAGAAGGTGACGGACGGAAACGGGGTTGCGACGAACGATAGCGAGCTGAAGAAGGTGCTGAAGGAATTCTGCGAGACGCGCGGAGGCTGTTGGCATCTGCGTGGCACCATCGCAACGGAACATTAGCGCGTGATGATGATGACTTTGGATTGTGTTGACGACTTGAAAATTGTGTGTGTGGAGCGCAATTCTGCCTTGCAGCGTCAGGAGAAAGTGAGAAATGCACCTGGGTGGGTAGGTACATTGGGTCCAGGGTATCAATGTAAGACATGGGATACCACAGTATCTTGTGTGTTAGTGCTATCACCATTCCTGGAGATAAATTCCTTTGCTATGCCATGCAAGGTCACCTTGTCTGTATGACTCGAACTTCCAGTGCTGCATAAAAGCTTTGCTGTGGTCAGTCCATCTTTCTGGAATAAGATACCTATAGCAGTCTCCGTAATGGAACTTCTTTATCTTGTTTTGCCCCTTGTTCCGCAAGCGTTTTGAAAAACCATTCTCTCTTATCATGGTTTCGTGCTGTCAGGTCGGGAGCGCCTCTGAGGAGTTTTCTTGAAGTGGGGATTAACAATTATGATTATTACGAATACTTGTCAGTGGTGGCTTGTTTAAGAGATTCGAATCTTTGGCCTGCACGTTCCAAACACACATATCTTAAAAGGCGTGGCACGCATTCAATTGTGAAGCGATGGTAAAGGATCTTGCCGAATCAATTCATAAAAAAATTTGGGGTCAAGTGCATACTGTCAATGTAGGAAAATCGTGTAGCGTACATTTAGTCTGAACCCGAGCAGTAGACCGTCCATTGAAATCGAATTTCAATTACGTATAACGGAGTTTCTGCAGCGTACAGAATTGTGTGATAGAAACTTTCTACTCAATGATAGGACACTGGACGTCAATAAACCCTTGGCAGACTTTTGACTAAATGGTTGTTGACAGCTTTAAGGCGTGTCTATAATATCGTGTGAATAAGATTTCCTGATATGAACGCAGCCGATGATGATGTCCTGCAATATTGATGGCAGTGTGATTGAATACAGCATGCTTCCTTTTGTTTGTTGTGACGCAGAGTTGTCTGATTTTGGTGAAGATCTTTTGTTGTCATCATGGTGTTTTAAAAACGTTAATTGCCTTGAAATCAGAATTCGTGTCTTCAGTATGCCTTAAGGGCATTTGGGGTGTTACGGGCATTTGGGTTAAGGGCATTTGTGATGTTCAGGGGATTTGGGGTGTTCGGGGCATTTGGGGTGTTAGGGCATATGAAGTTATTGAGGGTACAGGAGGGTTTTGGGCATTTGGAGCCGTTAACGGCATTTGGGGATATTGAAGGCATTTGGAGTGTTAAGGGCATGTGGGATTGTCTAGGGTATTTTGAGGTTGTTAATGATGTTTAGGGTGTTGAGAGGGCACTTGGGGTGTTGAGGGCATTTGGGGTACACAGTAATCTAGAGGTCATCAGGTGTTCAAATCTTCAACAGGGCAGACGACATCTGTTCTCGGAGATCATCCGTTCCGCTTGCACCCATAACCTCAACTCCATCTGTGACGAGTATGACGTATATGGGAAAACTGGATCTTTGGTACAACTCTTGAGCAGGGATGATCTGCATGCAGAAGCAGTTGATGTGGGCAACATGCAGTATTATGCATCCCTTCAGTTAGAGATCTTTTTCAACACACACACACACACACGGACGAATTTCAACAAAACTCACTGTAAAGATGTTTACAGCTTACACTGCGTAACACATGTAATGCTGACATTGAAGCAGTGTAATAAATGACAAGCAACGTAGAACAGTAAAAGCTGAAGCATCATAATTATCTTTGAAGTCTACACATGTACTTGCCGCTGGTCAAAGGCATTTGCATGTCCGATGCGTACTGGAGTTTATACACGTTTTCATGTTGTACCCTGATATGATAAAAAAATTAGATGTTACATCGGATTGAAATGCGAGATTATCGTCTAGAGTCAGTCTATGTGTTTTGGGGATTTCTTTACACCCACAATTATACAGTGACACGTTCTTCGCTATTGACTCGTATAATTATCAGAATCACATGTTTTCGCTGTCTCAAAAATAATTTCCTTTCTCTGGGTCTTTAGCACTGGGAGCACCTCTGACTGGTGTAATACACTGTGAGAGGAGGCAAATCAAAAATATACAGATAACAATACATTACAATGTGTATACATGACAAGAACAATGGCAACAAACGAGTAATTCCATGCAGCCCATTGTTGCGTGCGTAATATCTGGATGGACTGTTGCGAGTTTGATTTTTAGTTTAAAAGTGAGGACAGTGTCTTGGTCAGTATGACAATGTCACAATAGACTAGGTGCACAGTAAAACAAAAGGACTACAGCAATAGAGAAACAATACTTAATTACTATTGACAATTAACTAATATTGTTACATGCAGGACCGCCAAAAAGGGGGTGGGGCAGAGGGCAAATGCCCAGTGGCCCAACGACTTTAGGGGAACCTAGGCTAGGTGGAAAGAAATTTTATTGCAGGGAAAAAATTTAACTACAATCAGTTTAAACCTCAAATTAACAACTAAATAAAATCATATTTGATATAAAAAATATGAAATTATACGTCATATCTGCATTTTTATCAAATCAATTTGTTTAAAAAAACTTTGTTTCACAATTAACCTTAAGGTAGTATTAGGGGCCCAAGACCGCTCAGCCTAGGGTCCTGGAATTTCTTTCGTCAACTCTGTTTACACGTTGCAGTACTTTTCCAGTATCTGACTTGAATCTCAGTATTTTGCAAGTATCTGTTACAAATATCTAGAACATAAGAAAAACTCGATTTGATACTCGATCTGCAGTTACCGATCATAAGTATTGTGACTGTACAAGAAAAATTATTAACACCTTAATTATAAAAGCAACGTTGGTTAAATCACGAGTCACTTTTTTAGTAGTCTTGTCATTAAAACTCTTAAATAATAACAACAGCATAACTAGCAACATCAAATACTTACATCGAAATTGAAGCAACACATACTTTTACACAACCACCTAATACTTAAGACAGCAACATTGAAGTTTTAAACAACGAAATTGCAAGTAGCTCAGGCGACTTCACAGTGTATGTCATGCAAGGCAAGGGTGCGTTTTTTTTGCATCTTCTGAATCCAGAGTCAAAGTCGTTTGCTATTGGTCGTTGACTATGGACGTTCCGTTCCTGACCGCCTCTTCGTGAAGTTCGTCGGATGTGGCTTCGTAGGCGGCTGCCATGACCTCTGCCGTCTTTTCCGTCAGATTGGGAACGTCTTCCATCGTGAGTCCGTCCGTCGGAATCATCGGTAAACAGCTGACGATCACTTTGCCTGGAATGCAAACGCAGCAAATGTATTGTAATGGTATCGCAGTGGTGCATTTGTGATGTATGCAACTATGCATGAATGCAAATGTCTGCATCAATGTAAATGCATTGCAATGGTATCGCAGTGGTGCATTTGTGTGATGTATGCATGAATGCAAATGTCTGCAGCAATGTAAATGTATATATACATAGAGGCATTTTTTCATCATAAATTGCGATTTTTACGGTTTTATGGTCGTCATTTTATTTCAACCAACTTTTTTAAACTTTGGTCTTTGTGATGTGAGTATACGCTGTATACCCGCATGTACCGGTACCCTAGCTTTCGGAGGTGAGTACATGCTGTCATTTTTTCCCCGGAGGTGAGTATACCCGCGTACACCCTAGTGTACAGCCCTGGATGGATCATCCATTGGACTCGTAAGATTCCACCTTTTTTAAACATGCAAATAAGAAACATCCAGTGGAAAAAATTTCACAGAAAATGTGGATAGAAATCGACGTCGTACCTGGGTTGAGTATCTTTCGTTTCTTGCACAAGAAATCTTGGTACGACGAAAAAACGATTGGAAATATTGGAACCTGTGAAAGAAAAAATAATTTCAATTGCAATTTGGAATAGCCACGATCAAGTGAAAGGTGCATTATGATGAGATAGGACATGCGTAAATAAAACCACTTGACAGCAATAATCAGCAACCATGAATATCAAGCTGGTACATTGCATGCGACTTTACGGTTAGTGCTACAGAAATTTAGAGATCATTCATTCATTCATTTTTACAGCAGCTCCTCAAGAGGACTACTCAGAAGAGCCACGATTCTATCACGGCTATATAGTGATACTTGAATTGGTTGAACACAACATTGCCAACCTTTGCCTGCACCGCAAGATTGAAAGCTCCTTTCTTGAACTTTATCAAGTGACCGCTGTCATTTCTCGTTCCCTCCGGATAGATCCAGATGTTGACCTAAAGAAAACACAATGCCCAATACACAATAGGCATAAAAACAATGTGCATCAGCACAATACGCATCGTCACAATAGACATCAGCACAAACCGTCATGAAGGGACCATTCATTCACAATTGCTCATGCGCTTCGGCATGAAACTCCGATTCAGTGTCCGCGCTGTAGTCGGGAGCGCCTCTGAGTAGTATTCTTGAAGGGGCACTATAACAAGTGCTCATACATACATACCGTACAAGGCGTACATACAATGAGCATCAGAACAATAGACATCAGCAAAAGCATTGTACACGAGAACAAATGCATCACCTGTCCTATAGTAATTATACATTATGTAGAACCTGCAACATTCAATAAGTAACAACTGGTCCACAATACATATTGAACTCTGGGTACTTGTAAGCAATTCCTTTGTTAAAAATCAGTCTTCATATGACCATTGATGGCAAATACATAACTAACGGTTCTAACCGCTAATAAATATGCAACACCTGATAATAAATATATAGCACATGACCCCATAATGAATATGCAACACCTAACCACCAATGCAACACTAGACCAAAAATAAATATGCAACACCTGACCACACGTGACAACCAATAAATATGCAACACCTTTAAAGACACTCTTTTCCCCCAGAGTATTTTGTGCTGAGAGCGTCTCTGAATAGTCTCTGAGAGGTGCTATATAAATTTACAGATACAATACAAACAACACCTGACCGCCACTAAGTAAATGAAGTGGCACCTGGCGCATGCATATACCTGTCTTTCGTGCATTATCTCCGCCGTTCTCTCCATTGTCTTGTGCGCTTTCTCTGGATTGCCACGGTCGACAAATATGATTCCCGACAGCCAGGAAGCGATGCCAAACGGACCGGCGTAGATGAGTTCCTTCTTCGCAAGCGCCGTCGTGCGCGGTGGCATCACCTCCATCATCGCTGCAAACAAATCAGCAACAGACTTAATGTTGTAATGTAAACATTAACTGTAACCGTAAAAAGTGGTTTTCCACATAAATTGCAATTTCTATTCTAATGCTTAGTACAGGGCACCAGCAAAGGGAACGTCTATTTAGTATGATTGCATGGAGGGGTGATCTGCTTGGAGTGTGTAGAGTGAGTGAAGATGGAAAACTTAGGAGTTCATACCGTGAAAAACGCAGATCAATCACCGAACAAAAGAGTCATCCAATGTACTTGTCCGTCGATGGAGATGGATTTGTGATGGCCGCTGATATGTGGAACCACAGATGGTTCAATGAAGTACATACTTACTTACTCACTTACTTATTTACTTGCTATCACCATGGACCAAAGATACTATCGCTATGGACTATCGCTAAGGACTATAAGAGAAGACTAAAGCAAATACCAATGAGATCGAGAACATTCTGGTGATTGCAGACGATGATGCACGGTTTGTCGTAATTGAGGTTGTGAGTATTTCGTAATTCCAGCTTCAATCCGAAGACTCGGAGCGTCTTACGCCACATCCACTGAACGTGGCTGGAAAAACAGACGGAAGACGATCATCTCTCAGCCAACGAAAATGATTAAAACGACTGCTACGGTAATGTAACATGGTGTAAACTGAGAAATCGCTCTCAGCACTACACAAAAGACTCACGTTAGGCAGACCGGCACAAATCAAAGTCCACAATAGTCAAGTTATGCTTTGCAGTCAAGATTGAAAAATCCACGAATGACGAGCTGCAGTAAGTGCAGTTGAAACTCAAAAGCTTACAATAATATACTGATTTACTGTAGAGTTGATCCTAAGAGTTAAACACCTTTTCCTTAAGAGCAGATAATTATGTAAACACAGATTTACTAAACTCCTCTATTATTATTCATTCATTTCAGGAATTTGCACAGCACTCTTCCAAAGAATCTACTCGGAAGCGCTCACAACCCAACAACACTACAAATCAGATAGAAATATAAACACGCAAACACGAACAAATATTGTTTGCAAAGCAATCAAAATTTATTTATTTAATACATATCACTCAATATCACCCCAAGTCATGCTAGGAATTGAAATTTAATGCTTGGCTCAATGATTGATTAAAAAAATTAAAACTTCACCACCCAGAATCATTCACAGGCCACAAACATGTATCCACATCCAGCAAAACAATTTTCATGCTCACATAAATTATCGCAATATACTGAAAACGGCTAATAAAGATATCATTGTGTTTCTTTGGCATTGACATAAAGCCTCTCCAGGTGTTTTGAGCATATGAATGAATAAGCATTGTGAAGGGACAGATACTGAGAGGTACAGATAGACAGACAGGGAGAGGAAGATAGTATAAAACATAGAATAGGGTGGGGAGGATTTAGGTCAACGCCAATATTAACAATTCACCTGACATAATGCGTTTGGTTGATAGGTGTTTTGAGCCTATGAATGAATACCGGTGAGTATTGTGAAGGGAATATATGATATGCAAGGGTGAGTTCAGAGTCCAGGAGCACCCCAAGGTCACGCACCACCGAAGAAAAAGTCATAGATGGGAATTGAGAATCCAGCTGTTACATAGTGGCCAAGCGAATGAATTGGGTTTTTTGGGCGTTGAGGCAGGGTCGGTTTGAGGACATCCATTCTGTGAGGGTCCCATTGCTCGTTGCATGGTGCGGGTGGCCTCAATGGCTGCGAGTGGAGGGCAGTGCAGATATGCCCGAGTTTCATCTGCGTACAGTTGGTGTAGCACGCCATAAGATGTTGAAATCGTGCCAATGTCAGAAGTGTACAGTGTTGCCACTGAAGTTTCAGAAATAAACCCAGATTTTCTTCCGAAAAAAACCCAGAAAAACCCAGACTATTCATATAAAGCTATTTTAGACCCCTTTGCTCAAATTAAGTTGGTTTTTCGCTTGTTCGTATGAAGGTTAACAAAATGTTCGTCAAAAGAGTCGAATAAAATGTAATTACAACTTTTAAACTAGCAATTGTTAAAGTTGTCAGAGACTCGACATCCATATTGACAATAAGCTTAATCAATATATTAAGCGGGTCGAGCCTACCAGAATTATTGTAATTTGTAAACACATAGCACACATATGGCTTAAGTTTACGAAGTCTTAAAGTTGTCCGAGGTTTCCAGTCAAAGTTTTTTAATACATTAGCAATCCAACGTTTTAACCACCTGGAACATTTATATTCTGCAACAACTAGACTATTATACCACCATAGGTTTGACCTGATCTACAGTGTACATGCATGTTAATATGATGTTATAGATGTCGAAACGGCTTAACAAAGAGAGAGACGTGACCTGACCTTTTTCAGATGTCAAAATGGTTTATTTCTGTGCAGAGCTATTCTTCAGGTTATACATTAGTTGTGAATTGTCAACGTGAGATCTTGGTTGTGGAGTTTAAAATTGAAATTAATGGAAAAAGTATGTATTACAACCATTTTACATTGAATTTCACAGAATATTCATGTGTTGTAAATGCAAAATGTCAACTCACCGAAATAAACCCAGATTTTGCCCAAAAAAACCCAGAAACCCAGACGAAGGCGGAAAAACCCAGATCTAGTGGAAAAAACCCAGCTGTGGCATCACTGGAAGTGTAGAGCAAGTAAAGTAAGGGAGCCGGGACAGGGTCTTGTGGGAGACCAAATGGAGCCGGGGACGAGGGTGACCTACTTTATCCAAGAATCACACAACTGGACCGCCCAGCTAAAAAAGATGTGATCCCACTCACGTGGACGGCCAGAGTCCAAAAAGAAAGAGAAGCTTTTGGGTATAATATTAAAAAGAGGTGGAACCGGATGGCTCTCTACAGAGCGGAACTGTTTTCGTGTTGCTAGCTTTACCGAGGTCAACTGCAACATGTCATTGCGTCCTACTAATTTGTTTCCATCGCGTCCCAGCTGTTGACCTACGCTACCTAAGCCTCCCTGTTTACATCCACCACATACATTTCTTCAAAGAAAATTACATAACTTCTTCATGTTTAACAACAACCCAGTTACTTCTAATCTTAAAGCAGCGCAACATAATGAATGACATGTCTTACCCAACGTTTGCGACGTTGTTTGGCTTTAAGACAGCCACCGGAATGACTATAGAAGCGCTCAGCATCACCCACATCTGAAAGAGACCCATCTTAACGTAGTATCTGACGACATGACTCGCATGCCAAATCACAGGAACGATGAGCAGAAAAACGAACAGACCGCATTCAATCCAACTCAAAGCCATTTTAGATTTGAAAAAATTCTCTAAAGTACGATTCACATTTGCACCGCGCTCAGCCTTGGCCACACTTGTTTTTCACTCGTCAGCAAAGCCAATCAATCGCTCGAGCAAGATTGCATTCGTTAACGTTGTCGAACTAAGCGACTGATCGAGCGCTTCTAGACAACTCACGCATGGTCCGATTTATTCTTAGGTCGCGTAGCAGTGGCTTCACGCAACGACCTCGTAGTTGGGCTGGTTGCGTTTCTGCCTAAGTAAATAAGTAAGTAAACGCGAATCCTTGTTTAGCAATTTCAGTTTAATTTGCTGTCATAATTCTTAAACGCATATCACAAGTCAAACTTTAAGTACGAACGAATTGTCACAAGTTTATTTATAGGAGTCGAATTTGACTGCAGGCTATGCTTTATGCGCATCTGATAAGCTTTTAAATAGTCGTCGCATTTGCGATGGCCTCCGAAGTCCGAACCTCCATTAACTCGTAATCGTAATCGTAATCTCCTGATTTCTAAAGCGCCACTGGAAAGCCAAGCGCGGGGCACCGGCTTATTCACGAGCGCTGCGTTGCGTTAGAAGGGTTGTCCGTGAGAGTAGTCCGTGGTGGTCCGGGTCGAGTTACCATAGATCAGGATCAAATGCGTTGAGTCAAAAAGGGTTGTCCGTAAGAGTAGTCCATGGTGGTCCGGGTCGAGGTACCGTAGGATCAGAGGGATCAGAGGGATCAGAGTTTATATATTATTTAAAGAGATTCCAAAAGCACCTGCGTACCACGGCAGGTCTAACGTCAATATTAGTCAATAACTTTTTAAACAGTTAAGAAGCAATTAAACAAGTTGCACTTAGGCCATGGCAACAGGATTTGTTGAATTAAACTTTCTTCAAATTAAAACCAGGCTGATGATTTTCAAATAAGGACATATTTTAATGGAATTGAATACTGCCATCCGATCGAATACAAATCTGCTTCACAGTTCCAAACAGACAAATTTGATTTAATTTAATTCGTCAGTCGTCGCCTAGAATGGCAATCACTTGGTTCTGGCTTCTACGACGCCGAGTGCTACGCGCCCCGAGTGTACTCCGTGAATAAATACACTTGACCCACGTGTTCGAGGCCAAGGGTTCTTGGGCTCGGGGTCACGCTATAGGTCGTTTGGGGCAATAATTATGAGTCGGGAGACTCGGGAGTCGGGACGCACATGGACATTTTATTTACTCTCCCGAGTGAGGGGATGGTCGATATTATGTATCTAAAATTCACGAATCATACATCATTGGAATAAACCCACTTTTGCTAAATTGCCTTGATTTTATATAATCTTGTGTCAAATCTCCAAAAACTACAACTGTATAGGGCTAATAGGCCTAGTAGTAGTGGTGTGGTAGTAGTAGCAGCAAGGTCTTTGGTAGCAGCAGCAGTATGGCGTAGTAGTAGTAGTAATGTCAGCGGTAGTAGTAGCAGTAGTAGTAGTATAGTAGTAGTAGAGCAATAATATTAATGCTACTACTGCTGATGCTACTACGGTACTACCACTACTGCTACTACCACCAGGGCTTTTTTAATCTGCAGCTGTACACAAAATGTGCAGTTCTAAATGGATCTGTGCAGTTGTAGAAGCACATATGTACAGTTAAAACTACCAGACTACAGCAAAAAGGTCATTGTCCTCCGATTGAAAGTAATTTACCATGGAGAATGGGAAAGGAAAGAAGGGGTTGTGCAGTTCTAAAAATTCCCTTAAAAACGACCCTGCAGCTACCACTACACTACTATACCAGCAATTCCAAAACCGGTGGTAGGCCTAATCATAATAGAAAGCTGCACACATTCAAGACACCATGCTGAAACAGGTAAGCCCATCACATGATCGGGTCAAACGGTAGTGCCCTAATCTCCCTATGCACTCTGGCCATTCACAAGTTCTCTTCTGATGTTCCTAGGATGTTTCTGGATTTAAAAACACTGAAAAAGTTGATTTTCATAACATTAATACTCGCATGGGATATATCACTTTCGCAAATCATATCACAAAATCACACTTAATGAAATAGAAAGCAAGCTGTAAGTTCTCGAGCAACAAACAAAAATCCGTTGTCATGATGACCACTGGTCATGGTGACCACCGGTCTGCAAATCATGAACAGTTATCGTTGATCATGATATCATTGATCGATATACACAGCGTTTAATCTAGACATGTCTTGGGGGTGGGGGGAGTTCCCCAGGAATGACATTCCCCAGAAAATATTCTTGAGGTGTTGATGACATGCATATATGTACCATTCCCCCCCCAAAAAAATGCTACATGTAACATTCCCCCCCAGAAAAATGGAGGAGGATGCATTTTAAAAAGTCATCAGATTTTAAAGTACCACAGCTGCTATGTTTTTTGGAAAATTTGGCACAAGGACAAATAAAACCAAAGCAAAAAGTCGTCAGAAAAACTGTTCGGACAAAGGATGTCGATTGTTGTTGTCAAGATCCAGTGGTTGCCGTACGCACAAAACCCCATTTTTTCCGTCATCTCCCAGAAACCTGAATCCCCCTCAAAAAGCGGGGGACTAGATTAAACACTTATCGATACATGCGTATAATCTTAACATAGCTCCTCCAATCGATTTAAATTAGTAATAACTTCTAAGGCGCCTTTGACTCCTGGGTCACTTCAAATCAATTCGAATCAATTCAAAAAATCATCGAATCCAGTCGAGAGGAATGAAGGTTGGAACGAGAAGCGAGGCTGCGCTGGATAATTAGTTAATTATTGGCAATTTGGAAAGATAAAAAGTTTTAGTTACAGAACGAACTGAATTGGATAGTTAATTTCGAGAGCTACAGACGAATGACCGAGTGTAGTGCACATCTAGTACCTCATAATCTACATCAAGTACCTGACGGACATTCATGAAGTATCTTACAGAAGTACATCAAGTACCTCACAAAGTACATCAAGTACTTGACGGAAGTACATCAAGTACCTCATTGAAGTTCATGAAGTACCTCCTCACAGAAGTACATCAAGTACCTCACGGAAGTACATCAAGTACCTCATGGAAGTTCATGAAGTACCTCACAGAAATACATCAAGTACCTCACAGAAGTACATCAAGTACCTCACAGAAGTACATCAAGTACCACACAGAAGTACATCAAGTACCACACAGAAGTACATCAAGTACCACACAGAAGTACATCAAGTACCTCACGGAAGTACATCAAGTACGACATAGAAGTGCAGTCTGTCTGTACCAACTGCCACTGGTGGCTTTTCTACCCTTCTGCACAGCATTGAGAATCTGCCTCCAACTAGCTTCCTCTAAAGTGGATCCACACAAATTTCCAATCGCAATCACGCTGAACAGAATACCAAGTAGCAAATATATTAGAATCAAACGTATTATATGCATTACCGATCAAACCTCTCAAAATCACTTTGTGCATGGAAGCCAGTGTAACACTTTTATATGGATGTATTTGTGGGGCGCGGTGGTGTAGTGGTGGCGTCGTTGCCTTGAAGCCGGAAGGTTCGATGTTCGAAACCACCTCAAGTCGCCGCGTAGGGACCTTGGGCAAGTCCTTCACTCACAATTGCTTAGCGCTTCGGCGTGAAACTCCGATGCAGTGTCCGCTCTGCAGTCGGGAGCGCCTCTGAGAAGAGTGCTTGAAGGGGCGCTAAAACAAGTGCACATACATACATATTAAGAGCCAAGCCAAAACGAAATTTGTCAAACTACATCTGTACAGGATTTTGTAGCCAAGTTCTTGACCGTGAAGCCATAGTTTGAGATTTCCATTAAACGTGATTCTAGTGTTAACATGAAAGACCTTAAATTTAAAGCTCAGGAGGCCAATAGAAAACAACCTTAGCTGAACTTTTGATATGTTATCATTGCGTCTTGATTGTAATTATTGTTATTAAATGAAGATTTAGAAAGCAGAAATAACCCATAGCACAGCTAAAAACACGAAAATGACACCTAATGCTAACTAACGTTATTTTCTAATTAATTAGTTAACTTATCAATATATTTAACTAACTCATGGCCAGCCTCACAACCAGGAATTTGAGACAGTTTATCACTACCAAAAAAGCAAAAAGGCGATAACACCGCCTCTTTATCACTGCTAACACCAGTGCTCTTCTCTATGCAATGCACACTAACATTAGGAATACATCGCCAGAAAACTCAAAACAACAGTTAAATTTGTTCTTCAAATATTGTAAAACTTAGTGAGAATATTTCCCACACACTGAGAAAGATTATTACGTTATTATAATAGATTGGGATTTGAAGTAGATGACAGGTGGAGGTAGAAATCCAAATTATATGCTGCCCAAGAAATAATTGACGATTCTCGAGCAATGTTCCCTCCAAGCTGTGCGCATGTGCGCATGTCATGAGACGAGCGCACACAAGAAAACAAAGTGCACACACACACACAAAAATTTGTTTTCTTTCCCCAACATTCTTAACTTACACTTATATGTTAAGCCTTTAAAAAGGATTAATTTTTCGAATGGTATCACAGTGAGTTGGATTTGCCGATGTTAATTATAATCCACCGCCTCCACAATAAATACGCATAAAATTTTACTCTTGTTCTAAAAAGGTTGCGCAATTGAAATTTTAATCGAACACAGACTCCAAAAAATAAGAGGGAACATTGCTCATGAGATATTTTAGTTAACTGTGACGCCCCAACATTTTTCCAGCTTACGACGATTGAGGGAGGTTAGATGAATTGGAGTTGAGCTCATAACGAACTAAAACACTGCATGCAGATGTCACAATCTGCAGTACCAAAATAATAACTCTTGATTCACCGGTGTTATCCTACCGGATCACCGGCGTTATCCTACCGGATCACCGGTGTTATCCTACCGGATCACCGGTGTTAGCCTCCACATCAGACACATTAGGGCGAAGAGGTTGATATAACTGACAGCACTAACGTTTGATCCCCCGTAGGCATAACACCCGGCTCACCACAAGCAATCGTGTTATTTTCAAAAGATATCACCAGTGCACACCAAAAAACCCAGTTGGCCCATTTTAAATGTATATCACCTGAGCTTACATAACACCGAAAACCCCAAACGTAACACCAGCCTAATGGTACGGCCAACTGTAACGTCAACCTTAACATGATGCAACATAACAACACAAAACAACGCTACTGTAACACGATCACGTAACATAATTGCTGAAGTCCGATGATAAATCACTTAATGTTAACATGCCGTAACATGTCGAGGCATTCGTCTGCGAGATCACGTTGAAAAGGTGCGTCGTAGAAAACCGTTCTTACATCACATGTGAATTAACGTAAAAACGTACAAAACGTACAACAAGCAAACGTAATAAACATCCGAAGAATGCAACCGGCTTTTCGTGCGAATGAAGGTCAACCGCTGAATGTAATGTAATGTAGCGTAGGAGGCGGCACAATCACGGCTCTGACCTCAAATGACCTTTTCGTTAAGGATCTGGAAGTAGCACGCCTGGAAGAAAGAAAATGACGTTAACAATAATAATCAAGAAAATAATAGTATAAATTTAAATAATAATGAATGAAATAAATAGCAATTTAAATAATAATGAATGAAATAAATAGCAATTTAAATGATTAATAATGGTAATAATGTTCTATAAGCACGACGATAATAATATAATTTAAAATAGTAATGAATAAAATAAATGAGAATTTAAATGATTAATAATAATAGCCCTCTATAATTATGACGATAATAATATAATTAAAGTAATAATGAATTAAAAACACAACAATTTAAAAGATTAATAAATAATAAATTTTTAACAACCATTTGAATTATTTTAACTCCACTTTGCACGCTCAAGTATTTCCATCGCGCTAGAGGTGCTATATAAATTTACAAGAACACAGTACACGACCTTGAGTGTCGTGAACATGATTCCAAGCTGTCCGTTTTCCAGGTGCGGTTCGATAAGGTCCTCAATGAAGTGGATTTCTGCTCCGAGGTGCTGGATCCGAGCGCGGATAACGACATACTGGAAGACCGGAAAAAGATCATCCATCGACCAAGCGTAGCAACGACCGATGTGCGACTGGACAACCTGCGACAACAGACAACATATCAGCAGACAGCATAAAAGAACAAACATAAGCACACAACCTAGAACAACAAACTGAGAACAACAATAGTGTAGTGGTGGCATCGTTGCCTTGAAGCCGGAAGGTTCGAGGTTCGAATAGACCTCACGTCGCCGCATAGGGACTTTGAGCAAGTCCTTCACTCGCAATTGCTCAATGCTTCGGCGTGAAACTCCGATGCAGTGTCCGCTCTGCAGTCGGGAGCGCCTCTGAGTAGAGAGAGAGAGAGCTTGAAGGGGCGCTATAACAAGTGCACAAACAAACAGACAACTGTTAAAGTTCTACTACTTTTTGGTTAACCAATTTCTTTGCACTAACTAAAGCACTAATGGCACACAAAGTGAATTAAACGGAGAAATTTACATTAATATAAACCCATGAAAATATTATACATGGGCTTAAATTCATGCATTTGCATTTTGAAGCTCTGGCAAAAGAAAATGTAACCATGATCAATTGATCTTTGTGTTTTAACACCTCCTATAAAAACATCTGTGAGCAGCAATGAAGTGGATATAAACACAGCTTGCTACAGATTGTTCAGATATTCAAATGAGAAGGGAAAATTAATTCAATATAAGTTTTTAGAACTCTAGGGATAAAATCCCAATAATCTTTTGCATGGTGAGAGAAATCATGGGGTCAAGGATGGAGGCCGTGTCTGGCGGGGTTCACAGATCATCATCAGACAATAGTACATGTATGTCACATTCAGAACAAAATCTAGCGAGAACAAAGTCAGTGGTTATAGTTACGCACTTTGTTGATGTCGCTAAAGGTCATTTGAATCTGAGATAGCTTTTCAGTTGGTGTAAAGGATGTGCTGAAACAGAAAATAGAGAAAAACAACTTACAAAAACAGACAACATTAACAGACAACATTAATAGACAACCCAGAACTAAGCGCAACCTAGAACAACAGAGACTTGTTCGTTCGCAAGAGTAATTTCATATAACATGATAACCAGAAGAAAAACCTGTCAACTCCCTTCAACAGTGGTATCAAAATGACAATTTATATGGTGCCGTAACACAACCATGCCGTTACAAGGGCGCCTTCTTACAAGGCAGCCAACAGGCGGGAAAAGCCAAGAGAAGAAGTATGATTTCAGCATAGATTTAAAAGAGTCCACTGAGCTGACCGATTGAATAACTGAAGAATAAGAATTAAGAGCAATACATGGCCATTTTAGTGTTTAGTTTGACACAAAAAACAGGTTCTAAATGAATTCGTGCTGTAGTAAAAACATATCTGCGACGTTAAAACTACTTTATGATGTTCAGCGTCATTCGATTCGAAACAATAGACCACGGAGGATGGAAAAGAAGAGAAGGGGTTGTGCACTACCCAAAAATCCTTAACCCTTTAATGACGAACATGTAATAAAATGCATTGAAAACATATGCAGTTGGTCGTTAAATGGTTAAAAGAAGTCCTGGAAGCAGGGTCCACATGATTGAGCGTCAGGGTATTTTACTCAATTCGTCAGGCAGCCTTTGGTGCCACAGGCAATCATTGCATTAATTAGTAATCTAAATAGGTCAACTTTGTCAAAAGCCTCCAAGCGGTGTCTAAATACAATACAATACCTTATCCTTTGCAGACGATCGATTGCATCAACGTAACCGTCATCCTGAACTCCAGCAAAGATCTAAACAAATAAATCAATAAATAAATCAATCAAAAGACCAATCACTAAATAAATCAACAACAAAATCAATCAATTAATCAACAAAATCAATCAATTAATCAACAACAAAATCAATCAATTAATCAACAACAAAATCAATCAATTAATCAACAACAAAATCAATCAATTAATCAACAACAAAATCATTCAATTAATCAACAACAAAATCAATCAATTAATCAATGAAAAGACCAATCACTAAATAAATCAACAACAAAATAAGTCAATAAATCAACAACAAAATAAGTCAATATTATCAATTGATAATCAATCAATTAATCAACATCAAAATCAATCAATTAATCAACAACAAAATCAATCAATTAATCAACAACAAAATCAATCAATTAATCAACAACAAAATAAGTCAATAAATCAACAACAAAATAAGTCAATAAATCAACAACAAAATAAGTCAATATTATCAATTGATAATCAATCAATTAATCAACAACAAAATCAATCAATTAATCAACAACAAAATCAATCAATTAATCAACAACAAAATAAGTCAATAAATCAACAACAAAATAAGTCAATAAATCAACAAGAAAATAAGTCAATATTATCAATTGATAATCAATCGATTAACTCTGATCAAAGTCAACCAATGAGTTGAATCAAATTAGTGATTGGTCAATTCCAGAATAACATTGAACTCACGCTGCTCGCAAACTCGAGCATCTTCTCTTCTGTGCTCAACCAGAATTTCCTTCAACAAACCGACAAAATTAATATACATAAACTTTACAATTACGCGAACAGTAACTCATCACGTTCCATCAATAACGCATAGAATGGCATTTTATATTTCAGTACATTAAGGAAAGGAAAGGAAAGGCGTGGCAAGGTGAAATAAGGGCAGATAAGGCAAGACAAGACAAGGCAATTTAAGACAAGGCAAGTCAATTAAATGCAAGGCAAGGCAATTTTAATATGGCAAGGCTATGGACAACGTCTTGAGCTTCTAAACTGCGTCTTGAGCTTCTCAGCCTCTCTCTCCCTCTGTTTAGGAAGCGCCTGAAGAATATACTATTCGTTAGCTAACTTTGGGTCGGGAGCGCTACTGAATCTGTGAGCGGCGCTATACAAGTGTTCAATTACAATTACAACGGAGGCGACAATAAAATCTTGCCACAGCTCAAGTAATCACGAACCTGTATGAATTACTGACTTCCATAAACAAATCTATTAATTATGAATCTTTCTTAACCATTGAATTTCTTCATTTGGCAACTCCCTTCAGCAATAACTCACCTGTGCTTAATATGCCAAGGTAATCAATGCACACAGGTAACTCACCTGTCGACGCCCAGGTAAGCCATGAGTGCGAGGTTGGACTGTTTGTTCCAGAGTCGGACTCTCTTCCAGTAGCGTTCATCGTCCTTGGCGTCGTAGAGGGCGTAGAGACTGAAGAGAGGCGGATACACCTTCGAAAGAAGGAAAGAGAAGAGTAGACCGGCTGGGGTTATGACGTCGACCTCGTTGCTACAAAAAAAACACAGAAGCATGTGGAGAACAACAGGCAGAAACAGACAGAGGCAGAGGGACAGAGACAGAGAGGTACTGATATACAGAGAGAGAGAGAGACAGACAGACAGACAGACATCTCCAACCATCCTTCCTTATACTAAACAGGGTGTGTCGTAACTATATGTACACCAGGGCTGTACTGGTAAAATTTGAGGTGAGTACATGCTGACTGGGAGAAAAACTTACCTGTTTCGGCCCGAAATTTCTGACGACCTTTTTTTAAAGTCGTTCGGCCAAAAATCTCGGGAAAATTTCGTCAATTTGCCATCCCAAAAGCTGACGCCCTGATTTACTAGCGTGTACGGTGTACCCTGTTTTTTTACAGCGTATACCCTACTTTTCGGGAGGTGAGTATACGATGCCGTTTTTTCCCGGAGGTCAGTACACGCTGTATACCTGCGTATACCCTCGTGTACAGCCCTGATGTACACATGTGAATTTGATGAAATGGTGGGATGGAGGACCGATCCCAACAACCAACCTGGAAAGGTCATACGCATCCGTGACGTGGAGTTCCGTTCCACTTCTGCTCATTGCTTCATCCGTTCCATTTGAGGTGACCTTGGCGAACAACTGCATTGGTTGATGAGCAGCTGGCAACAATGGAAAGAGGATCCTGGAAAACATAGAAGACAATTGCAAAGTTAAAACTCAATTTAACCAAATGTCACATCACTGTAATCTTTTGCTACAATGCCATTTTCAATCCAAATATTACAATATGAGATCAAATCAAACTGGAGATAAGTCCACTCTTAAATTTTTTGTTTGTATGTGCACTTGTTATAGCATCCCTTCAAGCTCTCTACTCAGAGGCGCTCCCGACTGCAGAGCGGACACTGCATCGGAGTTTCACGCCGAAGCGCTGAACAATTGTGAGTGAAGGACTTGCCCAAGGTCCCTACGCGGCGACTTGAGGTGGATTCGAGCCTCGAACCTTCCGGCTTCAAGGCAATGACGCCACCACTACACCACCGTGCCCCACAAAGTGCAACACGTGTTCAGACATTTCTCAAGTGTGCAGCAAAGTTTCACTTAAAGCATTTATACAGCACCTCCCTAAGACCCAAACTACTCCGAGTCATATTATTAAGCGCCACTATCTCAGTTTACGGTGACAAGAATTACCTTAAGATTGGGTAGAATTACCTTATGATTGGGTAGATTTTGTCAACGTAAGCCTTGAGTTCTTGGACGGCATGGAAGAGAAGTCTCATGTGAGCGCCAACGCCAACGTACGTTGCAAGATAAACGTCGACCAACGATGCCGTCAGTTGTCCAAGCGGATGGATGTTAGTGTCAAAAGCCTGCAGAAGATCAAGAAAATCATCGCAACAGTCTGTCTGTCTGTCTCTCTCTCTCTCGCTGTTCCCACAGCTTAAAAGATATTAATGCCTATTAATTGGTTAGTGTACGCTGCACAACAGACAGACGAACAGACACAGACAGACAGACGAACAGAGAGACAGACAGACAGAAACAGATAGACATATATTTTAAAAATTTTATTAGTGAATATATTACATTAAATTATATTAATAACAACAGTATGGTGCTCTGCCTATTTCAAAGCATAGCAGCTACTTAAACACCAAACTCATTAATACCACCTTCCCCTGCATCGTCAGCAGGTGGGACGCGGCTGACTCACCTTGGCCAGGTAAGACTTGATTGACTGATAGACTTCAAAGGTCAACTCTTCTCCATTCACCACAGATGGAATCCTTTCCAGTTCATCCACGTTCACCTTCTGCTTCGACTGACGACTAAAACAATCACAAAAAACACTCAACAACTTCTATTATTATTAACTTTAAAAATAACCAACAAATTATTCTTATTATTCTTATTAATATTATTATTATTGTTATTATTATTATTACTATTATTATTATTTGCTCTGCATCTGGCAGAGAGCTGTCGGTCCCGCGTGTTGGAACCTCAACCAGTCAGCGTCATGCTTTCTCAGTTGTAGGTCCATCTGTCGGGAATAGTCTCCCGTTGGAGATGCGCCTGTTACCTAAGGTTGACTCATCAGCATTTTACAGGTTCCTTAAAAAATGTTTGCATCACCGTGGTTGAACTGGGAGCGCCTCTGAGTGGGTTTCATGAAACGAATGAATGATCATTATTCATATTTATTAAATCTCGAGTCTCAGCATCGAAACCCAGCATTGAAAGCAGAGCGCTAAGCATTAAGCAACCATGACACATGGCTGAACAAAATCATTCTGTCCCTTTTGCTGACACCTCCACTACTAGGCAGAACCATTACTTCTCAGTGGTAGGACCCTCGACCTGGAATGCCCCCCCTATGATGCTCCACTCACTAAAACTCCTCTATTAACTTAAGATATTTTTATTTGGCTGTGCTGGGGTTGGGAGTACCTCTGAGTAGTCCCTTAAATGAATGAATGACTGATGCAATCGGTGGTGGTAAGCTACTCAAAGAACCACATAAGACTATTATTCAGTCCACTCAAAATATCCATTTGACTCACCCGATGAGCGGGGAACCAGCGCCAGAGGACATGATGCCCGCCACCTTCTCCCAGACCTTCTCGGAGTCTGGCGTCTGGCCCTCCGTGCAGCCGAGAACGGTGTAGCAGTGCGCAAAGATCTCGTCCCACTTGCACGCAGCGGGAACACAAAGCTTCCCAAACGATCTGCAACGAACATAAATCCTTTCTAAACAATGAACGTTTGTTTGCCGAACAATGAACATGATTTTCTATCTAAACAACAGATAGCAAGTCTTCTAAACAATGAAGGTTTTAGCGGTCAATTTATGAGATTTAAAATGGCGCCGTGGCTCCTGTTGAAGCATTTTTTATTCAGCTCAAAACTGCATTTTTGCCATGTTAGAGTCGGGAGCACTTCAGAGTAGTCTCGTTGAAAAAGGTGCTATAGAAATTCTTGAATGAATGAATGAATATATGAATGAATGAATAAATGAATGAATAAATGAATGAATGAATAAATGAATGATTGAATAAATAAATGAATGAATAAATAAATGAATGAATAAATGAACGAACGAATGAATGAACAAACGAATGAACGAATGAACGAACGAATGAATAAATGAATAAATGAACGAATGAATGAATGAACAAATGAATGAATGATGCACGTAAGATCTGACTTGGGATTGACGACATCTTGCGGCGTCGATTTCTTTGCGTCGACTTGTGGTTCGCAGTTCTTATGGAACGTTCCGTTGACCTTGACGCCCTCTGTGAACGACCCGTTGAACTGACCTTCAATGTAGTCGCCATTCGCCATCGTCAGCGTTCCCTGGACAATCGTCGGAAACAGATTGAGGTTAAAGAAAATGGAGAAAAGTTGTGAATTTACTATTAAACAGAACCAGATTGTGAGAAAGTGAAGCAGAGAGATTCTATCATTCTCAAAAATGAATGAATGAATGAGGGAATGACTGAGACAATGCATGAATGAAGGAATGGATGAATAGAAAATATAGAATGAATTAATAGAGAACAAATGAATGAATTAATGAATGAATGAGAGAACGAGTGAATGCGTGAATAAATGAGTAAATGAACAACTGAGTGAATAACTGACTGACTGAACGAATTTATTCTGCCACTTTCGTGGCGCCAGTCCAAACCTGGATAAGTGAGGAGGGCAACATCTTTGCTACGACACAGCCTCAGAAAACCGCAAACATTAAAACAAATAACGAATGAACAGATATTGTCCAGATGGCTGGAAGAATGACCCCATGATGAGCTCCCTCATACACGTATAACCACAAATGATGCTTTTCCTTCCGTAGTTGATAGCCAACGTGGTTCATAGGAACCAAAACGTAACCAGTGATCCAGAAGAATCCTTTTCCAGGTCGTCACATGGAGAGGGAAGATGAGTCAGTTACCTTTCCGCAGAGGTTGCTTCCACCGGAAAGCTCTCCCTCGTACCAACAGTCATCATCCGTCACAAGAAGTCCAGCACCCTAAACAGATCAATAAAGCAGATGAAGATAAGAATCACTTATGTAGGATGTCTAGATTGTCATTTGAACGACAACAGATAAATGATTGTAATAAACAACAACAAAATCAATAATCATGTCAGACAATAGATAATAACAATTAATACAAAAATAATGACTGGAATTATATTCAATTTCTCAAGTCACAAGAGAGCGTCTAGTCACAAGATTACTTTAGACACGCAATTACATTAGTCACATGATTAGATTAGTCACATGATTGAATTTTTAATCACATGATTAGATCATTCACATGATTAGATCATTCACATGATTAGATCAGTCACATGATTAGGTCAGTCACATGATTAGATCAGTCACATGATTAGATCAGTCACATGATTAGAACAGTGTGTAAGTAGATTTGATCTGATTAGCATACTATAGCAGCGATGATGAACCTACCGTCATTTTACCGTACGCGAAATTCCCCTCAAAGTAGAGTCCGTCGAGCGTTACTATGATACCGTTGCCATGACGACTGTCGTCAAGCCACATTCCCATGTACTTGTTGCCTGTGTCACAAATAAGTATAACACAGCTTAGAGCATTTCATTCAAAGTTTATATCACTATCACATCTTTCAAGTATATTAAATGCTTTCTGTAAACCGTTGATGACCCCTCTTTTGACCTGAACGTGACCCCTGCTGACCTTTGGTGATGTCAAAGGTCAACTCAACCTTCCAATCGGCAGATGGCGATGGTAAACCGAGTATTAGAACATAATGAGCGCCTTGCATGGCTGCCAAAGTTAAATTCTATTCTTGTAATAACTTGCGACTGTAATCCGTTCATATTATTAATTGTAATCATATAGTGTGTTTGACAGTTTGAAATTAAACAAAGATATCATATTATAATATTATGTTAATATATATCATATCATATTATATTATATATATAGCTGCATCCCATGTTGTTCTTCCTTTTCTACGCAAATTCCAATGTCACCTGACCTCTGACCTCGAAACGTGACCTCTGCTAACCTTTGGTGATGTCATCGCACACCCCGTATCCACATCGTTTGTCGTTCTTCCACTGTCCGTTGTAGAGGCTGGCGAGGGTGGCCGTGAACTTTCCCTGCTTCATGCACCCATGGCCGTGACGCTTGCCCTCCGCGAAGTGACCCCTGTACACGTCACCGTTCGAATACCTGCGAAAGAACAAAAACCGAGTCCAATCCGGTTTCAGCCAACTCTATCCGCTCACAACTAAGAATTTATTTTCGATCTACAGTTCAATTACAATTACAGTATTGAATCAGTTGTGCAGCATTTCAACCTCTTAGTCAATTCACCAACTGTGAATTACTTAATTATTCTAAAATAAAACATCAATCAATCAAAAAGTTTGATTGCCAATTTGCCATTGCTTCAACCGATACAGATAAGAAACCCTTCGCATGCGTACGACAATCGCATAACACAACAAGCGAACGACGATGCACGCTACAACAGACAACCACACACGTATACGTCTTCTACGTAACTTTGCAAACTAGTTCCAACATGGAAATTTGAAATCTTTTGTGGATTGTGAATTACCTGAGGACTCCATATCCGTGCAGCTGTCCGGCCTTCCACCATCCCTCGCTCACCTCGGCCGTTGTTCCGTCGTCCTTGGGAACCGTGTAGACACCGAATCCCTCGAATTGACCGTCAACAAAATGGCCGACGAAGCGACGACCGTCCAACCAGAGCAGCTCACCACTGAACGAGAAGCACAGGGAACCAGTCAGCAAGGGAACCAGTCAGCAAGGGAACCAGACAGCAAGGGAACCAGTCAGCAAGGGAACCAGTCAGCAAGGGAACCAGACAGCAAGGGAACCAGTCAGCAAGGGAACCAGTCAGCATGTGAACCAGACAGCAAGGAAACCAATCAGCAAGGGAACCAGTCAGCAAGGGAACCAGTCAGCAAGGGAACCAGTCAGCAAGGGAACCAGTCAGCAAGGGAACCAGTCAGCAAGAGAACCAGTCAGCAAGGGAACCAGTCAGCAAGGGAACCAGTCAGCAAGGGAACCAGTCAGCAAAGGAACCAGACAGCAAGGGAACCAGAGGATAAAAGTGCAAAGAAAATAATCATCGGTGCATCGGTGGGAACTAACTCTGCCAATGTTCGTATTCTGACAGTGCCAGTCAAAAGCGTGGATAAATGAGGAGGGCAGCACGAATGATCTAAGACTAAGTTGTCATCACACAGCATCGTCAAAATGAAAAAACGCCGCGATGTGCATTAATAGCTAGTTAGTATTATGTGGTAACTTTTCGAGTAACTAGTTACTTTTCAGAAGATTCATGGACAATCCTTAACTCCTAATTTCCAACACACACACACGCACACACACACTGTTTCAATTACTTGCTCTAGTACCTTGATTAGGCTTGCTAATGTGCTCCACGATCTCAGCATATTCTCTTGAACAAACTTCAAGACTCTCTAATTAATTACCTGTGATTGGCCAGGGAGCGCTCCAGAGTAGTCAGCCTTGAAGGTGCGCTACACAAATATCCCCAAACACAATACGTTACATCCCGATCCTTCCATTCTCTCCGATCCAACACTCCGTAACGTACTATCCATGGATCTTTCCCGTGCGCCACATTCCCGTGTAGCTTGCGTCCTTCAGTTGACCTGGCTTCACGAAGACGTGGCTCGCGTGTCGGTCTCTAGGTGGTGCCACTGCTGTACTCGTCGGAATCTCCAGATTCTTTTCGTCGATGAGAGCTTGAGTGATCGTCTGGTTGAACGACCAGACCCACTCCGCCTGGAAAACAGAGCAGTGGAAGGCGATCAAGGTCATGTAGGTCATGGGCGGAGTTTGGTTTCCATTCTTGGGGGGTTAAGCCCGGGAAAAGATACCATTTACACGGTTAAAAAAATGAATCTGGGTCTTCTTGGAGGGCTTAGCCCCCCTAGCCCATGATAAACTCCGCCCATGCATGTAGGTCATGTAGATGTGGGGGATGTTCATATGTCACGCCTGCAGCGAGGAGAGGGAAATCGGATTGAGGCGATTTGCGCAGCATGGGTGCATAGCACAGCAGAGAGGGCTCGACAAAATGTATGTACGTAAAATAGATGCGCAATTATGACATCCACGTAATTAGTCTTTTTATAGCTCTGTATTATCCGATAGTCGTCCGATGGCTTTCGACTACACGTTAAAATTATGAGGCTACAATGCGTTCAGATCTAAACATCAAACCAAAACAGTTAACAGATTTACGTAGCAACGATTATGTTGAACAAAAGTAAATAGTAGCCTAAAGTAAATAGTAGCCTAAAGTAAATAGTAGCCTAAAGTAAATAGTAGCCTAAAGTAAATAGTAGCCTAAAGTAAAATGAAACTTTAATAGATGACTTAAGATGATTATCTTTGGTACGAATGTGCAGAGATGGTTAGTTGTGCATATGCATGGAGTGCACAAAATGTACGAGGTGCAACAGGGAAGGGGTATGTAAATAGAATCTTTTCCGTATGCAACATTTGGATGGGCCCTTAAGGTAACGTAGATAGTGTAAGGCAAGGTGAACGACGTAGGGAAACTACAAGGTAAAATGACCTTCACTTGAGGAAAGGTACAGAGAAACAAGGTAAGATAAGACATGTTCAGGGAAACATCACGTAAGAAAAAACTACAAGACAAGGCAATAGAAATACAATGCTTACAATTTTCGAGGGTAAAATACGAGACCCGCACCCAACTTCTGACCGTTTAAAGACCCCGTTAGCACTTGCCTTGTCCGAGTGAGAGGGGGCTGAGAGGGTGAGGGTTTCCTCGGGGGTAACAAGGCTCACTGCGTTCCTACAATACCAACACACAATGACAATCACCCTACAGACCTGTCACACTTTTACAAGGCCATTTTTTAACCACATGTATACAATATTATGGTAATGGTATGTATGTCATACATACCATATGGTATGTCATACCATTTCTCAAGTACCACCTATAATGCTATACCACTTCTAAAAGGCTGCATAACACCACTTCTACCAACAACACAACAACCTACCACTTCCATCTCTTTTCTACGGTTGGTCCAGTGGTCTGGAATGGCCATCCTTTTGAGCTACGCCTACACCATGGGACTCTACCAGGATCCGTCCTTACTAAACTTAAAACTGTTCCTTTTGGGCGCGCTGGAGTCGGGAGCGCCTATGAGTAGTTTCTTTCTTGAAGGAGTGCTATATAAATGTCTGAATGAATGAATGAATGAATCTCTGCAAAACATGACAGTCTAAAAAGAACTTTACACTCTATGAATATTGTGATGTAAAGTATGTATATATATATATTTTTATATATATATATGAAAGTACTTAGCAATCATAACAAATTCAAAATGAATGAGCGCATCGACTTCTCACTTGACGTGCTTCGAGTCGGGCAAAACCTCGACCCAGACGGTTGACAGTTTGTGTATCGTTGGAAACGAGTTCTAAAACAATAAATTAAAACCCCAATTAATAACAACAATAATAACAATAAGACAAAAAGGTGAAAAAGAAACAAGAATCTGAAGAAAAGGATGATAAAGACTCTGCTATGAAGTGTGGTGTTATAATATTTTATGGAGATATGGACCATGAGAAAAGAGAATTCATACAGAGACACTGGAGCCTTCGAAATGCGGACATGGAGAAGAATGGAGAAAATAAAATTGATGGAACGTATAACAAACGAAGAAGTGTTGGGAATGAATGGAGTAAAGACACAATAATGGATAGACAATAATAATGCAAGACTGTATGAAGTATGAAGGACCAACACATGAGAAGGCACGTAAAAACAGGTTTATTTGCATTATATTATAATACTAGCTGGGGTACCCGGCGTTGCCCGGGAATTTTAGGACTCACATCTCAATGAGACACAGAACACAAGGATCGACGACCTAGTCCTCCTCTCCTCCTCCTCCTCTCCCCTCCTCCTTCTCCTCCTCCTCCCCCTCCTCCGTACCTGCAGATGAACAAAGCAGTCGTTGAATAAGAAGAAGTTGTGCCACGAGAATCGACCGGCTGACGTCAGACTAAGAACGTTCTTGCGACTGTCACGCACCAAACGACGACTCGCACTCTGCAGCGAATCCTGCGCTCAACACAACGACAACAGACAACAACGCGTCAGAACAACAGACAACGCATCAGAACAACAGACAACGCATCAGAACAACAGACAACGCATCAGAACAACAGACAACGCATCAGAACAACAGACAATGCATCAGAACAACAGACAACAATGCATCAGAACAACAGACAACGCATCAGAACAACAGACAACAATGCATCAGAACAACAGACAACGCATCAGAACAACAGACAACGCATCAGAACAACAGACAACAATGCATCAGAACAACACGTGCATTTATATAGCGACTTTTATGAGCACTGGCAAGTATTGCAAACAATGAAAGCAAAAACAATGGATTCTGTTTATTTTGGAGGCCATAATATCTAATTAATATTCATCATCATCGTTTTCATCGAAGTTGTCATCATCGTCATTGTTGCTCTCTATATCACTTCAGCACCATTGTATAAAAGACCTTTGAGACCACCAGGCCCTGAGACCACTCGATTCAGAGACATTTGGTCCTAAGACCACTCGGTCCTGAGACCATTTAGTCCTGTGAGTGCAAAAAAAGATTAATTAATTATCTCTTTCTTTTATCATCTCTCAATTGTCCTGAGACCATTTTTTGGTCAAAGTCATCGACAAAGCTTCCACCTACCACGAGCTTTGGTGCCATTGTTTTCCAGAAGACAGCCGTGGAATCGGAGAGATTGTATTCGACGTTTGACGACATCCGCAGTCGTTCCCAATCCTGCATCGCTTTCTGCAACCTCACCTCCTCACAGGAATACTTCAAAGAAAGCATCATTAATTACAACAGCTTCTAATTAATTAATTAGTCAGGAAGAAGGAAGGGCAGACCGTTGAACAGTCTACAATTGAAATTTTATGTATTTCCACTGGTTCTTAAGATATCATTTGCAGAATTACATGTATTTACGAGATCCCACTTACGAAGTAATCGTATTTCTGTATTGCAAATGTGAATCTGAAGCGTGAACCTAAACACTATGAATCCGAAATGTGAATCCGAAATGTGAATCCGAAATGTGAATCCGAAATGTGAATCCGAAATGTGAATCCGAAATGGGAATCCGAAATGTGAATCCGAAATGTGAATCCGAAATGTGAATCCGAAATGTGAATCCGAAATGGGAATCCGAAATGTGAATCCGAAATGTGAATCCGAAATGTGAATCCGAAATGGGAATCCGAAATGGGAATCCGAAATGGGAATCCGAAATGGGAATCCGAAATGGGAATTCGAAATGTGAATCTGAAGCGTGATTCCGAAATTTACGTGAATCCGAAATGTGAATCCCAAATGTACAATTCAAGTCTGACTCATTGAAAGAATCTGAAATGTTAATCATATATTCACCTCCAAACTGTGAATTTTAGAGTTAACATAAAATGTGGTTACGCGCGCCAAATTCATCTTAAATGTCCAGTATGAATCTTAAGCACAAATCCTAAATGTAACTTTCAAGTGGGAATTCCCCCACAAGTGGAAATTCCCATAAGTGGAAATTCCCACAAATGAAGCAATTTCCCATGAGTGGGAAGTTTCCCATAAGTGGAAATTCCCCATAGTGGGAATCTTAAACACCGTACCACAGGATAGAGAATGGCCAGGCAGTTGAGAAGCTTCTGATATTGTCGAGGTCTTTCGAAGGGCAGAAACATCAAATGCTGAAGGCTGCTTCCAGGGTCACCGGCGTTGACCTTGCTGTCCTCAAGGACGTTCGAGAATTCCGACTTCACTTTGTCAAAGAATTCTCTGCAAATCCAAATTATTATTAGCATTATATTATTAGTATTACCATTACTATCGATACAATCATCGCTATTAATATTATTATTAATAATGTTATTACCACAAATATAGTTCAACCCCATATTATACTACCCAATACAGTTCCTAATCCTTAGAAAGTCTCACCCAAACTGAGGTCCACATACACCGCGAGAACAATTTGAACAACAAAACTATTAAAAGTAAAGAAAATTAATTAAATAATATTTTTTTAAAAATTAATTAAATAATATTAAAAGTAAAAAAATTAATTAAATAACCACATTCGTCAGTGAAAGATCCGAGTTGTCTGCATCTTAAAAAATAAATAAATCTTAATAAAAATAATCTTTGTTTAATTCCACAATGACACAATGCAGTACGATTAAAATCACTAACGAACGGATGATCACAAGACTTATCACAGGAATCGAATTAAACAAACTGCAGCTATGCAAGGCGCCCATCATGCCCCACTGCCCAACCTACCAATACCGTCTGTCGAATGGAAGGTTGAGTGGACCTTTTTAACTTACTTATTTGCTCGGACGCATTTCTCGAATCCTCCAAAGGCAAGAACGTCATTGTAGGTCTTGAAGTACTTCTGGAACACCGCTGTGCAGTGGTCGACATCATGTAAGAGCTGAGTGTGCAGCAGATTCAGGGAACCACGCAGGACGAGTGAAAGCTCGATGTGATTGGTCGAAACGAGGCGAATGACGTTTTCAAACGCGTCGAATAAATCACGAAGAATCTCAAAAGACGGTCGACCGTCAACCAATCGACCGGGAATTATTTCTGCAGGTAACGCAAATCAAAAATAAGTTACCAGGTATGCAGATATTAATTAATAAGTCATTATTAATTAGTAAATTATGAATTAAATACTGAATTAATATGAATTAATATTGAATTAATGTTAATAATTAGCAACCTTATGAATCAAAATAACAGCAGCTGTAATGAACAGATTTCAGAGAGTTACATTTATATAATTTATATACATAATGTACATACAATTTATATATGCATAAGTATATTTAAATTACTAAATGTATGCGGATAAGCTGAATTAAACAACAAAATACATGCAGCAATAATTCACAAACCTCGACCGCGCAGAGGTTTAACGAAGACTTGACCGACTTTCTCAAGACTCGAATGAAAGAATCGTTCGTTCGATGCGAGTTCATAGATGGCACGATCAATCTGTTGCATCAGTAGATGGCTGGAGAGACAAGACGAGAGCGAACCACCAGCAGAAAGACTGTGAACAAGACCCACCTGTAACGTAGCCAACCGAAACAATAGTGTAACAGTCGAGAAAAGGTGCCAGATAAATTCTCAGGAAACATTACGTGTAAATGACAAGATTTACCTTACATTACACTATGCTGAATGATACATATTAAACATCGATGCATTCGCACCATACATGGCTTTCATTGAATGAAATGAGGATGGGCTGGGAGTGCCTCTGAGTAGTTTCTTGAAGGGGTGCTATATAAATGCTCTGAATGAATGAATGAATGAATGAACGAATGAATGAATGGAGAGGATGGAAATACGGAAGAAGGAGAAGAAATATGAGGAAATAGAGCGTTTGAAGAGGGAACTTAAGAGAGAAATAATTGCAATTTACAATTTTAGAAAAATCCGATTTAACCTTTTTAAGTTTTACAGCTGCTGTCAATTGATTGACGACCGATGGACTGCCATCGCCTCTGCAAGAACAACAATCAAAACCAATCAGTAAATAAATCAGTAAATCAATAAATCAATAAATAAATCAATCAGTAAATCAATCAATAAATCAATCAATAAATCAATCAATAAATCAATCAGTAAATCAATCAATCAATAACAATATCGACAAGTAAGTGAAGAAGTCAATCAACACATCGATAAAAAACAATCGATGAACAAATCAATCAACAAATAAAAAATAGTCAATCAATTCGAAAACCAGAAATGCAATCAAAAACTTAGCCGAAGAAAAACAAAAGGTCAGATGAAGAATTGACCGTACACTGCTTTCCTGCCGCAGTAGTAGACGCGTGGCTGTGGCATCATCGTATCGCAGAGAACCAGTGTGTGGTCAGTTCCGGCCGCTACGTCCCAGACAGGCAGATTTCCAAACACCTAGTACAGTTATAAGAAACTCTTGTTCAACGAACTTGCCACGGTACTACATAAAAAATACCAAAAAGTAAAATAATAACAACAATAACAGAGTAAAAAAGTCAGAGGCAATTTTGCCAGCCAGAAAAGAGGCAAGTAATAATGTAAGAAGATAAAAATTAAAAATGCATTGTTTGTTCGTTTGTACGCGTACTTGTTATAGCGCCCTTTCAAGCTCACTACTCAGAGACTGCATCGGAGTTTCACGCCGAAGCGCTGAGCAATTGCGAGTGAAGGACTTGCCCAAAGTTCCTACGTGGCAACTTGAGGTGGATTCAAACCTGCAACCCTCAGGCTGCAAGGCAACGAACATACCCACTACACCACCGCGTGCCCCACATTTACTAGCACATGACGTAAGAAACTAAGAACTACATTGTTCAGAACACGCTGTGGGTACTCACGACACTTCTCCAAACGTCTTAGTCAGTTGATTCAGTCGTTTGTGGACTTGCTCACAGTCGAGTAAACCCCCCGAAAATGCAATCCTGGCTACGGCCTTGTTTATAGTAGTTAATATTAAAGTTCCTGAGAGATCCTGCAAATCTTGAGGCATGAAAAGAAAAAAAACAATAGTGCCAATGGTAAATCTAAGAAAGCCCAACCAGACAGTCAGGGAGACCTCTAGAGGAAAAAGCTGTCACTAAGCAGCCAATCAGAGTGTCATATAAATAGACTAGTGTATGATTCAGCCAATCAGGGTGAAGCAAATCAACAAACGGTTCCCAAACCAACCAATCCATGCAAAGCTACAAATATAGATTCTCACGATCCAACCAATCGCAAAACATCAAATATCTGGTCGACATGAAGAGTTAGAGAAGAAGAAACTGACCGAGATAGGAAGAGGACTGCTCGTCGTTGCGCTTCGATGACCCAACTGACCTAAGGCATTGTCACCCCACACATAAATCTACAACAGAAAGACAAATATGAACACAAACAGACAGACAGACATCACAGATACACAGTGCAACAGACACACAGGTTCACTCACATGAAATACGCAAAACTCAATTCATCACCTGAACTAATCATCCAGAATCAGCTGAAACTTACACAAAACCAACTTACCAGACTCAATGCCATTTTCCCTTTCACAATCTACTTTGGCTGCTTCTAAAGCGCTGTTACCGCAGTACACAGCAAACTCGAAACTGACCAACTACCCACAGAGCGAATAGAGGTTTGTTTTTCGTGTAGGGCAGAGTCCTGGACTTGTCTTTAATCAACACCAGGGAGGCAGGGAGTCTTGATCAAATGTTAATGGAAATCCTGAAAGTGTGACACAGATCTTTTACGAGTACTCTGTACTTGCAACCTAGGATCAAATACTTTGTTGCAATTCTGAGAGCTTCGAACAACTGATTAAAAAATTCAAGGAACTTATATCTCGAGTCTTTTCAGAATATCTGGCAATTTAGAATCAAATCCTTAGAAAATGGGTTTGAGAACTTGGATCAAATCTTTTTAAGAATACCTAGGTATTTGGGTCAAAGCCGTCAACAATAACTGCGAGCTTCAATTAAATCTTTTATTAATACCTGTGAGCCTGCTGAAAGAGCCACCGTGTGCTGACTTCCACATGACACCTTGACTATTCGACATTGGTTGAGCGACTGAACTTGACATGGATGACACCTATGACATCATGACAACTGTCAATCAAACTCTCACATCACGACAACCGCCAATAAGACAACTGACAATCAAACTCTGAGATCTTTTAAACGTTTAAATTTCTATATGGAAAGAGAAGCCCACGAAATTTACGATTATAACAAATAAAATTATTACATGTAACAACCTGTTAATAAGCAAGCAACATTATCACAAGTAACATGATTATGAGGAAAAAATGATTACAAAATAACTTGATTAAAAGAAGCAACTTGACTACAAGGAATGATTATGACAAGAACTGACCGGTCAAGAAGATCACCATGGCCAAGCTGACCGGCCGACCCACAACCCCATGTCCAGACCTCAGTGTCCAGCTGGACTTTTGGACCAGCCCTGTTATTCAACTCTGAAGAAAAACAGGAAGTAACAAAAACGTATATAATTTTGCCAAAAGTTGATCAAATGCAATACAATTAAAACGAAAACAAGGTAATAATATATGATGCAAGATACCGAGGTTTAGACTTGCAAAGGTTTTTGAGGTTTAGACTTGCAAAGGTATTAAACACAGGAAGGTAGTTGAGATATGAAGGCAACAACAATGAGAAGCAGGTATACGTTGGTCGATGATTTCAAAAGGTAGCTAGAAGACGAAGACATTAATTTTATTAATGCATTAGCATTAAGGTATTCACAATAAGAAAGTATAAACATTTTAAAAAGTAACAATAAAAAGGTATTAACAAAACAAGATATCACTGTTTACAAAAATAATATGAAGAAGGTATTACATAAAAAATATATAAATTTCAAAAAATATTAATATGAAGAATGTAGTAATGCTATGGAACTGTCTAATTATAGTCTTACGCATAACTGCTTAAATAAATAAATGAATTACTCGATTAATTAATTGTTGAAATAATCATCGCTGTGAGATATCTTACGGCAAAGAGCCTGGAGAGCGCTTGCTGGCAGTGAACCATTTCGATGATGTCTCTGCCTCAGCACTTCACTCAATCCCATCGACGTCGACTTCGGAAGCATGCGACCACCATTCGATAACTGCAAATTATATTTAATCAACATTAGTCAATGTTCTCATTTTCAACCTCATTCACAACAACAAACAATATGATTACAAACAACGAGATAATGATAGGTAACATGATTATAAACAACGTGATTATGATAGGTAACATGATTATAAACAACGTGATTATGATGGGTAACATGATTATAAACAACGTGATTATGATAGGTAACATGATTACAAACAACGTGATTATGATAGGTAACATGATTACAAACAACGTGATTATGATAGGTAACATGATTATAAACAACGTGATTATGATAGGTAACATGATTATAAACAACATGATTATAATAGGTAACATGATTACAAACGTGATTATGATAGGTAACATGATTATAAACAACGTGATTATGATAGGTAACATGATTATAAACAACATGATTATAATAGGTAACATGATTATAAGCAACGTGATTATGGTAGGTAACATGATTATAAACAACATGATTATGATAGGTAACATGATTATAAACAACGTGATTATGATAGTTAACATGATCATAAGTACTGTAACCTGACTGCAAAACGAAACATGATTACAGATTAAGAATTTTAAATTATGTCATTCTCGAACTCACACACACGCACACACAAACACACTCAATCACCCATATTCATTTAAATCAACTAAACAAACAATCACTCATTTATTTATCCAATCAATCACTAATTCAATCATTCACATTCACCAAATCATACATTCAATCTACGTAGACTGCCTCCAAAAGATATATTATCTACAATGAATTGCTCCCAGCCTAGCTCTTACTTTAGTGCTCACTTTAATTACAGAGCCCTTACTTTTAGCTCCTACTTTATCACCAACTTTAGTTCTTACTTTAGCTCTTACTTTAGCTCTTACTTTAGCACCAACTTTAGTTGTTACTTCAGCTCTTACTTCAGCTATTACTTTAGCTCCTACTTTAGTTCTTACTTTAGCTCCTACTTTAGTTCTTACTTCAGCTCTAACTTTAGCACCAACTTTAGTTCTTACTTCAGCTCTAACTTTAGCACCAACTTTAGTTGTTACTTCAGCTCTTACTTCAGCTATTACTTTAGCACCAACTTTAGTTCTTACTTTAGCTCTTACTTTAGCACCAACTTTAGTTGTTACTTCAGCTCTTACTTCAGCTATTACTTTAGCTCCTACTTTAGTTCTTACTTTAGCTCCTACTTCAGCTCTTTAGCTCTCGCCTTAACTCCAAACGCCTTACTTTAGCTGAGAAGAGCATGAGTTCAACAGGAGAGATGACTTCTCCTTCTTCGGCTGCTGTCTCCTCCTCCGCAGCCAGCGGTGGATGGTTCACGGCGCTTCCTCGGATGTCGACCTGACTCGAGCTGAAGCTGAACCGATCCATCATCGACGTGCGAATGTTGGTGACGACCGCTTTCGTCAGACTTGCAACGTACTCCTGCACGATGACGGGAGACGACGGAACGTGCTGGAGGAGGTTTTCCACCGTCTTGCTGAACGGACTTGACGACGGAGTCATGTCGAGCGAGTCCTTCTTTTCCACGCGTCGTGGGTCGTGTTTCGACCCGGTCACCCCGAGCGGGTCGTCCACGTCGCCGAAAAGCTGCTTCTGCAGGAACTCCTTCGCCTCGGCCTCGTTGAGGAATGCGTTGGGCGACCGCGACTGCCCTGGGGACTGAGGGGTGGTGGGCGAACGAACGCTCGACTCCGACTCCGTGAAGGAAGTCTCGATCTCCGATCCGTGATCGTCTGCGGAAGTCGCGACTTCCGTCGAAGCCGCGACTTTGAGTTTCGCCAGTTGGTTCTTTTTGATTCGGACTTGCAACTTAAGATCCTGACCGGCGCTTTCGACTTGCGACTCGGACTCGCCCAATCCGGCTCGCGACTGCGACTTGCCTTCCGAGCCGTCCGACTTCGACGTCGCCGACTTCTTTCCTGACTCGGTCAACAGCGTTTCAGAGTCGAACGACCTAGCGGCGACCCCGTTCGCAAGTTTCGGTGTGCACCTCATTTCAGCGGCGGACGCTTTTCTCGTAAAGAAGCCGATGCTCTTATCTTCCGGTTTAGCAATCTTCGAGTCCTGGCTGCTGCGAGAGACTAGCGCCACCGTGTGATGGTCTCCACAGATGACGCTCATCACCCGTCGGCCGCAAAGGAACTCCACCTTACGGGGTTTTCCCGCAACCTTGGAAATTCCCAGACCGAGCTGGAATCCCGATCCCCACGTCCAAAGTTCACCAGCTTCCGAGATCGTCACCGTGTGTGTCCGGCTGCACGCGACCTGCGTGACCTTAACGAGGGGGTTAAGCGGGGTCTCCGTTGGTTCGGGGTAGAAGGGTTCGTCACCCGGTCCGCATTGGTGATCCATGTTCTCGCCCCAGCAGAACACCAAACCCTTGTCCGTGATGGCGGCCGTGTGTGTGAAACCGCAGGCAACGTCCACGACGAAATGACCTACAGAAGAGTTAATACGAGGAGTAGAAGAACAGAAGGGGTAAAATATTAGGGTAAAGCAAATAACAGACTATGTTATTCATTGACCAGCCTCAATTACTAGTCAACTGCTGTATGAGGAATAAAATTATTAAATTTCAGTTTATTTTACTATAATGCACGACATTGCATTGAGTGTATTGTATTGTATTCTGTTGTATCATGTTGCATTTCATTGCGCCATTGGAGTTTAAATTAATACAACTTCAATCTATACAAAACAATAAAACAGCATTTGATACAATACAACGTATCTGCTTTCAATACAATACAATGTAAATGCATCTTATACAATATAACAAAACTGCATATGATACAATACAATACGATGCAACTGCATATGATACAACACAATACGACGCAACTGCATATGATACAATACAATACGATGCAATGTATTCGATACAATACAACTGCACCTGATAATTATTACCACCTGATCATTTTTTACCTGTCAGTTTAAGAAGCTGCACTGCTGAGGAAGTCTGGTGGTCAGTGCACGTCCCGTCCCCCAACTGACCACGGTCATTTCTCCCGGATAGGAGAAGCTGACCATCTACGGTGAGACATGCGTAGTGATGACCACCGAAAGAAACCTTGTAGATGACCCTTCGGTCAAGTCCCGTTGGAGACCAAGGCGCTCCTCCACCCGCCTCCCACATGTGAAGCGTACCAGTACCAACGCCATGTTCAGTACCAATGCTTTCAGTACCAATGTCTTCGGTACCAATGCTTTCAGGAACAATGCTTTCGGTAACATTGCTTTCAGTACCAATGGTTTCGGTGCCAATGCTTTCAGTGCCAGTGATTTCAGGGCAAATGCTTTCTCTGTCAGCTTTCATTTCAATAGACCTTAAGAAGGAAAAAACAACAATGCAAAGTAATTAGAGCCAGATCCAATGTAATGTAAATCTCCAAAACTTCTCAGTGCAGCACAAAAACTAAGTGCAAAAACAGTTTATTCCAAGCTTCTGTCTTGGACTACAGTTATGAAGAATAGCATCTTTTTTTATTGCATCTCTGCTACAACATCAGTCTCGGAGTCTTTGTTACTTTGTTCGTTTTCATTAGGGATTATTTTCAGATTGCTAGGTCCGATTCTTTCGTGCAGATTAGTGTTTTAAATTCCTCTCTCTTGCAATCTCGTAATCGTAATCTCATAATTTCTCAAGCGCCACTGGAAAGCCAAGCGCGGGGCACCGGCTTATTCACGAGCGCTGCGTTGAGTTAGGAGGGTTGTCCGTGAGAGTAGTCCGAGGTGGTCCGGGTCGAGTTACCATAGGATCAAGATCAAATGCGTTGAGTCAAAAGGGTTGTCCGTAAGAGTAGTCCATGGTGGTCCGGGTCGAGGTACCGTATGATCAGAGGTGTGGAACAGCTACTAAGGTGGGTGTCGTCTGAGCCGGGAATTGGAGGGTGGTGGATCAGATGAAACAGGATAAGAGTTCTTGAACAGGAGTGTCTTTAGTTTCGAGTGAAAGGCCCGAGGTGTGATGGATAGAGGAGCCTGAGGAAGGTGATGGTGTGTGATTAGTAATGATTAGTAATCTGCAACCAGAGGACTTAAAATTCCTGCCAACACCCTAACTATGGTTTTTCTATCGTCTGACGCTAAAACCGTATGCAAATTATTTACAACAAACAGAAAGCTTATCTGAGATTTGCTCATTTAGCTCCGGGATTTATTTCATCATGTGGACACAGATTTACTTAAGAATAACAGTCAAGAAATGTGACTGCCTTGAAATTGCGACGCACTGTCGCCGAGTAAGGCCTACAACAACAAAACCATTGCCGACCGCACAGACTACACTGACCAGCTGAGCACTTACTGATTATCTTCCAAGTCCGTCATGACTGCCCGACTAAATCCTAATTATCCTAAAAGCAGTGTAGTCGGGTAACTTGCGGCATTTCAGTTTTACTCTTTAAGAATTTTTAGACCGGTTGCAATTGTCATTTAAATTATTATCATTATCATTATATTAATCAGACGGTGGCGTTGTTGTTTATGCCCTGCCATAGACGTAAGAAAAGCCTAGAACGGACGATCACCATGTGCGCAGCGTCGCTTTTCACGGGTTTTGAGGCAGAGGGAGGGTCCCACGAGGGTCTCTGTTTGGTCTTGAGAGGCCTGTCTTATCAATATTTTATTGTCTCTGTGTGCCCACTGCCACCATTAAGCATGTTACGCCGCTGCTTGTCTGGTCGGTCTATTCGAATTTTATCTCTAGGTCTAAAATTCTGTCTTTCGCACGCTGCTTGAAAGTAAAATTATGTCAGAGACTTATATATCTATTTTTAACGTGGAGCATTGCGATCGCAATTTCATGACCCTGATAACAAAGAATCCGGTGCTCACTAACTGCTTAAGGTGTTTCTATTTTTCCATTGTTTTATTGCTATTCATGTCTATAGTTTACGATAGCACAGTATAAATAAAGGTACTACTTATACTTTGACGAATGCCATGCTGTATACCATTGGATTTCGCTGTGTATAATTATGCCGGGTGTCTGGAATATCCCTAACAAGGTGACCGATTAGCTATCCACAGCATCAATGAAAACTTAACAAGAAGACATTACCACAGTATAATTATTTATTACTGCGATGCTGGTGTCGAGTTAAATTTGCACTTTCAAGAACTCAACACTTGATGAGTTGCAACATTTTCTTGACTCTTTCTACACTTTGGGTCAGTTTTGGGTTGACCTGATACGCGATTTTTAACCATAAATATAAAACAGTTACTTGCTGGAATGATCATTTCTCATGCCGTTGTATAAATAAAAGCGCTATAAAATTTATCATGGCTGCATGTGAGCTCAGTGTTGTGTTTAGTTTGATGCATTTGGTGATGATGTTTTCGTAAATAAAATGAAGAAACTCATATTGCATCAAATTAGCGGCTCCGACAACATGTCTAAGAATCTCCAAATACAGCCTACCAAAGGTAAACTTGCACAAACTTACAGCTTTAAAATACAACAGCACAATGCGGGCCCCCTCCAGCAGAGCTGACCCTGGATACGCAGAGGGGGGTCCGTAGCTCAGTGGAGAGAGCGTTGGCCGATAAACTGAGTCATTATCGCGACCCGGGTTCAAGCCTCGCTCAGGGCAAAAATTTATTTGAATTTTCTGTTAGCTGCCAGTGGCGCTTTCTGTTGTGATCTTTGACTCGGGTCTGTTGAAAAATAAGTTAGCCCCTCCCACTCCTGGCCTGGCCGATCAGGAGTGTTCCAACACTTAGGCCATTAGTGTTAAGTTACCGAACCTGTTGTAGCCGACCTGCGTGTCGTGCGAAGCTGGCCGTATTTCGTATAACCTTGTACCTGTAATCGTAATCGTTCTGCGGTGTGTCAGATTGAATTTGAATAAACGATTATTAAAAAAAGAAACTCCGGTTTTTATTGTGTTTTTCATTATGCGAAACTTTACAAGTTTTGAATTGAGAACAGTGGCCATGCTATAAATTTCGTAATTGGTGTTGAGTTCTAAATTTGTTATTTGAAATCAGAATGAAATTCAATAACTGTATTCAAGCAGTGGAAAGAATTGTGTTGTTAAGAGGTGAAAGTTGGTACCTTTCACCTGTTCCCTGTTCTGCGGCAATGCAAAGACGTTCCTTCTAAGTGCTTTGTCCAACAACATACTTGAACGGGCTTCCCTAGACTATGTGGTACCACCCACAAACTGTTGAAGACGTTTTTCACTTGACCTGACTGGGAGCGCCTCTGAGAAGGGATCTTGTAAATTCTAATCGATTGATTGATTGGAAAAAATACTGTAAAGAGGAGCCGGTGTATATAGATATGCTTCAAATGCATTAAAAAAAATTTAAATGATAAAAACAATTTTAACGTTTCATTTTCTTCCTTAGGACTCGACAGTCGCTGGGCAACGGAGATTGAGTTGGAGGGTCAACTGAACTGCTTGGCTGGAAATGCCACCTGCAGCCACCTGGTGGTTGGAGGAAGAAATGGTACAATATTAATAATAAATGATAATATAATAATTTTAAAAAAACCTCAAGTGGACGCAACGCGGTATGATTATGATTATGAGTAATGAACGAATGATCACAAGTTATTGCATGAGTTGAATTTAACTTTTGGCAGCAATGCAAGGCAACCATCGTATCCTGCTGCTGAATTTACCAACGCCATCTGCCGATTGGAAGGTTGAGTTGACCTTTTATTGGTTGCAGTAGCTATGATATAATGATAGAGAACTTCTTTCGTGCAGAACCCTGCTGTTGCTATTCAGTGCGTGAGTGCGCGTGTGATGCAGTGTGTGTGTGTGTGTGTGTGTGTGTGTGTGTGTGTGTGTGTGTGTGTGTGTGTGTGTGTGTGTGTGTGTGTGTGTGTGTGCACATGTGTATGTGTGTATATGTGTGGACGTGAGTATGCGACTTTGCATGGCACTGTGGAGCCGGAGATATAGTGTTCCTCAATGCAATACTTGACAGTAATGTATTGTTAAGTAAATAAATAAGTTAGTTAGTAATCTTAATACACGTGGTATATGCGCATGCATTATATTGTGCAGTATGTACATATATTTATGGCAGAATAGATATAACTTTGATGATAAAAACTCTAATTAACTTGTTTGGATTAATTAACAACAAGTTGTATTATGTCGTAATCACTTTTGGTACACGCTCATCAATTAAACAATAGGATCTTGAAATCATTGTTATATGCTGTTCTTTTGTTGTATGTTCTTTGCATTGTTACTCATTAATTTCCAATTGCTCACACTGTTGTTGTGCAGCTTTCAGAGTCTTTGACGTTCGAGAGCCAGAGTTTGTTGAGGTTGTGAATCTGCGATATGCTGCGAATCTTTCGAACCTAACGTACAGCGCATACGATGTTGGATGGTCACATCTTGATGGTGAGTGGTAGTGGTGGTTGATGGTAAGTGGTAGTGGTGGTTGATGGTAAGTGGTAGTGGTGGTTGATGGTAAGTGGTAGTGGTGGTTGATGGTAAGTGGTAGTGGTGGTTGATGGTAAGTGGTAGTGGTGGTTGATGGTAAGTGGTAGTGGTGGTTGATGGTAAGTGGTAGTGGTGGTTGATGGTAAGTGGTAGTGGTGGTTGATGGTAAGTGGTAGTGGTGGTTGATGGTAAGTGGTGGTGGTGGTTGTAAAAACGTAATCCAGATTGTAAGCAGTGTGACCTATTGAATTGCCCTGTTGTGATGTCAGCACATGATATGCTGTAGGTGGAATTGTCATCAGTTTATTTGCTTACTGTGTGGTGCTTTAATCAATCAATCAATCAATCAATCAATCAATCAATCAATCAATTTTTGTTTTTGTCGATGAAAACACGATGACAATTTCATGCCAGAGTGTCAACCATAGCTCTAACCCCTCCCGCAATTGTCACCTTCAACAAAATCTTTGTAGTACTCTTCGTGGTCTGTTCACGTACTTAAGATAGTTGAGATGATCTCCTCACTTGTCTTGAACTTCAAGCGTAAAGTGACCGAAGCATTTAAGCAAGTAGTGCGTTTTTGATGTTACTTCTGAATAACTGAATAATCTGTGTGTGCGTTTTCTGTGGCGTTCTTCTGTCGACAGATACAATGATTGCGTCGGCAACACCCAACGGCGCGATCGTCCTCTGGGACGTCAACTGCGGAGACAATCCGAAGTCAACGTACTGGAGCTACAGTCAATGTAACGTAGAACTTCGAACATGTATTTCTGTAGCACTAGTCTATTTTACATGATTGTGTCCACGATACTTTGTTATGATTCAGGTGTAGTATGTATGTTTGTATGTAAGTATGCAATGAGCAAAGATTCCTATTCAGAGGCGCTTCCGACTACAGCGCAGACACTGAATCGGAGTTTCACGCCGAAGCATATGAGCAATTGCGAGTGAAGGACCCTACACCACTATGCCCCACAAAGGTGTGGGATGTATATTCAACGTTGACCATGAAGACTTTGTATAATGAGAGGATTTGTCTTATTTTGTCTTTGTTAAGTACAGAGAGGGAGATTGAAACACAGACAAACAGACAGACAGATAGATAGATAAGAGACAGACAGAGAGTTAGGGAAGAAGACATAGGAAATGGAAGTGGACGAGTGTATCATGCGCTTATTTCTTTATCGTTCAAAACGATATGTTAATCTTACAATCATTAAGAATCATGTGTTGATTATGCGGCCCATTGAGATCATGCGTTGATCTTGAAACCCTTAAAATCACATGATTCATGTGATCTTTATGATCAAGCGTTAATCATGTTACACTTAATGATCATGTGTTGTTTATGTTTTCCGTAAATCATGTTGGTTTGCATTAAGCGCTAGCACATAGACTTATCTTATCAGCAATCATGTGTCAGTTTCGATTGATCATGTGAATTTTAGCACATGTTTTTCTCGAGAACAAGCGAATCGTTAATCGCGTTGTCTTCCATCCGGCCGACGTTTCGTTGCTTCTCAGCGGATCACAAGACGGTTCCATCAAACTATTTGTAAGAATCGTCGATTTAATAATAATTAATAATTTAACAGACTAATTAAAATCTTTGTTTTTGTGATTACTACTCTTTGAATAATAATTAATTTAAGGCATTTGACTAACTTTCTTGTTGCTGCATTACTTTGCATTTATCTTAGCTTACCGACCATTACCTTGCTTGGCGTTTTTTAGTTTGGTCTGTCACTTCATTATACATTGTCCTGTCTTACCCTATTTTACAATACATTACATAATCCGATCTATCTTGCTTTGTCTTTCTTGATCAGCTTTTTCTCTCATGTTAATGTTGAGATGGTGATGGTGATGATGATGATGATGATGATGATGACGACAACGACGTTGATAATAATGATAACAGCGATGATCATGATGACGACTATGATGATGATGAAAATGATAATGATGATGGATTGTAGGATGTCCGTACTAAGGAGCATAAGCTGAACTTTGGCAGTACAAGTGAAAGCAGCGTACGTGACGTCCAGTTTGAACCACATTCGCCGCATCTGTTCGCCACTGGATCGGACAACGGGACCGTCCAGGTGAGAAACCAATCACTTTTTGAAGCACACCTGAACAGAGTGTGAATTGTAGTCGTACTGTGGTGCATCAGATAGAAATTAAATGAAGATTTAGAAGGGTGTAGTACATCATTTAAAGAAGATGATGATTTTGAGACAGGGCTGTTTTTAAGGAATTTTTTGAACTGCACAACTGCTTCTTTAAAAAAAAGCCCTGTTTTGAGATGAGTTGATGTTTTGCGATTGTTTTTATGATCTGGATGTGTTTCCTGTTCTTGTTTAGATCTGGGACGTACGCAATCCGGGCAAATGTGAGGCCGTCCTACAGGGTCACACGGGTCCATGCTTCACCCTCGACTGGCACCCGGAGGAACGGTGGCTGGCCAGTGGAGGAAGAGATCGAACGATCAAGGTGGGATATGGATGTGGAAGGACTACAGTTGGTTGGACCAGTTCTTTGTAATGCAAGGACAGTTTGAGCTGAGTGACTGAACGAATGACTTACCCACTTGCTCGCTCACCCATTCACCCACTCACTTACTCATAACTTACTGGCTCACTCACTCATTCTCTCATTCACTCCCTCATTCATTTACTCACTCAGTCAATCACTCACACAATCACTCACACTCACTAATTCACTTATTCACTCATTCACTTATTAACTCACTCAAATTCACTTTTTTACTTGATTGACAGATGACCATTTGATTGACAGATGACCATTTGATTGACAGACGACCATTTGATTGACAGATGACCATTTGATTGACAGATGAACATTTGATTGACAGATGACCATTTTATTGACTTGATTGACAGATGACCATTTGATTGACAGATGACCATTTGATTGACAGACGACCGACCATTTGATTGACAGATGACTAATTGATTGACAGATTACCATTTGATTGACAGATGACTGATTTGATGACTTGTAGGTCTGGGATTTCAGCGCGTCTCTTCTTCCGCGTTCTCCAATGTCCTACTCCGCATGCACGATCTCGTCCATCGCTTCCGCGAAATGGCGTCCGATGCACAGATTCGAAATCGCGACGTGTGCGTCGCTTGTCGAGTCTGGGGTCAACATCTGGGACGTGCGACGACCTTTCATGCCGGCCGTCTTCTTTGGCAGACACAAAGACATCATCACAGGTTACTGTAAACGAATTGTGTAATGTTACGTTGTGTAATGTTATGTCGCATAATGTTATGTTGTAATGTTATGCGTCTATTATTACACCATGTAATATTACGTTGTGTGATGTTACGTTTTGTAATTTACACAGTGTAATGGTACATTGTAATGTTACATGTCTAATGTTGCACCATGTAATGTTATGTTGTGTAATGTTATGCAGCTTAATGCTACATTGCGAAGTTACATGTATATTGTTACTTTGTATAATGTATAATGCCATATAATGTTACGTTGTGTGATACTTGGTTGTGTAATGTGTATTGTGTTATGTAATGTGATGTTGCACTATGTAGTGGCACGTTGTGTAATGTTACGTTGTGTAATGTTACCATTTGTGGTGCTATATTATGTTATGCATTGAGTGGTGTTACATTGTAATGTTACAGGCTGTTGTAATCATATTATGACTGCTATGGTGTAGCATAATGGTCGTGTTACTGTGATTTGTCCTGCAATGTAATGGCATTTCATGTAATGAGGTTAAAACCGGTAAAATGTAATGTAATGATCATTAAATGCAATTAGATTGGTATTTATGCAATGTGATGTCATTACTTGTAATGTGATTATAACTGCTAAAATGTTATTTGGTCATCATTATGTAATTATTGTAGCGTTATTAAATGTAATTATTGTATTACATGTAATTATTGTGTTACTTGTAATTATTGTATTGCATGTAATTAGCGTATTACATGTAATTATTGTATTACATTTAATTATTGTATTACATGTAATTAGCGTATTACATGTAATTATTGTATTACAAGTTTGTAATGATTGTATTACATGTAATTAGCGTATTACTTGTAATTATTGTATTACTTGTAATTATTGTATTACATGTAATTAGCGTATTACATGTAATTATTGTATTGCATGTAATTATTGTATGGTAGGTATCTACTGGAAGACAAACGATTCTCAAGTCTTCTACACGACGAGTAAAGATGGCCAGTTGTGCCGAAATCTGCACAGCGAGGGTCAAGTCTTGGATCGCAATCCAGTGGCAATTAACATCAGCGTCAAAGGGACCATAGTCAACGCAGTCAGCAACCGCATTATTATCGACGGGGAGAGTGAGTAGCTGGACATCCTCTGTTAAATCTGTCATTGCTTTGTGCAGGAGATGAACATCCTGTGTTAAAATCTTGAAGGTGAGGAGGTGGATTATTATTTGTGGCATGTTAACGGGAAAGTAGTGGATGATGGGAGATTTTCTGGTGAGTATTGGGAGATTTTGTGATGAATGGTGGCAGATTTTAGAGCATATGATGGGAGATTTCAGGACGAATGATTGAAGATTTTATGGTGTGTTGCGGGAGATTTTTTGGTGAATGATGGAAGTTTTTTTGCTAATATGGGAGTTTTGGGGTGAATGGTGGAAGTGTTTTTAGTGAATTGTTGGAGATATTTGGGGAATGATTAAAGATTTTGCAAAAAATTATAGGAAATTTTTGAGTGAATTATGGAAGATTTATTTTCGTGCATAATGGGAGAGTTTTGTGGTGTTCAATAGAATCAATCACATGAATTTATTTAGCGCCCCTTCAAGATCTCTACTCAGAGGCGCTCCCAACCCAGGCCTGGTCAAAGAGAAAGATCTTGAGAAGACGGTAGAAAGAGCCAGCAGAGTCACGGGGAAGCAAACGGAGAGCCACAGGGAGGCCAACGTTGTGTGGATGTCCAAACACGAATTCTCTGGTGTGCAGATGAGGTATTTTTGGTGCGTAATGGTCGATATATTCTGCAGGTGATGGGAAATGTTTGCATGTGCAGTCAGAGATTTTCATAATGGATAATGTTTGTCATTGGTGCTTTTGTTTTTCCAACAGATAAATCTCCATCGTTGGGTCATTCCAATCTTCCCTTCGTCTTCCGGAAGCAGTCGGACCGCATCGCGGATGAGGATGCTGCGTCGAATTACCGTAGCAATCTCTGCATGTTCAACAATGCTCACGAGGTTTGAATGTGACAATTTCTTTTCATGTATTCTCGTATGAGACCATGGCCATGAAATTGGACCACTTATCGCTTTCCAGATCAGCCGGAAAATGAATTTTTGCATAAGACCATGATTATTACTATTTTATTTATTTATTTGACTGCTCCTTTGGGTCACTGTTTTACAAACTAATTATATTATACCACATGATGTATTAATCCATCAAATGTCATTATTGCATCAAGTGGAGACAGATTGGAATTTTACTTGCAATTTCCCGTCAAATAGTTTTTTTAGTTTTTCATTTGTAAATGACATTAAGTTAGGACCAAACGTCCTGAATGTTTTTACCATGATTATGATATCAGTATATGGAAACTGTTAATAAGTCAATTGTAGTGGTGTTACCATTTGCATGTCCTTTGCTCACAATAGGTCAGTGCCATTGATATGTTTGTATGTGCACTTGTTATATTGCCCCTTCAAGCTCTCTACTCAGAGGCGCTCCTGACTACAGCATGAACACTGCATCAGAGTTTCACACCGAAGCACTGAGCAATTGCGAGTGAAGGATTTGCCCAAGGTCCTTACGCAGCTACTTGAGGTGGATTCGAACCTGCAACCCTCTGGCTGCAAGGCGACGAACATACCCACTACACCACCATGCTCCACATTGGTATGATTGCAGCGCTATTGGCTGTTGAATTGATTTGATTGCAATGATGATGATGATGTTGTTGTTGTTGTTTTTGTTGTTGTTGTTGTTGTTGTAGGTCTTGTCTATGGATTACTTGACTGAAATGGCGAAGAACTATCGACTGAGCGGGGCACCACTACCGGACCTCTGCGATGTCAACGCGAAAGTAGCTCAACGACTCAATAAACCAGATGTTAGTATCTTGTAATCGTACATTTATATAGCGCTACTTCAAGAGAACTCCTCAGAGTAACAACAGGAATGGATGCCTCCTTCTGTCTGTCTGTTTCTCTCTCTCTCTGTCACTGTCTGTCTCTGTCTGTCTGTCTGTCTCAACAGAAGTTGATGGATTTACATGAATTCGATATTGGTGTTATCATGATAAACTGTCGTTATTATTATTATATTATTAACATTGCTGTGATAACGGCCGCTGTTGAAGTTGTTGGTTTAAATCCAAACATATTGGTTTAAACACAGACTTACTTATGTGAAGATGAAATATCAAAATTGGTTGATGTGAAATTGGTTGATGTGAAATTGACAGATAGCTGAGGTCTGGCAGATGTTGAAGTTGATGTTCTCTGTCGCGAGCATCTCGTCCGTTTCATCTGGAGATCCAAACGTCGACAATTCTTCGGACGAAGCTGGCCTTGGTCAAGGTGAGCTGCAGAGGATATATCAAGGATGAGGACATTTATATAGCTCCTCTTGTGCAGCAAGTAATTGCTCAACCTTTTGAAAATGATTAATATGTGAAGATTTAAAATAATTAGGAAGGTTATAATGACAGTGATGGGAGAGATGGCGGTCAAGGTGACATGACTGAAAATAGCGCAATAGAAATCATGGATTAGATTATGATTCAGTTATGATTAAGTGATTAGAGAGAGTTGTTGCGTGTTGTTACATTGAAGGTTTGTCATCGAAAGGTGGTGGGACTTCTTCAAAGAAGGGTATTCTGTCGAAACGCAACAGCTGTATCTCCAACCACAGCGCCACCAGCAAAGCCAAGAAGGCTGAGACGTCGGTCGCCGCCGGTGAGGGAAAAGGAAACTCACTTATTCATTCACACATTCATTAAATGAATTTGCATGGCGCCTACTCTTCAAGGGGATTACTCAGAGGTGCTCCCAACCCCAGCACGGCGAAATCTGACTCTCTTTAGCAATGCCTGGATTTCTAGAAAGGGAGCCGGGTGTCAAAGGGAGATTGTTCCAGGTCGAGGGCCCTACCGCAGAGAAGGCGTGGTTCTGCAAAAGCCAAGTATTATCAATTGTAATATTGTAAACACTGCTGCCCTGAGTGCCCTCTGTAGAGCTGCTTTTTCTTGTGTCTGAACCTCGTAAGATTCTCATCTACCAGATGAGAATCACAAAGTTGCCTCTAGAGGCCGAGTGTAGAGAGCGGCGACCAGAGCAAGGCAATGCACTTCCGAAGATAGACAGCTGTACTGCCCAGGACACAATGCCAGACGATAGAACCTGTGATGCTAGACTGGGAGCCAGTGGAGGACATCTCACATGTAAGTGGCGATGTGGCTAAACCTAGGGAACCCCCCATATCAAACCAGAAGCCTACCACAGAACCTTCCTCAGGGTTGCGATCGGAATCCTGGGAGCCCAAAGTAGAACAGTAATAACTTTGTGTTAAGCAGAATGTCTGTATGTTATAGCGCTGTGAGCTTATCCCTCACGCCTTTCCAGTCTCTTCCAATTGTTCAGTAGCGCAGCCTATAGGCCTAACCCAAATGACTGTACTGAGGTAGCTAATGGCTAGTTTATAAGTGTCTAAAGTTCTTTAACTTGTTTACTTAAAACAACGATCGGTTTCTTGTATTCAGTTTCTTCAAATCTCCAAAAGTTGCAATCAACACAAAATTCACCAACAACGGCAAACAATTCAAAGATACGACAGAAACGCCATCTTATTAACTCTTCCTTCAAAACTACCCCTTCTACATCTGACTAGCACACCTACATACGCCTATCTCACTCTTAGCGTACACTCTTCCTTCAGCCGCTCTCAGGGGCGCCCGCAGGCGTACGCACTTACGCAAGTGCGTACAGCAGCGGCGCCCGTAGACGTACGCACATAGGTAAGTGCGTACAGCGCGAGGATAGAAAAGGTATGTTTTTGAAAAATTTTAACTTGATGACTAAAAAAAAAAAAAAAAAAAAGGTCATCAGTTTTTTCGGCGGGTAGAAAAGGTATGTTTTTGGGAAAATTTTAACTTGATGACTAAAAAAAAAAAAAAAAAAGGTCATCAGTTTTTTCGGCGGATAGAAAAGGTATGGTTTTGGAAAAAATTTTACTTGATGACTAAAAAAATTTTTAAAAAAAATAAAAAAAAAAGGTCATCAGTTTTTTCGGCGGATAGAAAAGGTATGTTTTTGGGAAATTTTAGCTGACTAAAAAAAAAAAAAAGTCATAAGTTTTTTCGGCGACCTAACGAAATTTTTTTTTCTGTTCGCCCCTCCTTCGAAAATTTCTGTGCGTACAAAAAAAAAATCCTGCGGGCGCCGCTGGCCGCTCTTTCCGTCTCTCTGTCCCTCTCTGTCTTTCTCTCTGTCTCTGTCTCTCTCGCTCTCCGGCGACGTCGCGCCGCTGCAACTTTCCCGCCACCCAGGCACCTGGCCTTCCTCAGCTGTACGCTCTTGCATAACAATTAGCTGACCATTATAATGCTATACAAAATTAGCTTACAAGCGCCCTTCAAGATTTCTACTCAGAGGCATTCCCGACTACAGCATGAACACTGAATCGGAGTTTCACGGCAAAGCGCATGAGCAATTGCAAGTGAAGGACTTGCTCGGGGTCCCTACGTATAGGCGGCTTGAGGTAAATTCGAACCAGCAGCCTTCCGAACAAATCACTACACCACTGAACACACGTCTACACCACTGCACACCACATATGGTGTGTAAACGGTGTTTGGTTTGATCATTTGTTGTGTAGGATTGAGTGACGATGAGAGCGACCGAGGTGAAGACATCTTTCTCGATGCGACGTCAAATCAATATCAGAATCTTTTCGACTTGGAACAAACGAATAATTATTTCGATGGTCTCGACTTTGATTCGGTCGACAGCGGCCGAGAAAAACAGGTTTATTTTGTTTCTCATTCACTCAGATTTACTATTCGGAACTTTAGTTAAAATTAAAATTATTGCTATTATTATTATTTAGAAAGATTTCTGTTAGTTACGAAGGAAGTGCAATATATCAACTGTTAGTTGTAACAACCAAATGTGACTGTAACTGTCAACTGTAACGAGTATGAAATATCAATTGTGAATTGTAGCAATCAATCGGTCAAATTGCAGCAATTAAACTGTAAATTGATTTTTAATTTTGCGATAATTATCAGCTGTGAACCATTGCAATAGTCGGCTGTGAATTGTAGCAACCAAATTCTGTAAATTGTAACAATCAACTGTAACTTGCGATGTCAATAAGACATAACAAAAAATCAACTGTGAAAATTTGTAGCAATCAATCAAATTGTAAATTATAAGAGCAACTGATTTTAAATTAATTGCAATAACAATCGACTGCAAGCTATTATTACACATGTTCATTCTGCTTTAAATTGTGACATGTAATGTAAGCAGTGCCTAAAGTGTAGAAAAATAAGTGCCTGGACGCCCCTTACCTTTCTAGTCTGTGCTTGCCAATAAGTGGCTGGACAGCATTCAGATTTTAAAGCAAGTGCATGGACGCCGTCCATGACCGTCCAGGCACACTTTAAGCCCTGAATGTAATGTAATTATGACGACGATTTTTATGGCACCATAGCGTAGCACACGTTGTTACAAGGCGCCATGACAAAGATAAGCAGCAAACAGTCAGAGACAAGTGACAGACTCGATTACATTACATTCCATTTTTCCATCTCTCTCTCTCCGACAGAACCTCATCCTTCCGATGGAAGGCGTTCCAACGATGATCGAAACGCTCGACGATCCGATCGGATCGAACTTCTTCAATCAATTCGCTCACGACACTTGGTCGGCGAACAACAGCGCTCACGACGACAGCGAGTCAAGCAGTACGCTCACGACTCGTCGCGTTGACATCGAGGAGGCGATCAAGCACGAAATACTCAACATCGCTCCGTTCTGCTCAACCATTCCAGCGTTCGACTACAAAGATGTCGTCGTTGATATGCTCAACTACTACGCAGATAAGGTAATAATGTAAGGTAATATTGTAAGGTAATAATGTAAGGTAATATTGTAAGGTAATATTGTAAGGTAATATTGTAAGGTAATCGTAAGGTAATTGTACGCAGATAAGGTAATCGTAAGGTAATTGTACACAGATAAGGTAATCGTAAGGTAATTGTACGCAGATAAGGTAATAATGTAAGGTAATTGTACACAGATAAGGTAATCGTAAGGTAATTGTACGCAGATAAGGTAATAATGTAAGGTAATTGTACGCAGATAAGGTAATCGTAAGGTAATTGTACGCAGATAAGGTAATAATGTAAGGTAATTGTACGCAGATAAGGTAATCGTAAGGTAATTGTACGCAGATAAGGTAATAATGTAAGGTAATTGTACGCAGATAAGGTAATCGTAAGGTAATTGTACGCAGATAAGGTAATAATGTAAGGTAATTGTACGCAGATAAGGTAATAATGTAAGGTAATTGTACGCAGATAAGGTAATCGTAAGGTAATTGTACGCAGATAAGGTAATCGTAAGGTAATTGTACGCAGATAAGGTAATCGTAAGGTAATTGTACGCAGATAAGGTAATCGTAAGGTAATTGTACGCAGATAAGGTAATCGTAAGGTAATTGTACGCAGATAAGGTAATCGTAAGGTAATTGTACGCAGATAAGGTAATCGTAAGGTAATTATGTGAAGTAACAAGGTAATCGAAATCATGAATTTATGTAGCACCATTTCAAGAGAAACTCCAGAAGCATCTGATGGCCGTAGAACCACAATAAAAGAGAATGGTTTTGAAATGCTTGTGGGAAAATGGCAAAAAAGATGACGAAATTCATTATGGATATGCTGCTATGGGTAACTTATCCCAGAAAGACGGACAGACCACCGTTGCAAAGATTTTATGCAGTTTGAGCCATAGGGACAACCAGGTCACCTATGTGGAAGAACAGAGGAATCTAGTAGTGTGGCCAACTGCTATTAGTGTGGCTGGCTGCTATTAGTGTGGCCAACTGCTATTAGTGTGGCCAACTGCTATTAGTGTGGCCAACTGCTATTAGTGTGGCCAACTGCTATTAGTGTTGCCAACTGCTATTAGTGTTGCCAACTGCTATTAGTGTTGCCAACTGCTATTAGTGTGGCCAACTGCTATTAGTGTGGCCAACTGCTATTAGTGTGGCCAACTGCTATTAGTGTTGCCAACTGCTATTAGTGTGGCCAACTGCTATTAGTGTTGCCAACTGCTATTAGTGTGGCCAACTGCTATTAGTGTTGCCAACTGCTATTAGTGTTGCCAACTGCTATTAGTGTGGCCAACTGCTATTAGTGTGGCCAACTGCTATTAGTGTGGCCAACTGCTATTAGTGTGGCCAACTGCTATTAGTGTGGCCAACTGCTATTAGTGTGGCCAACTGCTATTAGTGTGGCCAACTGCTATTAGTGTTGCCAACTGCTATTAGTGTTGCCAACTGCTATTAGTGTGGCCAACTGCTATTAGTGTGGCCAACTGCTATTAGTGTGGCCAACTGCTATTAGTGTGGCCAGCTGCTAGACAATGCAATGATGATGCTGAACAATGAAGAAGAAGAAGAGCAGATCCTTTGGCTAGTATCCCGAGGCAGACATGTGTATGAAACGCTAGCAACTTCACTTTCTCAACCTCAGCATATGATGATGGCCATGGGTGGCCAGTCCTCTCCCTCACTATCTCATCCTTTCATGTCTTCTAATGCCTAGATTTGCTTTCGTATGCTGTTTAGAATTATTTTGTCATTCTCATTTATTTCTTCATAATGTTCTAACGTAACAAGCGTTTATATATGCTTTTCAGAACGATGTGATTCTGGTTTATTTCTTCATGATGTTCTAACATAACATGTGTTTATTTATGCTTTTCAGAATGATGTGCAGACGGCCGTGTCCATAATTATCGTGCTTGGTGATAGAATTCGTCCGGCATTTGCGCCAGCTGTTCTCGACCAATGGTTCACATCTTACATCGGTTCGTGCAATCCCCCTCTCCTGTGGCCTTTAGTAAATAATTGTTAACATTGATTTTAATTTAATTTTGATTTTGAATGGGTTTTAAAATTTATTTTTGAGTCTTTATTTTTTTTAAAGTTATTTATTTGTAGGGCTGGTACTGATTAAAATAATTTTATCCGATTAATTAATTAATCCTGAATTATTTAATCGCAATAAATCAATTAAATTCGATTAATTCACTAATTAAAATTACAATGCCATGAATGCAATTTACTTAATTTATTTTTCTTTTGTCCAGAACTCTTGGGTCATTTCGAGCTGTGGTCGATTGCGACTGAAGTCATTAAGTTGTCGAGCGTCTGCTCCGTCGTCGGCTTGACACAGATGTCGACGTCATTCAAGACGGCGTGTCGCCGGTGCACACGAAGTCTCGCAAAGAGCAAATGGATGTGTGAGAAATGCAACAACTCCATCCACGTCTGCAGCATCTGGTATTTTCTTTTATTATTCGTATTATTTAGATTACTTGATAATTATTCATGTATGTGTGTGTGTGTAAATGTGTTCATTAATTATTCATGTATTTTGTTCAGACGTCTTCATGAATTATTCATCTGCTTGATGAGTACTTCGTCTACTATTCACGATTATATCTTCGGTGTTCAGACTCATTATCGTATATCTGTGTTTAGATTGCTTGTTAATTATTCATCACTGCTCATTAACTATTTGCATAAATCTCCATTTAGATATTCTTCATTAATTATGTATGCATCTGTTTGGACGTCCATTTATTAATTATTCATTTGTGATCTGTGAAGAGGCAGCTTCATTAATTATTCATTAATTCTTCATTAATTATTCATGTATAATTATGTGTAGTCATGGTTGTACTTATGAACTTTGGAGACTTTACCATTGTATTCTATTGTCTACAATAGTTGCATTGTATTCTATTGTCTACTATAGTTGCATTGTATTCTATTGTCTACAATAGTTGCATTGTATTCTATTGTCTACAATAGTTGCATTGTATTCTATTGTCTACAATAGTTGCATTGTATTCTATTGTCATTGGTTATTGTCAGTATATGTGTTTTTGTATTGTTTTTCTAGTCACCTGCCGACAAAGGGTCTGTTCGTCTGGTGTCAGGGTTGCGCTCACGGTGGTCACGTCGGTCACATGATGGACTGGTTCGCTGAGCATAGAGAATGTCCAACCGGATGTGGCCATCAATGCGAATACCTATAGTGCACAAATATCATCTTTCTCCTCTTCCTCTTCCTTCTTCTCCCAGGTTTCTCTTTCACACTCTCTGCCCCACAGATCTCTGTTCTTGCTGATATTATTTTTATCATTATTCTCCATTTATATAGCCCCAGGCATCAACCAACCGCTAAGAGCAGTTGCGAGTGAATTACTTGCTCATGGTTTATACACAGTAACGGACTCTGTGCGTAAAACAATGGCGCTTACTTAATGCTGAAAAGAACAATGCTTCTTGTTGTTGGAGAATGTTTTTTGTCCGGTGCTACGTTGTATCGTCGTTGATTTTGAACGTGCTCAATGCTCATCCATGTGCGCATTGTGGCAGGTCAAACAGACATTCATCAATTGATGAATGTCAATTCCAGATGATAGACTGGCATATGTATATATGTATGTATAATATATATATGATGTATATATGTACAATAATATGCATATATGTATAATAATTACATATACTGTATATATGCATATATACTGTCTTTTGTTTGCTGGATCATGTTTAAATTGTACAGAACTAGAAAACGAGGTGCTATGACAATCTGTAAATAGATATTGCATTTCCTATGTACACACCCATATATAGTATTAAATATGCATATATATACATAATATAATTATGCATATATATATATATATAATTAATTCATTATATATGCATGTATGGTGGACTCTTGAATGTGATGCGTGTATGTATGTATGTATGAGGCCTTAATACGTGGACAGTTTCATCAACGCTTTCGATCTGTTTCATTGGTTTGTAATAATATTTTATTGCTGCTGCTGCCGTCCTTTCTTAATATGAATATTCATTATGCAGATATGAATATTCATTATGCAGATATGAATATTCATTACGCAGATATGAATATTCAGTATGCAGATATGAATATTCATAACTTGTTTGTTTCCAGTGCATCTAGTTGCGAACACTTTCTTATTCCTCTCCTCGACAAACAGATTTTTGAACAAAGCATTTCTTTTTACCAGTTTAAAAAGGCAGTGACATTACCAGTCAGTTTCTATAGTGGAACAATACTTTCGATGCAATGGATGGATCACACGTGGGGCATCAATATTCCATAAGGCATCAGCGAAGAGGTGGAAGGGGGGGGGTAACCCAAATGAAGGAAAAGGTGAAAGAGGTTACTCCAGCTGTAGACATCTGCTCGTAAGGTTGTTTCCGTGGCAGACATTTCTTATATGCATCTTATATGCATCAGTTTCTGTGCTAATATTAATCAGTTTTATAATAGCACCATAACACAGCTGAGGTCGAATGAAATTGATCTGTACAAGAGTTCAAAAGATCATTGGTGTATTTAGGTGTTTATCGGTTCAAAGTTCAAATCCCGAAAGATGTAATTCGAATTTTTTAAAAATAATTCTGTGTATTTTGTGACCGTGTCCAATTGTCCATGGGAACTGCCTCCCCCAAATGGATAAACCCAAGGTTTTTCTGGCTATGCCCTTGAAGTCAATGGTAGTCATATGATGGTTTGACAAGATCTGATTTGAATAATCTATCAATTTGAATAATAATAATAATGATCATAAAGACTATGTTGAAAGATGTTCGAACGTAAGTAAGTATGATGTAGGCGAACGTGAACGACTGAAGACGTTACACACGTATGGAAATATAATATGAAAATGTTTAACTGAAGCATCTATGGCCGACATCTTTAAAGTTGAAACTTTAATACGATCAGAAACGAATTGAAACCGCAGTTTTACGTGGCAAGAAACATTTCCGTGGCTACAGAAAGAATTTGCATAACACGACAGCGTCGGATATCAATGAGACAAGCACAGAAAATCAGCAAAAAGCGAATGCAATAAGCAAATAATTCTTGCAAGCAATCAACGGAACTAGTCAACAGATGACTGGTGCACGACGACAACGACGACTAGCAGTGTTTGCAATAAACCCGACTCGAATCAAATCGATTCATCAAAACCGGTTCAACGACCAAAATGGTCGACCCGAAGTAAACTCGTCAATCATCATGCTTCACTTAAGTATGGTTTTAACACCGACCAATCCTCGGATAAATTAGTAAATTGGTGATCAACGCAAAAAGGTTTCTTCTGTATGAACTAACAACTTGGTCCTGTGCTGCACACCAGACACAAGAAGTTCTTCATTCCATAAAAAAACATTCATCGTTCAGGGATAAATCTGCAAGTGTACAATACTGCATAAGGTAAATCCGTCAAAAATATTGATCCTAGTCGATATTTTCTCTGGTGGAATAAGTTATCTAAGAACCTCCTGCTCCACGAAGACCATGAATTTCTCTTTTGCCTGTTTCCCAAAGCGATTCAATGCCGTTACGTTTGTGGTTTCATTGTGCTACCCTGGCGCTACGTAAATTTCCAATTACAATTCGCTATCGAGAGACTGCTGTTTGTAAAGTAATCAACAAACTTGACAGTACAGCAAGCGGCAAGTAAATCTACACCAACTTCCACTTGTAGAATCACGGTTTTGCAGGCAATGGAAAAACTGGAAACTAGACAAATCTGCCGGCTGTCTAATTAACAAAAAACATTTACCTGTAAGGTGCAGACAAGAACCCACTACAAAAGTGGTCTCGGATGTACATAAACATGGGATAAGCTACAGACAAGAACCTTAAGCCTGAAAGGATGTGCTATGAAAACAGCAAAGTTAACCAGTGCTACTGATGGTACAGACAAGCTAAAAACAAATGTAGAGTGAAACCACGATACAACTACTTGCATTGGTAACTGAATAGATAATCAACTATGAAAAAGAATTTGTGACTTATCTCCAGCAACACTCGCACCATAAAGCGCTCGTCAAAACAAAAACAAAAACTTGCAAAATCATTTTGGCACATATATCAGAGAGTAGTAAAATACCAGCGCAGTATTTCACTAATAGCAATAGACATGTAGAAGAACGTGCTGCTATACAACAGACGCACCCAAAAATCCTTCCTTGCACGTATCGCATATAGACTCCAGTGCGGTAATTTCCATCTTTTCTTCCATAATAAGTTGCACAAACCGTTCTCTTCCGCCTGGAATTGGTTGGGAGCGCCTCCGAGTGGAGATCTTGAGGGTGCTACATAAATAACGATTGATTAGCATATGAATTTCAGTACAGGGTGTTAGCATATGAATTTCAGTACAGGGTGTTAGCATATGAATTTCAGCACAGGGTGTTAGCATATGAATTTCAGCACAGGGTGTTAGCATATGAATTTCAGCACAGAGTGTTTTCCCTCGTCCAAGAAACACTGCCATCACTGAGACAGTTGCGCCGAGACGCAAATCCCTCCGACTGTTTTGTCTCTCGTCCAAAATCGAATGCATCCAAGAAAACTTCGCAAATGACCACTTGGAGGAAAACCCCAAAAATGCTCCTAACCAAAGCACAGGATCTAAAAATCACTAAACCCCCAAATTGAGAAAATCAAATGCAAACAATTTCACTTTTTAGAAACAAAGGCTACCACAAATCCAAATACATTTTAAGATTTTAGAAACATTTATGCCACAAGTTCAAATACCAAAAACCCTCTACATTTTAAGATTTTAGAAATACGTACGCCACAAATCGAACGCATCCAAGAAATACCCGAATATACATTTAAGGATTTCTCTGCACACATTCGCAGCACACTGGTGTCTGGCAGCGGCGGTCACACGTGAAGACAGTCACAAAGGAGTTACACACGGAATAATATCGACACAGAAGTTAACAGCGAACGGATGACAACACTGAAGTTGAGATGACAGCATTGAAGTTGAGATGACAGCAATAAAGTTAATATGACAACACTGAAGTTGAGATGACAGCATTGAAGTATATGCATATGACAACACTGAAGTTGAGATGACAGCAATGAATTAAGATGACAACACTGAAGTTGAGATGACAACATTCTCGAATACCGGCGGCGCAAGTCGACCGACATGTGCAGAGGAAATCCCGAATAATCGCAATGCTAAACTAAAAACAGACTGCAGCAATGTGGACAGAAGAGAAGTGAAGACTGCACAGACCTTTTAGAAGGAACTGCGCTAAAGCGGTGCAAGCAGTAAGCAGACATCATTTTGAACGGGGCTATAAAATTGAAAACACTACGAGGCATAGTAGATCAATCGAAAGGAACATCAATCAAATCAATCAACTCGTTTCATTGTCAATCAATCCTTTGATTAACATCTTCGCAGTTAATCGACAAACGACACAATTAGTTTGAATAAATTTCACGTTCACACAGAATGATCATCCACTATTTGTCAACTCAAAAACTGATTGATTCTGCGGTCAACATAGAAATTAAACTTTTGCATAATTCAACGTGGACGCAAAAACATACTTTTGAGCAAAACACTAATAAGTAGGAAGTTAATTAAATTCTTTGCTCATTTAAAAAACCAAAGACACCATAAACATGTTCTGTACATACATCCACAAGTAGCTCACTCCCAAAGGATATAAACAAAATATGCCACAACTAAAATGCTAAAAGAATTTTCTTTTAACGCAAGACTCCAAAAAATCATGCCTCAAACTAGCAGAAAAGATTTTTTTAAAACCAAGTCCAACACAGCACATTATAATACTTGACAGCCACTCAGTTTTCTTAATTAGAATTTTAATCAAACTCCAGGATTTCTGTGGGTATGCTGTTTAAATCTTTCTCTTCATACAACCTTTGCTGAACTTTCAAAGCCGATAACGTGAGCTTGGCACAAAACCTAACGTATGTTGATTAATTATTTAATTAATTAAGACTAGCAAACGTAACATTATGAACAACTAAAAATGACTCGAACAGAAGAAATTCCTCTTTTGGTGCAGACGATGTCACCAACTCAAACCAACCAAAAAACTTCCGTCTCCACAATCAAAAATGAAAGAACCCTTAAATACAGAATCATATGCAAACTTATGAAAATAAACCCACGAATGATATATTGAATATAAATATATACAATATACCGTTACATATATTACTGATTCGAATTCCACATTTCAAGAACAACTTATATTCATACATTTTATATAATTTTTATATGTATATACAAATATGTGTATACACACACCACTGCATATATTACTCCAAAATATTACTAATCAAATTCCACCATTCAACTAAAAAAAAAAACTATATATATACATTTTTCACTTGAAGTGCTATATAAATTTATGATTACAATACAATACATATACGTATTCTAGTTTGTAATGTGTATATTTAAATATATACACACATGATTATGTACTATGTGTATATATATATATATATAAATAATATACACATTCCAAACTAGATGTATAGTTGTATACATGACTACAACCACAACTGCTAAGCGATAGACCGCATTATGCACGAAAGCGAGTCAGCAGACGGATTGCACGAATCGTGTAAAGTCAATCCCACGTGGTTGAAAACTCGCATCCACACACATCGTAAAGCCATAAATGCGTAAATCTGTAAATCTTTACGCGACGCAAATGCATACACATGCTGTTGCAAGCACCTACATTTAGGTTCACGTAAACATATACCCACATAAAACAACTGATCATATTTATAGTTATGTAAATAATCAAATGTCACGTCCGTATCTAGCTACCTTACAAACGCAAACTATGTCGGTAAATATTTACACATGTTACAATTGCGACACATGTCAGTAGAAGTTTATCGTAACATTTACGTGCAAGTAAACAATGGCGTAAGCAGTAAACGAAGCGTAAACAAAACGGCTAAACAAGTACAAACGTAAACATGACTGTAGACTTGAATATATCGGTAGACACGAATGCGTAATGCCACCGTATTGTCGTCCGCAATTAAGTACGCAAGTCAGCGATTTACAAGTAGCAGTATGCGCAGGCACATGCTTGTCAGACTTCGTGTGGAGACAGAACCAGAAGTCGGATACTTCCCGACTTCAAACCAACAGCATTTCAAGCTTTATATTACAAATTTCTTCAGAAAAACCTATTAAATTATGCACTTTTAAAAATAATCTGCTTCTGTAATAATACTGGTAGAGCCTACTTTGGAAGTCGAGTAAAATTCTTGAAACGATATTATGCGAACCATCTTCACAGTTTTAAAGTTGGTCAAATTTTTTTCATTTACAAAAATAAATACCTGCTAGATCGAATTCTACGGTTCGAATCGAATCTCTTTCCCGTGATTTTAATCAATTGTCTTTCAAGCGTCATATCTGTTCAAACCATGTTTGATTAATTGGAAACAATTCACAAAAAATTTCACAGGTTTGAATTCTGCCATTTCCAATTGATCAAAATCTCTGCAGCGATTTTAGTCGATTCAAATTAATTGATTGAATGATTATGCAATTTAATTAATCAATTTTGAACATTCGACTCTACAATTTCCGTAATTTTTTTCTATACCCAATTTTGCAACTTCAAATAAATCTAAAAATTTCCCAAATCGATAAAAAATCTTGCGAATGAATGACTAAATCCCCAAAATCAGCTAAAATCTCTCAATCAAAATCTTTCAAATAGGTCAAAAATTCCCGAATCGACTAAAATCTCTCCAGTCACTTCAAACGACTCACAGTCTCTAACTTTCACATGACTCATTTTCTCCAAAACTTGTCGACGTACGAAAAAATATTTGTTCTAACACATTCTACGATAGAGAATAATATCTTCGACGACGTTACACGCTGTGTGTGCATAGCTACATATGAAACAAAGAGTTATACAGCAAATAGCGAACGCAGACAAACTGTTCTGCACGTGATTGACGCCAACTACTTGTGGTTCGACCTCGCTTTGCTGTTGTTGACGTGCAAGTCAACAACACCGTTGGTTGTAGGTTTGTTGACCTGTCCGTCCTCGGAATCTGAGTTGTCCTCCGTGTCGCTGCGCCCGTCCTTCTCAACCTGGAAAGAGATTTAGGTCAGCTCAGTAATAAAGTCAGGTCAACAAGTTCAACTATTTAGGTCAGTCCATGACCTAGAATTGTCTTTATGACCAAGAAGAAATAGGCTGCACATGAAACGACATTCAACTTGACCTACACTGTCGACCTTCACCTCTAAAAATCATATGTAGAATGACCTTGAACATTTATTTAGTCTATTGCACCGTAAATGACCTTAAAACAATTCAACAGCAAAATAACTGGAACTTTACACACGATTCATGCCAACAACCTGGCATCCAAGTGCACTAGGATCACAGAACCATAAATGACCTTGAAACAGTGAATGACCGTGACTTCCTAACCTACCCACAGCCCTTCACTGCAGCGTCCTTGAAAAGACCTTGAAAAACCGATCCCGCTATTCGTCCTATCGGAAACAACCTTGAAATATGCCTCAGTCGTGACCTACCTGACCCTTGACGACGTAGTAGTAGGCCATGCGGAGGATCATAGCGAACCAGATGACATGGAGAACCTGGAGGATGCACAGTAGACCGTTGTACGCGTAGTAGACTGGTGCCATGCCGATCATCGACGTCGCCTCAAACAACGTGCTCCGAAGAATCCTAATGAGATTACGACGACAGCGAGGAAATAAAAACACGAATCGTGTCGGATTGGTTAGTCTAACTTACCCAGCCCTACCCTAGCAATTAAAGTATTGAGCTTAGTAACTAGCATATTGCAATTATGATAATTATATTATCATCGCTGTCATTCGTTCGTTAATTTCAAAAATTTGTGTAGTGCCCTTTCAAGAAACCTGCTCAGAACCGCTCCCAGCCCAACCCTGACAATATAAATTATACTTCAACGACTTGTACAATCATATTGGCATTATTTCTAGGGAGTAGGTGCATCATCCATATTCCCAGCAAATCCATTCCAAGTGGAATTCATATCGCTATCGTGGCTGTGGTTGCTGCCACTATTATCACCATCATTATCATTAGAATTGTGCCTCTAAGTACGGGAGCTACAGAAATTTGTAAGCGAATAAATGATTACTAATTATTTATAATGCATTTATTAAGTACTTGTCTAAGCACCGTCTAATGATAAGGCATCAAAATATACCACGCTGAGGCGACTGAGCAAACGTAACTGAAGAACTGGAAAAGTCTCTACGCCGCAACAGTCTGAAGAGAGATGCAATTTTACCTGAGTGACATGCAATCTACTCTACTTGATGGGATGAAATGTTACCTGAACGGATAGATGAGGAGTCTTGTGATGAAATGTTACCTGAACGGATAGATGAGGAGTCTTGTGATGAAATGTTACCTGAACGGATAGATGAGGAGTCTTGTGATGAACCAAACGATCGTGAATACGATGAAAAGACCGTCACAGATCCGATTGTATTTGCAGTACTTTGCCAACTTTGCAAACTATTCAATTCAGAAATTTACAGCATTGCCATCAAGATGAGTCCACTAATACCACCACCATCTCAACTACCATCTCCACCACCATCTCCACCACCACCACCACCAGCACACCCACCACCACCACCACCACAAGACCACCTCCACCACCACTACATCCTGCACCACCAGCACACCCACCATCCCCACCAAGTCCAACAATCAGCTATCTTCCTTGTCATACAGAAGAAAAGCATATCGTTAAGATAGCCTTGAGGCAGCCATGCGTATGAAGTGCTAGCAACTTCATTTTCTTAGCCTCAGCATATGAGGTGATTGGATAGCCAGTCCTCTCCCTCACCATCTCATCTTCCCATCAACAACAGTGTACGGTCGATGTACTCATCATAGTTAAGCGACAAACTTGAAGCAGAAACTTCAAACTTCATAGCTGAGTTGGTTAGCAGTTCTATTCTCACAAACCAGACACAAACATTGTTGACCTAAATCAAACCAATTCAACCCGCCACCCCTGCCGCTCCCATCACGTCACGAAACAAAAACCTATGTTCACCACAATCAATCTTTGCATTTAAAAAAACCCATTCCTGTCCTACCTCCAAGATGTAGTCGACAGCGTCGTGAACGCACAGGACAAGAGTTCCGACGCGGACCATGTTTGCCGCCCATGACATACCCATCAGAGTCAGAGTTGCGATGTGGTGTACGATCATCTCCCCAAAATCCTAAAACATAACAACCACGGATAGAAGCAGGCGAAATGATGGGCATCACAAATGTACCAAGTGATAGAATCAAGAGAAAAGAGCTACTCAATTTTAGTACCAAGTGATAGAATCATTTGCAAATGGCTTAGTACCCAAAAGTACCGAGTGATAAAATCCAGTGAAAATGGCCACCTAAAAGTACCAAGTAATAGAATCGAGTGAAAATGACTACCGAAAAGTACCAAGTGATAAAATCCAGTGAAAATGGCTACCCAAAAGTACTAAGTGATAAATCCAGTGAAAATGGTCACCTAAAAGTACCGAGTGATAAAATCCAGTGAAAATGGCCACCTAAAAGTACCAAGTAATAGAATCGAGTGAAAATGACTACCGAAAAGTACCAAGTGATAAAATCCAGTGAAAATGGCTACCCAAAAGTGCTAAGTGATAAATCCAGTGAAAATGGCAACCCAAAAGTACCAAGTGATAAAATCCAGTGAAAATGGCTACCCAAAAGTGCTAAGTGATAAATCCAGTGAAAATGGCAACCCAAAAGTACCAAGTGATAAAATCCAGTGAGATTGGCTACCCAAAAGTACCAAGTGGTAGAATCAAGTGAGATTGGCTACCCAAAAGTACACGGTCAGCAGAACGAAGGAAGAGAATCAAGTAAAAAGGGATGAGACGAAACCCAATGGGGGATAGAATAAAGTAAGAAATAAACGAACCTTGCGTTTTGTGTCCATGAAGAGAGAGAGAACGAGAGACCAATAGAAGGCCATCTCGAGCATATAGTACCACCAGACATCAGTTGAAACTTGCTGTCAAACACAAACATCGCAAATTAAATTAAATCAATCTTAACATCAACAAAAGCCACCGTATTGGCAAAAAACTAGTAATAGCAAAACATTGATTGTAAAGTCACGGAATTTTTAAAAAAAGTTGTCGAATCAATAGCACACAATGTTTCGAATTCAAAGTTATGTCACGCGACCATTTGTGACTTGTACCCATTTTTGTAACTGGAAAATGTGCTGAAAAGTGTCATGAAATGTTGGATAATGTTAAAATGCTAAAGTTGTAATGCAGTACAGTCTTGAAGATAGTCAACTTATAAAAGAGTAAACATTCAAAATTTTAATTTACAAAGTGAACTTCAACATTGTAATCAAAAAGCAAAATCTTCAAATTTCAATAAATTAATAGCAACACAATACAGTCAAACTGAAAATGCAGCAAATCAATCCATAATCAAACTATTATTATTAAATTTAACAATATTATTCATATTAGTGCAATCAGTAAGAAAGTGTACTCATCGGGACATATGAAGTACCTATAAAAGATTCTCCCAGTACTGTGAAATCCTCTTCTTGAAGGATTAAACCAGTACTATCCATCGAAAACTGGAAAACATCTCGTTAAGAATAGGTTAATAATTAGATTGCCACAAAGTCTCTTACTTGTGTTGGATAGTTGTACCAACAATGCTTTGTATCCCAGAACCAGGGTTTCTGTCAACAGAGAAATCGGCAACACAACGCGTCAACACAACGTCAACACAACGCGTCAACACAACGCGTCAACCAGTTGACATGACCAACTTAAAACATCTCGTCACTTTAAATAAATTATTGCTTTTCGTTTATGAAAATAAAATAGCAAACTTAAATCCCTGACGGGCATTTGAAACTTTAAAATTAGTATGATAAAATTATAGAAATCAGAGCAATTGTAGATTACAAAGACCAAGAACAAATCATATCCAAAGGTAGAATTTTGAGAGAGTTTATCATCTACAGTAAAGTTATCATCTACAGTAAAGTTCTGTCTTAGAGCTCAACAAAAATCACAGAGAATTCAATGAAATTATCAATCCAAACTTGACATAGCACACGTGTCCTTCCAGACAACTATTCAGAGGCGCTCCAGAAATGAGAAATCTAAGTCTGATGCATGGTCAATGAGCTACCAAATAAAGATTGGTCAGACACACACAAACACACACACAAACACGATTAAAGACCAACTGTGTGACATATTGAATTCACTGGCAGTCAGATCCTACTCCTTGAGGCAGAAACACAGTATGCACGAGGGTCAATAACCGAAAGAACATTATTTAAGAACATGAAAACAAATTATATAACATAGCAGAAGATACTCACGTCCCAGAGAACATAAAGACCCGACCAGAATGACAGAAGGTAGAAGAGAAACCGCCAACTGAAACAATTGCATTGTCATCGTTACAATCACAATTCAATTGTAATAATTCAAAATAATTACAACAATTTATTTAGTACCATCAATATAGCAAACTAGAACTAGGATGCGTTAAAACAAAACTGTCTACTATATGCGTAAAGTCTAACGCCCAGAGTTATAATGATTATGATAATAACATCTGCAAAAAAAATATAACAATTAAATAACACATAAAATTATACATATAATATTACTAGCAATAATATTAATAATTTGATTATTTATAGTAATGATGCGTATCATATTATTAATATAATTGCAACTACCATACGACTAATTATCATTAGTTTTAGCAAAATGCATTTGCTAATTAGTGCAAATCCAGTACTTTTCCAGTGGTCGGAGCGGCAGTATGGAATGGCCTGGAGCCATCTTGAGCCTGTTCCTTACGTTACTCACTTGATGGCACATTCTATAAGCACTTGCACTTGGTCGTGCTGGAGTCGGCACCTCTGAGCAGTTTCCTTGAAGAAGTGCTATATAAATACTTGAATGAATGAATATCTGTAGACCAAATGTTTAACAGTGCTTTGGAATGTCAGACAGCATCCATCAATAATTAATTATGGATCCCTTGTGAAGAGACGAGGAGCTTTTACCTCGTTTCCTTGAACCTCTGTGATTCGCTTGGCTTCGACTGCGCACGACGCCTTCGCCACCAACGTTCGATCTGTCGTGGAGTCAGATCCAATCGTTTCGACAGATCCTACAACACGCATTTAATACATCACCTCAATCAACAAAGAAGATTACACCAGCACAGCAGCAGAAGATCACACCCGCAAAGAAAATGAAGATAACACCAACAAAGAAAAAGATGATAACACCAAAACAAGACAGATTCAAAACACCAATACAAAAGAAGAACAAGAACAAAGCAGACAACATCACCGAATAAGTTCACACCAAAACAACTAAGAAGAACAAGACACCAACACAGCAGATAACACCAAAAAAGATTCACGAAGACAACACCAATGAAGATAAAGATGACACCAATAAAGATGATGAAGATAACACCAACAAAGATGACAAAAGTAACACCAACAACTGTAAACGTCTTCACTTCTTACCCTTAATGCATCTGGACTTGGAAGAACTTTACGATTTTTTCTAAACGTTCTCTCTAGCTCCTCGTTCGGTTCAGCAGCTTGCGGTGGATGCTCACGCAGTTTATGCATGCGTCCAATAGGGAGTGCTACAAACCTACATGCAATAACAGCCAAATAACATACATTTATGTGACTAATTAACATTGAGTCATATTCCAAACATTCGAGATTTAATACATTGTATTTTCAATTTTCAGATTGTACAGTTTTAGTGTTGCTGTCAATGTGAATAGAATTACACAAACCGAGTCAATTAGGCAGAACAGCGGCGCTATATAAAATACGTATATCTTACTCTAAAATGGCATTATTACACGTTAGGGGCGATCAAATCACACACACAAATTTACGAGCCGATAAACGAGCAACTTGACTGACGCGAGAGAAGATAAACTTGCACCAAAAATGTTGTTAAACCGAGTAAGACGTCACTAACATGTGTCGCCCCAGTGACTAACCTTTCCCACACGAGTCGAGCAATAAACAGCCCGATCGCCATCGGGAACGGGATCCATAGATCTCCAGCAGCCGGATAGTAAACTGTTTCGTTTCGTTGTACTATGGACCAATCCGCGCCCGGAGGAAGCCAGAACGATTCCGCCCATATAAAATTCTTGAAACCCTGCCACAGTTCCGCCATGTTTAGTTGTTGAAGTCGAATATTTCGTCGAGATGTATCGTCCTCGATGGAGTGGCTGCCTTCCGCCACCTGGCGATTGCTGGCAAAGTTTCTATGCCCGACCTGTATAATTATAATTCAGTGGCGTTCGTTTCTGTTTTTAAAAAATTTCGTCTCAAATGTTCTAACGAGTCTGCCCCAGTTGTAGCCTTGTAGAAATATTCCTCACGAAACTAGGATCTACCAACGCAGCGCAAAGAATTAGTCACTTAGACGTTTTAATTAGCCAGGCCTACATCGATCTAGTCATCAAAATATTACAATGCGTCACCAGTGATATATAGACCTACTAGCCCTATTAAAGCATCAAGGCAACAGTTATGACAGTGGCCTATCGCACCGGTGTGGTGTGACATAATGTGCGGCCGAGATTATGTCCGACAGTGTCAGAGTTCTGCGCCGACTTGAGAGTGTCGGCGGCGGCGCTCCGGTCATTTTTGGTCTGCGGCGGCGGCGGCGCGCTGACATAAAAATCGGCGGCGGCGGCGCCATTTAGATGTCGGCATTTAGTCAAGATCGATGTTAATAAATGAATCGATGAATGTTAGATAACTGCATAGCTGTACATTGTAACCGGTTGTGGTCTGTCATTTGGATTGTTGAATAAACGAAAATTATCTTTCATTTAAGAAGAAATATGTACAATCCATTCTGAAAATGTGCCTCTGGTGTGTTGTAGCCTACGTAGTGTCTTAATTTACTACAACATAATTGGCCTATACCTTATTTTCAGGTCAGATATCAATTTCTTATTAATGGTTCAGCTATATACAGCGTTGCCTATAACCTGATCAAACATTCATTCATTCAGAATTTATATAGCGCCCACACAAATTTTGTATGGATGCGCTACCGACCAAAGCAGTCAACCATTGACACTAGTTTGCGGACACATTATTCACCAGAAACTTGCGTGGGATCACACCCAGATCTGCTTGCTAGGTCTGCTTGCTGTTTTGCAAGTTTCAGCCTATAGTAGACAAACTCCCCGCCCACAAAATTATACTTTAGGCCTGGCACACTTCTTAGCCAATCAAAAGATGCCGCTTCAGATACGCGTGTCGAGACGTGTCACGAGGTCGTGATATGCGTACAATGTACATTGTGCAGTCGCTAATTAATGTGCTTACAAATCATAGATAAATTTATAGCCTATCTATGTTAGAAATCGCGGTTGACGTAGACTGTGTGGACAGTGTGGTTAAATTATGACTCGGCCACTCGGTAGGCCTATACCTATGCCTACGATAAAATTATTAATTAGTCATTATCATATATCAATAACGCTATGCATGATTACATGACGTAGGTCTAGTAGGCTGGAAGATGTGCAAAAGAGAAGCTTAAGCCCTCGAAGTATTCTAATCAGTGGCGTAGCCAGGAATGTATGATGGGGGGTTTGGGGGTTTATGGCCTGACCGGATGCCCTTCCTAACACCAACCCAACAGTATTACACTAAATAGAAAGCGAATACAGTAGCAATGGGAATAAAGTAAGAGAAATAATTTATTGTCACAACAAGCAATTGTTTTGTTTTTTCTTATTTAAGTGGATAAATAACCTTTAAAAAACTGTTTTCCTTAGCCAATTGGAGGGGGGTTTAACCCCCGAAACCCTCATTGGCTACGCCACTGATTCTGATAGGCAGCCATCAGCAGGTCTATTATAATAGACCTAAACTTGGTATCGACTTCCATTTATAAGTTCCTTTGCTTTGGCATATGACTGGCTAATAAGTCCTCTCTCTTGCTATCTCATCTTAACACCGACAGTATGCAGTCATCGTAGCCTACTCCTGACTGAGTCCTGAGTCCTGAGTTCTGAATATACATGTACATATAGGACTAATGAGTGGGATTCGAACCCCATCTTCTAAGTTGAAAGTTCAGCACTCTAACCACTACACCATCGCTCAAACCCCAAACATGCAATGGATACAAGATGCATAATAATGACATTATAATAACAATGACAATAATTAATGTCGTCGTAAACATGTTGACACTCAAACTCAGCTATTATATAGACCTATTATATAATAGAGTTCAGCGAACGGCCTCCAACCAGGACGCGTTTAAATAGGTCATGACATAGATATACACTGTAGTAATAGATTCAATGCGTATTAGGCTGGAAGCTGCAAAAGAGTACATGTAGGTAGGTAGCCTACAACTCAACGATGACGTAATCGTCTCGGCAGAACTCATTGAACTTGGTACAATAATAATTATTATTATGATCGCAGGTCACAGAGTCATGATCGTTATCTAATTTATTTCCAGACTAATGATGACTTGTGCTGTAACTTTGAACCGGTGGGCCTACGTAACGTAATATATCCGGCCCCCGGCGTTTGTGGTTTAATGTTCAGAAACTAAAGGAATTTTGCAGGCACGCTGACCGTTAGGATGCAGATGCACGAAACTCGTTACTAAGATATAGCGCTCGTGAATAAGTTGATGCCCAGTGAAGTAGCACTTTAGAATTTGAAGTTTGTGAAAACGACGAGGCGGAAAGCAGAGTGGATGACATGCAGTGGAAGACAGGGGGGCAGAATGGCCAGCAGAGTCAATCAATCAATCAATCAATCAATCAATCAATCAATCAATCAATCAATCAATCTTCTCGAAAACCCAAATTTCACGGGTGGCGTACCGGTGGAGGTAGGAGTGTGGTGGGGTGTTGTGGGGGGGGGGGAGGTGTGGTATGGGGTGTGCTGTGGTGGGGTGGGGTTGTGGCCGGGAGCGTGTCGAATCTTAAATTTTCCGGGCAACATCGGGTACCCCAGCTCTAGTAATATATATATATATATATATATATATATATAAAATCCTCTCCCATCGTCGCTTATCTTCCCACCGACAGTGCATGTACTCATTACAACCGAGTTGACTGCGCGGGGTTGGGGGATGCGGGGAGTGGGGGTGGGCGGGGGGGGGGGTTAGAGTATAACAGAAGACTCAAACCAGCTGTTGTCTGCTCAGGCGGAAGGATACGTCCACTTAAAAAATCCCAATTCATTCCAACGAAGTTCAAAGAATGTCCTTGACGCACCCAGACATCTTTCCCTCGTCCTCGTCTTGACACAGCAGCCCTCTGGGGTGGAGTAGGGTCACCCTGGGACAACAGGAAAAGTAGATCTGGGCACGGGGTGCATGTATGTATGACCCACTCGAGAGCGACGTTCAAGCTGTGACCCGATGCAACTTGTGCGTCGCTCTCGTGAACTCTTGGAAACTTGCACCGGGCAACGACAGAGATTAGATTTCAAACTAATTATTCGCTGTGCGACCTTGTGTGGCAACTGGCAAAATGCGTATGCAGTCTTATCGAATAGATAATAGCTATAGTCTATAGCAATAAACGTGAAGTCCTTATCTGCTATCCAGAATGCCCTCGCCCGTGCAGTGACGAAAACCCCCAAACGTCACCACATCACTCCTGTCCTGAAATCACTTCACTGGCTCAAAATACCTGAACGCATCGAATACAAAGTCCTCTCACTCACTTACAATACACTTCAATCATCCCAGCCGTTCTACCTTCGTCAGTTGTTCACCATCCAGCCACCTCGTTCAACACGCTCCTCATCCTCCATTACACTGCTTCGCCCTCCCATCACTTCATCACTGAAATTTGCAAACCGCTCCATAGCCATTGCCGTTCCACCTCTCTGGAACAAGCTTCCGCCAGCACTTCGGCAAACTTCCGACCCATCATACGAACTCACCAAAACTCCACCTCTCGCTATCTCCCCACAGGTCTTTCACTCAAAACTGAAAACATTGCTCTTTCACAAATCCTATCCTGATTCCTCCTCTTCTCATCACATCCCTCGTCATTTCAATTCTAAACATCACCCACCTTAGCCGTCCATCTATCTGCCTGCCTGACTCTCCGGACTTGACCCGCTGCCTATCGATTTGTTTTGATTGAGCGCCTGTGAATAAGCTGGTTCCCGCGACTTGGCTTTTGTGGGCGCTGTAGAAGTTTCGAGATTACGATTACGATTACGATCTGCATATTATGGTAATGGTGGTGCTGCTGTTGGTGGTAGAGGTGGAGGTGGCGATGGTAGCGGTGGTCGAGGTGGTGACGATGGTGGTGGAGGTGGTGTTGACGGTGAAGGTTTTAGTAGTGGCTGTTGTGGTGGTGGTAGGGGTTAGCGGTTGTGGATGGGGTTGTGGTTGCGGTAGTGGTGGTGTCATTGGCTGCGGTATGGACACGGGCGGAGACTTAGTGGGACGGTCCCCTCAATATATGTGGAGGGGGAGGACCGTCTATGCAGATATGTCCTCCCAAATTCCAATCGTTAAGTGTTAGGACATGTACACTCCACGAAGAGACTGGAGACGTTTATAACGTTAAGAGATCTCTTGCGAAGAAATGACGAAATGACTAGAGAAACGTCGTCAGAAATTTTGGTCGGCGATGGAAAATTTCGTCGGCTTCTCTGCCATTCGTCCGCCCAAAATCTCGCGTCCTTCCTTCGGCCACTAGCTCGTTCATCACCCGCAAGTACTGTTGTAGACCAAGTCTCCGCCCATGGGTAGTGAAGGAGGTGTAGTAGTGGCAGTGGTAAAGCTGGTGGGCGTCAGGGCTGTTTTTAAGGAATTTTTAGAACTGCACAAACTCTTCTTTCCTTTCCCATCCTCCATGGTAAATTACTCCCAATCGGAGGAAAATGGCCTTTTTCAACTAGTTTTAACTGCACAGAAGTGCTTCCTACGTGTTTCTATATACAACTGCACAAATCCATTTAGAACTGCACATTTTGTGTACAACTGCACGTTAAAAAAAGCCCTGGTGGGCGTTGAGGTGAAGCTGCAGGGGTGTTCTATGTTCTTCTGGTTTAAAAAGATTGGGGAGATAACTCTGATTGGTGTGTATTGTCAGAGGCGCTTTGTAAATTTTTTAGATACAAATCATTACAATACAATACAGTGCAATACAATACAATACAATGCAATAATGCAATACGATACAATACAATACAATTCAATATTTGTGCTGGTGGTTGTCGTGTCAGTACCGTGGTTGCGGTTACAGTAGTATAATTATAGTAGCATCAGTGCTATCATGAAGTTGGTGTGGTAGTAGGCTAGCTATGGTGGTACAAGACAGTGTATTGGTTTTGGTAGTATAGCAATAGGAAGCCCTGGGATGCGAGACAAACAATGCCCTGGTGGGAGTTGATCAAATTTTGTATAGCCTAATTATATGGTAGATTATTATTCAAATTCATGCAGCCGTATAAAATTATATAGTCCTGGTGATGATAATTGCGATAATTATCTGCGACGACAAGAGCAGCTGAGTTGGAGAAAGATAATTAGGTAGAAGCAAAGGAACAGCGCGAACGAAGCATATCGATGGCTTAGAGCACAGACGTCGTATGTGCAAAAAACAAAACTTTCAGGAAGTAGGAAAAACTTTTTTTCAAGATACATGTTCCTTTCTCATAAAAAGTGAGATAGCCAAAATGTTTATTTTGATTCAGCAAGTGACATTGTCATTGTCTTTTATGCAGCAGCATAACGAAAAGACTTTTTCAATGTAATTAATGGCCAGACACGACATCTGTGCACTAGATTATGTCGTATGTGTGGCATAATTACTGCACAAAATGTCGTATCTGTTGCAGATACGACGTTTGTGACCTTAAAAATGCAGATACGACATTCAGATTCTGAACGATATGAAAGATATCTTAGTGCCCTATTCGTCGTATGTACATACAACCTTTGTGAGGCTGTGAAGAATAATTTTACGCATCGAATAGCGTCAAAAAAGTGATTTTCTGAAAAAATTGCAGATACGACGTCTGTGCTCTAAGCCATCGATATAGAGACAGAGATATAGATTCAGTCACAGATACACTGACACATCGACATACGAAAGGATAGATAGAAAAACAGGCAGAGAAAATAAGAGAAGAGGAGGAGAGATGAGAGAGAGAGAGAGAGAGAGAGAGAGAGAGAGAGAGAGAGAGAGAGAGGAGAGAGAGAGAGAGGGAGGGAGGGAGGAGGGAGAGAGAGGGGAGAGAGAGAGAGAGAGAGAGAGGAGAGAGAGAGAGAGAGTGAGAGAGAGAGATGAGAGAGAGAAGAGAGAGAGAGAGAGCACAAGCACACGTGCGTTTGAAAGAAGAGACAGTTGACTTTCTCGTCCTCTGTATTCTCATTTTCTAAATCTCATTATCTACTCCATCATCTTTTGTATTTCTCCTTCAGTTGCCGCTCCATAATTTATACCCCTTTTCCTGCCCTTCCCTCGTCCTTGTCCTCATCCTCGTTCTCCCCCTCTCCCTCCCTCTCTGACAGATGATGATTGAACGCAGCCTTCTTTGCCTCCACTCTCCCACCATGCATCTACCTCGATACCCACACCCAGAGCCCCTGCCGTTAAGTCCTTCCGTAATCTCGATGTCCCATGCATTGACGCCAGCCAGTGCATGTAACCTCATCCTTGGAGAACTAGATATATAATAGGAGCCGTTGCCTCACCCAACTTACCCAGGCTGCTCTGCGGCTCAGCCAACTGTAATTGTAACCCGGTCCTCAACTGCATCACTCTGCCGATAGGTGTCACCACACGAACGAGATAATTAGTTTGTTTTGTAGCGTGAAACCACATAATATGAAATGTGGTGAAAAGGTTTGACACGTTTAAAACGAGTAATTCCTCCTTGACTATAGACATATCGACACTTGCTTCTAAGACAGTGAGTACAGAATGTTCAACTTAACAAATTTAAATGTAGATACAAACAATATTACATATAATTATATAATTATACACTTTTGAGTTCTAGTATAGTATTAGTAGTTGTAACCTAATAGTAATCGCAATCTTAAATTTATATAGCGCCACAGTCGCCACTTCAAGAGAAACTACTCAGAGAGACTCCCGACCTGACACCAAACCACAATCAAAGAGAATGATTTTCAAACGCTTGTGGAAAAGGGGCAAATCAAAACAAAGAAGATCATTACGGAGACTATACTATAGGTAACTTAGTAGAAGTACTAGTAGTAGTAGTGGTAGTAGTAGTAATATAGTATAGTAGCGTAGTAGTAGTATAGTTGCGTAGGCCTACGTAGGCCTAGTAACCAATAGTTGCGTAGTAGTAGTAGTAGCAGTAGTAGTTGTAGTAGTTACAGTAGTAGTAGTAGTAGCAGCAGCAGTAGTAGTAGTAGTAGTAGTAGCAGTAGCAGTAGCAGTAGCAGTAGCAGTAGCAGCAGCAGCAGCAGCAGCAGCAGCAGCAGCAGCAGCAGCAGCAGCAGCAGCAGCAGCAGCAGTAGCAGTAGCAGTAGCAGTAGCAGTAGCAGTAGTAGTAGTAGTAGTAGTAGTAGTAGTAGTAGTAGTAGTAGTAGTAGTAGTGGCAGCAAAGCGGTAGTAGTGTCCTACATGGTGTCGTCGGGTGGGGCCAATTCCAAAGCTGCTTTTAGCCGGTTTTCGGTATTAAACAAAATCAATAAATGGGCGCATACAATCATTCAATCATTCAATCATACAATCATTCATTCAATCAATCAATCAGTCAATCATAGATGCGCTTTCAAATCGCTTTCCCCAGACTTTTGTGTATGATCGGCATCTTTCTCTATCCACAATATGGTGTCGACCATAAATGCTTTGGTGGGGTTATTCTTTGCCCATAAGCTACAGTGGGGCGCGGTGGTGTAGTGGGTATGTTCGTTGCCTTGCAGCCGAAGGGTTGCAGGTTCGAATCCATCTCAAGTCGCCGCGTAAGGACCTTGGGCAAGTCCTTCACTCGCAATTATTGCTCAGCGCTTCGGCGTGAAACTCCGATGCAGTGTCCGCGCTGTAGTCGGGAGTGCCTCTGAGTAGTGAGCTTGAAGGGGCGCTGTAACAAGTGCACATACAAATAAATAAGCCTTATACATGAAATAAAAAATTGAGATTCTTTTACACACCATTTTCTCTATTCCTTCCGCACTATTAAGGCATGATGTTTAATTCGTAAACTATTGGGGTTTTTTTCGCATGTCAACGCGTACTGTAGGCCAGAGGTTCTCAACCGGTGTGTATTGTGTGTTGCGAATCAATCGGCGTGTGTCGCGCAAAACTGGTGTGTTTTGGTGTGTCGCGCAAAAATGGTGTGTGGGTGTGTCGCGCAAAACTGGTGTGTTGTTGGTGTGTCGCGCAAAACTGGTGTGTTGGTGTGTCGCGCAAAACTGGTGTGTTGGTGTGTCGCGCAAAACTGGTGTGTTGGTGTGTCGCGCAAAACTGGTGTGTTGTTGGTGTGTCGCGCAAAACGGGTGTGTTGGTGTGTCGCGCAAAACTGGTGTGTTGTTGGTGTGTCGCGCAAAGCTGGTGTGTTGTTGGTGTGTCGCGCAAAACTGGTGTGTTGTTGGTGTGTCGCGCAAAGCTGGTGTGTTGTTGGTGTGTCGCGCAAAACTGGTGTGTTGTTGGTGTGTCGCGGCCGTCAAACTCTGCATCAAGCGATAGTTTTTAGCTCCGCTATAGAGCCCGTACACTGACAGTGCCAGTCCCAAGCCTGAAAAACAGAGGAGGGCTACGATGATCATCTTTGTTACTGCGGTATATGACTTATCAGGCAGCGTTGTTAAACACTATAGTTACTATCCATGTCACAAATTGTGTGCAGATAAAACCATAGATGATACAAACCAGCGAACATGGAACCACAAGATGTCGCTAGAAATAATCGTAACTGCGGATAATATACGATGTTGTTTAGGACACCTTTAGTTGTGTCTTTATAACGCGATATATTTGTATTCGTCCACACTTCTGTTTAATTAAATTAATTTTTTTAACTAAAAAACGGGAAAAACGAGAAAAACGGCAAACTAAAATTTATCTGACTTTGTTGCATCTTGTGCTACAGTTTAAAATTGAAAAAACTTTGTGTACGCAATTTTATTTTAACCAGCAAGTAAATAACGAAATTTTATTTGTACATAACGTTCTAAACACTGCTGACCGGAAATAGCTGAAACATTGAAAGTACGGAGACAGTGTAAGCAGGGCCGTATAGCGAGGATTATGTTGGGGGGAGGGTAGGGGTTACTCGATCTTGTGCAAGTCGACGAGTAACAGAATCAGCTGAATATATAACAGGTTTAGAGAAGCGTCGCCAAATGAATGATCTTTTTCAGAACTTCAGCAGTCTCGAAGGTACTTCGAAGGTATCTCCTCGAACTGGGTTCGAAAGAATAACTTGTGTTTCAACACAACTAAGACCTGAGAGATGATCATCTTCGGGAGTAGGAAGAGACATATACGATTATTCCACCCATTATTCCTGAGGCGACCAGAACGGTATCGTGTCTTAGGCGTAACTATAAGATCTGATCTGCGGATGACCACCCATGTGGAGAATGTCCTTGCAACGTGTTCATCGTCTATTTATGCTCTGGGTGTGCTCAGATCAAAAGGGCTCACACCTAATGCTCTACAGGAAGTCTCGCGAATGACCACCATCGCCCACTTAATGTATATAATTATGCATCTCCGGCCTGGTGAAGTTACACCAGCGCTGAGGAACGGGAACGGATTGAGCGGCTGCTGATGAAGATGAAGCGCAAACAGTAGTAGTACCTACAATCTCAATCCTCCAGTGCAGCAGAGATGGCAGAAAAAGCTGATGAACGCCTGTTTAACGCAATTATACGCAATGATAAACTGCATGTACTCTACCGACTATTCCCCCGCCTCGCCCCTCCTTTGGTCATGAGCTCCGTCCTCGAGCTCATGACTTCTCTCTCCCGGAATAAGATAATTGCAACTTTATCTCTAGAGTACTGTTCAAAAACAGTTTTTAAACTTAGCAAGCCCTACCACAAACCAGGGCTGAAAGTGGTTTCGAAAAGTTGCCGGGTCTGACTTTAACAAACGAGCCGATCGACGCCTTTGACCCGAAATATTTTCTGACGACCTTTTTAAGCCAGTTGCCCAAAATTTCCCCAAATTTTATCACTCTTATCTACTTTTGGCACCTCACGACCTTTATTTTAGTCATTCGCAACTGAAGTTTGGTAGACAACCGACCCGGCTGAGACCCGGCAACAGCAGGTCTCGAAAATCGATACCGGGTCGCAGACCCGGGCGGCCCCGGTTCACTTTCAGCCCTGCAACAAACACATAAATTAATTTTAACCTAAATCCAATTTTTTAAAGTCGCTTATAAACTGAACTTATACATAAAACGTTTATAAAATTAGTTATACGTAACATGCTACGTTCTGCCAGCCTGAAGTGTTGATTAAACGAAAATTGATTGATTGATTGCTCCACATCATAATCATCATCATCATCATCATCATCGTCATAATCATCTTCATCATCATCATGATTATATTAGGGTCGTGATCTGATCTATTGCAAATTTCACACAGAATTGAGCTTCAAAATAAAATCCCCTCTTAGTTCTTACATCATGTGCTAGTAAATGCATTATTTCATTTTACATGTTTAATTTTTTTCCAAACACGCAAAGGACGAATCCCCTCCCTCCTAAATACGGTCTTGAGCGTAAGGAATTTCAGACGAGAATCAAATAAAGGAAAATTATCACAGACGAAAAATAAGTAAATATGGCCAATGTATATTTATGTTAAAATTGTCCGAGATATAAATCTAGGAAATAGTCACCTCCGGGATGCGAACCGTGGTCCGCGCTTCTCTTTCACAGAGTCGTGTATGACGCGCGGCTAGCGCTCTCGCCGATGCAGCTACATGTATAGTATGGAGAAGGCAAGTATCAGGATGGTATTAATGGGATGGTGGGTAGTGAGATACTCTGACTAAACTATGCTTCTGCGCATTGATGGCAATTTTTTTACATCAGAATTTTTAAAAATATTTGTGAGGTTAACGCATAGTCTATGCATGAATTACCGCATTGGGACAAACCATTAAATAAAAGCATTAAGTAATAATATTATGCTCACAATTGACATCAGCAGAATTGATACAAAAATGACAAACCAGTGATGATGATGATGATGATGATGATGATGATGATGATGATGATGATGATGATGATGATTGCGATGACGACGATGATGATGGTGATGATGGTGATGACGATGAAGATGATGATGATGACGCTGATGATGACGACGATGATGACGACGACGATTCTGCTGCTGTTGTTGCTGCTGCTGCTGCTGATGATGATGATTACTTCGACGACGATGATGATGATGATGATGATGATGGCCTACTTATAAGCCAGACTTTCAAGGTTCTTTCACGCGTCGTTTGGTATCCTATTATACTACTGTATATACAGGAAGACTTTCAGCTGCGCTCTATAAGCATAATAGCGCATTTTTAGGCAAATTGGCATATAAGTTTCCGTCCATTTTTTTCGCTCATATTACAGTTGGTGACTGTATACTCAGATTTGCGCAGTCACGCGCAACTTATTGAGTTTAAAATCGATATCGTTGATCGGCTGAAGGCCTATGCCGCCGCCGTTTTCGATAAGTAACTATAGGCCTATGCGAAAGGTTAGGCCTACTGTAACCAGTTGTCCTCAAATTTTCCCAAGCTGCAGACTGAAGGTTTCAACATCGGCTTGAACAGCATTATGCGAAATGTTCTGCTGAAATTAGATTGCGTAATAGGCCTCTGTTTATTGCCGTGTATACATTGCAGGCTGTCTATTCTGTTAGTTGTTAAGTTTATGTCTTCTGTAATTTGCGTTCTTGTGAATTGTTTCAATTGCACAGGTATTACTTGTCTAAAGTTTCTGTGCCGTGCACCTTTTCCTTTTGCATTTGACTTTTGGACTAGTGTGTACCTTTTCGCCTTTTCGACTGCCGCCGCCATTTTTAATCATCGGTGCTTTCTTTTGATCTTAACCATTTTTAACAGACATTTTAGCGGCACCCTTTTGATCCCGCCGTTTCTATAAGTCGCCCCAATTAGAGTAAAATAATTCAGACAATTTTCTTCCAGATACCCATACGGTTCCCTTCTCAAAGTAATTGCCCTATAGGCAATACAGAACTGCGAGGCGCCGCGATGGTTGCTATCCTTATCAGTTTTTCTATTTTTGCTTTATATTATCAACAACCTTAGGCTACTGTCGCTAGTTTTAATTCACTTCTGCACCAGTTAGTTCCTACATTCGTTTATAAACTCGTGGCCATTATTATTTTTTTTATCTGAATGCTTTGGTTTGATCATCGTTATCGCCAACAATTTTTTCTCTGCGAGCAATTAGTCTTATAATCTGCAATTTAATTAGTTTACAGTGCATGTCTGGTGGTCGTTTCTCGTACACATAATACAAAGTCTCCTATAATAATTTGCCTGCGTGTGTCGGCGCCATGTAAGTCTCTAATGCAACAATTAGGATATGCGTTCAAGAATTTATATAGCGTCTTTCAACCGGATTAACTAGAAACGCTCAAGACTACGGCACCGCAAAAAGTACAGTTTTGGTTTGAATTAAAGAAATGCTTCAATAGGAGTCCTAGGAGGCAGTCGTAGCTTCTGTGGGAGCAAGGGGCAAGGCTCGATTCTGCATAGTTGGAGTTCGAGCAAATGGAACCAAGAGCATATCTTCTGTGCAGAACGGAGGGTCGGTGACCTTGGGATACCCGTGGAGCAACAAAGCTCTCGCATATATAGTTTGCCATGGGTGACGTTCCCAGCTGACATCGCGGAACGTCGAAACCACAGAAGCGACCCTAGACTCAATGTTCTGTCGGGTATAGGAAGCCAGTGTAATGTAATGTAGTGTAGTGTAATGTAATGTAATGTAATGCTAAAGCATTTATAAAGCTGGAAATATGAAAAAATATGAATTTGGAATTTCTTGAGGAATTTCAGATATTAATGTATGCATGGACGAATATGCAAGTGTGTAATAATGTACTATGGCCTGCCCCAATAATTATGCATGTATATACATGCATGTTGCTATAGAGGATATACAGTATACACTTGCGCATGTGGCCTACGTATTTATGCAGTTATTTGAGAGTTGTGGTGATACCATTATAGGTCATGGCAGGTAATTTGGCGTGCTGCCTATTTTGCTCATGACCTGCCTTAAAACCTGCCAGAAATTCTTTGGAATTTCTGATATTATCTTCTGAACATTTAATTCCTTCAACCTGACGAATAGCTCCCATGATCTTGACGCAACATCCTCAAATTGTAGGCTATAGATCACTGGCTTAGACCTATATAAACTATGTGAATGCATGCGTAGCCTATGTACGTACGTACGCATGCATGCATGTTTGTTTGTTTGTTTGTATGTGCACTTGTTATAGCGCCCCTTCAAGCTCTCTCTCTCTCCTCAGAGGCGCTCCCGAATGCAGAGCGGACACTGCATCGGAGTTTCACGCCGAAGCGCTAAGCAATTGTGAGTGAAGGACTTGCCCAAGCATGCATGTATGTCTTGTCTTGTCGTCAACCTTCCTCGATCCGAGGGTTGGTCGCTGTCCATGTTGCTGTTTGGGAGATTAGGGTGGTAGGTTCCCTCGTCTTTCCACCTCGCAGTGAGCGATCTAGTGACTTAGCACCAGATCGTCTCTTTTTGCGCGACAGTCGTTGCCGCTTCTGGAGCCGTCTTCCGCCTGTCCCGCAATACAAGGCCCGCTGCTGCCCAGGCCTTTGCCGCCCACGTTAGCCAACTGTTCAGGGTTCCTGCAGAGCCTGTCCACCTCGCGTAGCGCCCTAGGTGGTACTTCGGCAAAGCCTTCACCACTGATGGCATAGCCTCTGTAGGCAATCCCCTACTGAGTTGTTGTCACCCCCCTCACCACGGTGAGGTGTGGGTCGGACTTGAGGGGGTTGAGGGCATGTATGTACATGTATGTATGACATTTTATGTACGTATGTATGTATGTACGTATGTATGTATGTATGTATGTATGTATGCATGTATGTATGCTTGTATGTTTGTATGTATGTATGTATGTATGCATGTATGTATGTATGTATGTATGTATGTTTGTACGTATGTATGTATGTATGTATGTATGTATGTATGTATGTATGTATGTATGTATGTACATGTATGTATGTATGTATGTATGTATGTATGTTTGTATGTATGTATGTATGTATGTATGTATGCATGTATGTATGTATGTATGTATGTATGTTTGTACGTATTTATGTATGTACGTATGTATGTATGTATGTATGTACGTATGTATGTATGTATGTATGTATGCATGTATGTATGTATGTATGTATGTATGTGTGTATGTATGTATGTGTGTGTATGTATGTATGTATGTATGTATGCATGCACGCATGTCAGCATCTGTCTCACCACAGACATTCACCACTGATCTACGTAGAGATCAGGAGTCATTCTCTGTAGCCATCCAAGAGGGCTGCATATAAATGGCAAGATTGAGATGATTAATCAAATTAATTACAATAATTGTGTTTATAAAATTTCAGACAACTCCGTCAATCGATCGAGAGATGGCGTTGTTCGAGTTTAGTGCGTCACGGCGAGACCTCCGCAATCCAGTCTTCTGGCGTGACGTTGCATCCGAACTGCTCGTCGTGACGATTCTGATGACGATCATAACATTCGTCCTCATTAGCAACAACGAAAAGCTCTATCCAATCACAACGACCCATATCGGCCTCTTCGCAGGATTCCTTGTCTATCTTCTCATTGAGGGCTATGGACCATTCTCAGGGGCGCACATGAATCCAGTCGCATCCTTCTCGCTATGGGTCGCAGGAAATATTTCACTCGCTAGAGGTACGATGAGATGCGCCATCTAGCGAATGCCGTAGAAACGACACGCATTAAAAGCACCAAATGAAGAGGGGGAAATTACGATTAGGCGGCATTTAGGCCTAGGCCTAATTATAATAGCGACAACAGCAGATAAATAGGCCTAACTTTTAGTCCAATAAAGGGCCTAATTATTAGTCCAATAAATGCGAATGAAAATAAATTTCATTATTATAATATATCGTAGTGCTTGATGCCACAAGGTTCATAATGAAACACCCGAGGCCGTCCAAAAATGACGTCACGCAATTTTTATTATGATCTTTGACCCCTGCCCTCGTCACGCGTCAACACGAAAGTCATATGATATCAAGTTAAGAAACGTCACATTTCGTTACACATGTGTTATTACCCCACACACCCCCAAGTGCGTGACGTCATTTATGGACGGTCCCTAAGGAGTTAAATACTATTTAAATGAATCGTATTGTTATCAAATCTGACACTGCTCGTTCTCTGGCAGTGCCGGTCCAAAGCGTCAAAAGGAGGAGGGTGACTGACGCTAATCATTATTATCTCTGTTATTACACAGCAGCGTCGTCAATAATAACAGCAGCTAACCGTAACTATAAGAACGATTGTCATTCTAGTAAATAAGAACGAAAATAGAGTAATAATTGTAATGGAAACTAGGATAGTAGGCTGGTCATCGTTCATTATCATATCCTTGTCGTAATTATTAATTTTGAACATTTTTGAGTCCATCACAACAAGCAGGTTCGAATCCGAGGCGCGAAATTGTGTGCTGACACCTTGCGAATAAATGCACGGATCCAGGACGCCTCTAATCACAATCGTAATTGTAATGTTCAAATTTTAATTTTATTTATAATGCGCCACTCGAAAGCCAAGCGAGACAAAAGGGTTGTCCGTGAGAGTAGTCAATGGTGGTCGGGGTCGAGTCGCCATAGGATCAGAGGGACGGAACAGCAACTAAATCGCGTGTCGTCTCGGTAGGAAATTGGAAGGTAGAGGACCAGATGAGAACTCCAGCGAGTTCAATGACTATTACAAGTTATTTACTGCAGAAAATTAGATTTTAGACGGGAAAACTAGAGCCGCGGACACTTAAGAACGCATCTTTGTCGAAATTTATGATTGCCCTTTAAAATTAGAATTTTATTTTCTTTACAGCCATTTTATACATGATTGTACAGACAGCTGGAGCAGCAGCTGGTAGTGGAATCGGATACATGTATGTATATGACCTTACGTTTCTATATAATAATTATGTATAGGCCCTAGACTATAAATATATATATATATATAAATATATATAATATTATATAGACCTAATAGTAGCCTAGGCTATTAGTATTACATGTATGTTTTAACCCCTTCTGCATGGAACTGTTTCTCGGAAGTGAACTTGTGTTTAAACGTATACAGTCCTTTCGTGCTCATAATATATTCACGAGAGGTTAGGGGCTGTCCATATATTACGTACGCAGGGAAAGGTGTCACCAGACTATATATATATATATATATATATATATATATATATATATACATACATACGAGTACGTTTGCGTACGGAAGGAGGGGGGTCTCGACAAAATGTACGTAGGCAAAGAGGTCTAATCATCAATCAATCAATCGCAATTTATATAGCGCCCTTCGAGGTACCTACTCAGAGGCGCTCTGACGTCCACATTATAACCTGTTTATAATTTTTTATTATACTATATGATGATACGATGGCATTTGACTATTATATTGAATTTAAATTCTGTTCACGTCTAAACAGAAGCCTAAACCATAACAGCTAAAAAGTTAGCTATAGCACATAATGATGCTTTTCTAAAGTATATATATATAGTAGTCTGCCACTGAACACCTACGAGCACAATGCTCGTGGTAAATGATGATGATGATGATGATGATGATGATGATGATGATGATGATGATGATGATGATGATGATGATGATGATGATGATGATGATGATGATGATGATGATGATGATGATGATGATGATGATGATGATGATGATGATGATGATGATGATGATGATGATGATGATGATGATGATGATGATGATGATGATGATGATGATGATGATGATGATGATGATGATGATGATGATGATGATGATGATGATGATGATGATGATGATGATGATGATGATGATGATGATGACGATGAAGAAGAAGAAGATGATGATGATGATGATGATGATGATGATGATGATGATGATGATGATGATGATGATGATGATGATGATAGTCCCCTGCTGTAAATTAAATATTTCATAGATGCATTGTATTGTATGAAAACATTTATAAAGCGCCTCTACTAGGGTGTACCAGGGGCAGGGTTGAAAATACGATTTTTTGCTTACGTAGGTCTATAATCATTATTATGGATGATTTGTATATCGTCACAATTCTCACTAGCGGCTCATAATAATTATTACAAGAGGTTACGCGCGTAACTGGCGCTAACTTGCGACTGTCCAAAGAACGATAATCCCCGTTGACGATGAATGTTGTAGATTGACTCCGTGGGAAAAGTTGAATTCCAACCAGTCGGCGTTTAATGCCTTCAACCCGGCCATCCACGGTCTGACGAACGCCCAGGGAGTGGCCATCGAAGCCTTCTTTGCCTTCAACCTCATCTTTGTTGTCCTCAGTTGCCATGACACCAAGAACCGCCCATCCCCCGCCGTCTTGCCGAGCCTCACCATCGCATTCTGCATTGCCATTGGAATATTGGCCGCTGTAAGTCGCAATGAACTATTCATTCATCCATTCGGACATTTAAATAGCGCTCCTTCAAGAAAAAAAAACACTCAGAGGCGCTCCCGACTCCAGCGCGCCCAAGAAGTTTTAAGTTTAGTAAGGAAGGATCCTTGTAGAGTCCCAGACTCCCAGGGTGTCGGTGTATAGCTCAAAAGGAAGGCCATTCCAGACCACTGGGCCAACCACAGAAAAGGCTCGATTCCTCATGGTAGTAGTAGCCTACGAGCAAAAGGAACTAAGAGGACTCCCTTAACTATGTACATGTATGTGATACCGTTTGGTTGAGTGTAGCGCATAGCTCGTGAATAGACTGGTGCCCTACGCTTCGCTTTCGATTTGACGCTTTAAGCCAATCTGACCCTACGTGGTCCAGTCTTAGTCTTCCTTATTTTCTTATAATTTTATTCACTCGGATGCTCTATGTTATTCTGATCTTCTGTGTATACGATAGTCTTGAGGGGGCGCTATATCAGTGTTCCTAATAAATTATAAATAAATAAATAAATAATCAACTCTAATTAGTCAGTGTCATTGCTATGTGTCATGATATCACATTCAACTTAAATAAGTTAAGTATTGTAATAATGTTTATTAAAAGAGTTATCCACCTAATTTATCTTCATATAATATGCGTGATTTTCACGACTCAATTTTATAATTAATTATTATTTTGCTTTGTGTTGTTCTCCTCTGACAGATCGTTTGCATAGTAAAAATAGTAATATTTATGATCAGTCTTAAAACGTTGAACATTGTTTAAAAAAATTCTATTGCGTACTCGAATTAAAGAAACGTTTGGACTTTTGGTCAATATCAAGTTGAAGATGAGGATTAATTTTTATTATCTTGATAGCAAACTTCCATGCTCGAATCATATCCTGTTCAAAATATGAAGTTTAATTAATGACTTTTCGTTCCATAAACTGCAAACCTCCACACCCGAATTAAAGAAACACCTTAATTTATACATAATATTAAAAATACGAAATTTAATCAATTACTCGAGTCAACATAGTGTCATATAGACCCAAGGACTGTAATTCAACACACCCGAATTAAAGAAACGCATTGGAGTAAAAACCAATTTTAATCCATTTATTAATCGAGCTTCAAAGTGCTGTAATGCGCCTAGCAAATTTCTGTCCAGGGTAACGGCCTCTGTTGTCACAGACCCTGGTCAAATCGGATCCATCCATTATTAATTGAACAGCACGCCCGATTAAACGAAGCATTAAATCTATTTACACTTTCAAAATAAACTAATTTGATTCTGTCGTCGAATTTAACGTCAAAACCTCATTCGATGGAGAATAATCAGTCAGACTATAATCTTCACCCAAATTAAGTAAGCACATTGGTATATATCAAAGTCGACAGATGAGTGAGGGGTCTGGAAGTAGGGGGGATGAAGGGTAAATTTCACGGGTGGCGTACCGGCGGAGGTGAGGGTGGGGTGGGCGGGAGGTGGGAGGGGAAATTTCCCCGGAAGTCCAAATTTCACGGGTGGCGTACCGGTTGAGGTCGGAGTGTGGTGGGGAGTAGGGTGGATGAGGTCTGGGGGTAGGGGTGGGAGGGGAAATTTCACGGGTGTCGTGCTGGCGGAGGTGAGGGTGGGCGCAGTGGGGGTGGGAGGGAAATTTTTCCTGAAAACCCAAATTTCACGGGTGGCGTACCGGTGGAGGTCCGAGTGTGGTGGGGTGGTGTGGGTTAGGGGTCTGGGGTAGAGGTGGAGGGTAAATTTCACGAGTGGCGTACCGGCGGAGGTGAGGGTGGGGTGGGCGGGGGTGGGAGGGGAAATTGTCCCGAAAACCAAAATTTCACGGGTGGCGTACCGGTGGAGGTCGGAGTGTGGTGGGGTTGGGGTGGGTGAGGTGTGGTGTGGTGGAGTTGTGGCCTGCAGCGGGTCGAATCCTGAATTTCACGGGCAATGCCGGGTGCCACAGCTAGTCAATAAATAAGATCTTCGGACAATTTTTGTAATCGACCTACAAATACTTTCAAATTCAGTGAAGTTAGTAAGAATTTTCGCACGCGTAAACGCCTTTGACGTATTGAGAGGATTTTGAGCTGTATTGAAAGAAATCTATTATCTGAAATCGATCAAACTGCCTTTTCTAATTCCAGGGAACTCACACGGGTGGTCTGATGAATCCAATAATTGCTCTGGGACCGGCGCTGCTGGCCAACGACTTCACAAACCATTGGGTAAGTTAGAGCAACCTCATCATCGTCATCATCGTCGTCGTCGTCATCATCATCATCATCATCATCATCATCATCATCATCATCATCATCATCATCATCATCGTCATCGTCATCGTCATCGTCATCGTCATCGTCGTCGTCGTCGTCGTCGTCGACCTCCTCCTCCTCCTCCTCGTCGTCGTCGTTATCATTGTCGTGACATTACGACGACCACTGCAAATGCGTATCTGTGTGTGTGTGTGTGTGTGTGTGTGTGTGTGTGTGTGTAAGTATGTACACATATGCCTGTGAGTGCATATACATGTGCGTCTTCGTGTATATTATGTTGTAGGTCTACTGGGTTGGTCCGTTCATCGGTGGCCCTCTGGCGGTCGGGGTCTACACACTCTTCGTTCTCATTAAGATCCGATTCGAACCGAAAACATCGAACGAATCGAACGAAATGAAGGCAACAGGTTCTCTGTCTGTCTTTCTCTGTCTGTCTATGTCTGTCTGTGTCTGTCTAGCTCACTGTGTCTATATGCGCCTCTGTCTGTAGGTCTATCTGTCTGTTATCTCTGTCTCCCATTCTGTCGGCATACACACAAACAATTCACACACATGCACACACACACACACACACACACAAACACGCACACACACACGCACACACACACATATGTGATTACTGTCGTGGTATTTTTAGGTATAAATGCTGCAGTCCTGTGGGTCGGTCTGTTGAATCCCTTGCAGCTCTCCGTTAACGACCTGTAAAAGTCGATGTTGAATTCTCTGGCATCAATAAGAAATGATTGATTGATAGATCGATTGTCATTGCGATTCAACCAAGTTTATGTTACCTGTTGCCATTACCGTCTTTACGGTTACCATCTTCTGTCATTACCGGCATCAGGGTTACACGGTATACCACCGATTATCGAAACGGAAATCTCTATTTTCTACTTCATGAGTTAGAATGTATACACTGCTCCTCACATCGTTATATAGTGAAACTGTTGGTCGCTTGTTAGAATCGGTGACATCAAAGGACCTCTACCGCCTACTCGAGGAGCTACAGTCAAAGATCAAAGCCATCGACGCCGCCGTTTAGCACCTGCTGTGACGTCACAGCTGCGTCGAATGAAGCTGATGGTTGGGAGGATGGAGGATCAAGGAGTCATCTGCAGCAGCAGCAGCAGCAGCAGCAGCAGCAGCAGCAGCAGCAGAAGCCGTGATGTGGCGTTGTCAGGACATGTGTTGAAAGAGTGGTGAGGGCAATGGCCTGGGACAGGGAAGGGCGAAGGGGGGCTGTTATTCACGCAGGTGTGTTAGAGTGACAACTTAGAAAACAATGATTAGGTAAATATAAGATAGATGTGATATAACCAATTATCTCCAGTTTAATGCATGAAGAAACTTATAGCGTAAAATCAAGGACCGTTGATTCACATGCCTGGAAACTCAATACACAAAGCTGCAAGTGTCCTAGTTTTTTCGGCTAGAATTGGGGACCAGGAAAATTTCACATCTTGTTTACATAGGAAAAGCATTCATCTGCATGCATTTAGGCAGGCAGATTGACAAAAAATTATGTTTGCAAGGTAAAAAATTGCATTTGGAGATTAAAAACCTAATCCTTGGCATTAGAAGCGGGGCGAAATCTGTGACTGAAAGTAATAGTAATAGTAATAGTAATAATAATAATAATAATAATAATAATAATAATAATAATAATAATAATAATGATAATAATGTTAATAATAACACCCTGAAGGGCAATAAAAAAGAAAAGAAAAAAATAATAATCTTCGTTTAATTAGAAAATTAGACAAATCAGGGTGACACACCCCGCCCGGTTACACGTCAAAGCACATTAAAAATAAGCAACAAAAATAATGTGAATATAACAATGACATTAATAGGCGGCAAAGAAAACCCTCGGAATAAAGTTTTTTAACACCCTTAAATGGTAGAACAAAAGGATGCGGTCTAGGGCGTAATTTATAGGTGGATTTTTCAGATGAACGTAATCAATATTTCCACCATGAAGTCCTCAATTAAAAAGTCCTTGACATACAATTAATATAGACCTACATGTAATATGCAGTTTATGATACATTAGTAGAGATTTGCTATTTTAGATTCAAACGACCAGCCCAGAGATCTGCTGCGATGGGCGGAGCGTAGTTCTCGAATGCTTTTCGGCTAGATCTGAAAATACAAATACGGGAAAATGCATGCACACGGTTCTTGGAATCTTTGGTGGCATAATATCTCCCTATAAGGGGCTTACAGTGGCGTAGGCAAGGGGGGGTTTCGGGGGTTAAAACCCCCCATTGGCTCCGGAAAAAAGGTTTTTTTAAGGTTATTTTTCCATTTAAGTAAGAAAAATAGGGAAAAAACAGGGTTTTCGGCCATAAACCCCCCCCCCCATGAAAAATTCCTGGCTACGCCACTGGGGGCTTAGATCATATATAGTATACACTGTTGTGCCTTAATAAAATAATAAAATAATAGTGAAGTCGAGTTGTGTTCCTTTGTCAAATGAAACGCTGCTTCGTTTGATTTGAAATTTCTCAATGATAACAAGAAACTCATTTACCGTCAATTATTCAAGCGGAGACGAATTCTAGAGGCTATATAGACTAAACTTTGCCCTTGAGAAGATTTTAACCCCATGACCTATGACATCACAGTTATGGCGCACATAAAACCTATGGACTTTGGTTTAAAACAGAGATTATTAGCGTCACCCTCCTCCTTTATCTGAACTTGGGACTGGCGCTACAAGCGGCGAAGTCATATCGCGTCACACTCGATATAAATATAATAATCATTTTCCTCATACTTTACATGGTCGAATCGCACTACTTTCCGTTTCCCATGGCAACGTTCGAGGTCCCATCGCGTCACTGCAGGGCAGTTCTGTATCCTTGCGCGGACGGTCAGCGGGTGCGGTTTTTACGACGCTGCTTCGCCCGAACTGGAGAAGAGCAAACTTATTCGGGGCGCAGCCGACGGTAACCGTAAAACTGAAGAGGACGCCGTTGCGTGTTTATGAAGGCAGTGTTTGTTTCACTCTTTACATTCGGTTAAAATTACTTTGAAGCCGCTGATCAAAGCTGCGACGCCAGCGACATGGTCGACTGTATCCCCACGCCGTGATTCGGTTAACTGCCCACTCATACCGACGCTCAACAGCATCTTGAACGCCGTCCGTGCAAGACATAATTGCGTGCAGTGAGGAGCTGGAGGACAGACAGACAGACATACAGACGGACGGACAGACACACAGACAGCAGACAGACATACAGACAGACAGACGACAGACGGACGGACAGCAGACGGACGGACGGACAGACGGAGGGACGGACCGACAGACAGACACGGGAATTAATAATCAAAGATACGAGGTTTGACATTATTGGTTGAATCAGTCTCAGGGGCTAACTGGGGCCATCAAGGTCTCCAAGTCGTGAGAAGAAGGTCAGGCTAAAGATCGCGATGACCCGTCGAGGGTAGGCTACCCATTTTTGCGTCCCCATGACAGAAAAAGACTGGACAACTGATTCATCATCTATCGTCGAGCGTCAAATGAAGATTTGTTTGTACCAAATTAGATGTTTTTCAAGTTCAATATTCCAAAAGAGTGGCAAATGAATAATTCCGCTATTACTGTATTGCAAAAGCTATATGGCATAGGCCCTACAATGCAGTACAATATAGAATACAACTCAATTTGATAATGCTCTCCTTACAAAGCTCAGAAGTATACATTGGAATTGAAGAACACACTTTTAACATAACCTTCATGATCCAATTCATGCCCTTTGAATGTAGGCAACAACACGCCTACAGTCACAACTCTTATTTCAGCGCTATCGACCACAAAACTAGCGACGATTTTCGCGATAAAGTCAAATGTCTTTCTAAATCAATACTTATGAACATGTTAATAAAATTCATAGAACTACGCTAACAGTACTGCTGTCAACAATACTTTAAATCGTTTATTGTCGACTCTTCATGTCTAACCAAGAGTAAATTTACTAATGTCCCAAGTCAGAGAATAACAATAATAATAAGAAGAATAATTGAAATAATATTGATTATAATAATAATAATAATAATGGTAATTACGACAATTTAAATGGCGTCGTAACGCAGTTACAAGAGCGCCTAACAGGACAAAAGGCTGGACAAGCTGTGAGAATGCTTCCGGTAAAATATCCTCTAACTGCAGATATAATCTAGCATACCGTTATTTCTAAAGTTAAAACTACCCTATTTATTACGATCTTGCATGCGAAACCGTCAAATTAAAAGATATTTTCGCAGAAGTGACTCGAGTCTGCAAGCCGCAGTGAAGTGGCCATCTTGTTTCGCAAAATCAACATGTCGATCACCGGCGTGTTTATCTGACGAATCTCTTGTTTCTGGAGCTTACCTTTTAAGTGTGAAACTGGCAAAATGGTAAAAGCATTACTACAAAGATAACTGCTGCATTCGTTCAGGTTTAAACCACAATTATTTCCAGTGTTTACGAATAATTGTAATTTATTCGCGTGAAATGCGATGACGTTGCAGTAGGCAATAAAAAAGTAGTTCGGTCGCTGCGGAGCACAATGCGGTCGTGATGCGTCCTCGTATTCAGTTCTTATATAATTCTATAGGTATTAATTGACGTCTTTCAGTGCAATGAATCTCTCGCCGCGGACATTATTACTATGAACATCTGTGTCAGTTTAATTGCTTCAATTATAGTTAAACTTTCAATAGAAGAACGACATGATTCTGGTAAGTGCCTGACAAAGACCATGTTATCGCTGAGACGAATATTTCTTTACGACATTGAGCTATCATGGCTGTGCTATCATTATAAAAAATATTGTTATAGAAAAGCCGCCAGAGCATAAGTTTCACTGAATTATTAAAACGTATAGGCTAGATTTGTCGCATAGATGGATGGATCCGACTTGTCCAGGGTCTATGACAACAGAGTCCGTTACCCTGGACAGAAATTTGCTCGGCATTCGGCAAAATTTCAGTTATTTAGACAGTTTCTTTAATAAAAAGGAGTTTAATAATGAACTAATCGACAGCTGCACTAACGATGAAAATAGTAAAAATGCATAGATTAAACAATTAAAATAAATGAAATAAATTATCAAAATGTAATTAAACCTTCGAGAGAAGTAATCTAACAAACGAATCAATGAAAAAAGAGTAAAAGACCAAGAGTTGCAACTTAACTGTGAAATAAACTTTAGATCAAACACTGTCATAAGTCGTTAAGGTCACAGTAGGGAATGGGAAATCATTTTCCGTAAAGTTGTGGGATCTGACCGATGTTCAAGACCTAATGACTCGAATGTCATTGTAGGTCTTGACGGTGAAGAAATTAAGAGTTCACGAATAAAATTGAAACATATGAGTATATCTATATAGGCCAATATATATTTTGAAGGCCATGAACGAATCGGATTTATTTTAAACTCTATAATGTGCAATAGAATAATCAGAATAAACAAAGAATCGCCATTGCCATTTTTAGCAAAATAATTAAAATTTACGTAGCGACTTTTGAATGGAGCGACCTATATCATGATGTTTTTAAAAAACAAACCGCGATTTGATAAAACTTGACTGCGCACAATTCATCAAGAAATAGAATAAGGATTTTTATCGTAATTTTTTAAAAAAATTGTAAATATGCGCGCATGCGCAATTGTTTCTGTTGCGCGTGCATGAAATCACATCGGCAATGTGCAACACTCAAGACCGCTTCAATATATTTATTCATTAGTTGAATGTTGGTCGATTGATTTTTATCATTTCACGGTTTACTTATTCTGAATCGATCGATTGACTGGGAGGGCTGTCCGTATATAGTGTACACTGGGCAGGATTAAGGCATTTTCAACATGTTCTGCCGAACGGGGACCCCACACTTTAGGGGCCCCACACATGCGAAAAAAATTCCGAAATTTTTAGATTTTTACAAAATTTTAACCAAACGACTGTTTAAAATCGGTATATTCTACGAAATTTTCAACCAAACGACCAACAAAATTTTTGCCGAAGATCCGCAAAAAATTTCCCGAACAGGACCCCACATTTCTAAATCCGGCCTTGAGTGTACACGCAAAGGGGAGGGGTCACCACATTTTGTCGATTTGCGTACGGGTGAGTACACAGGAAGGGTCTTGACACAATGTAAATTCACAAAATATATTATGTCTAATTAGACACCCACATTAGTCAATTTGTAACTCAATATTATTCACAATTATAACAGTTTCAAGTCGTTTGGTGGCTTTGACTGCATGGGTTAAATTGCATTAATTAAATATCTGTTCAGATCCAAACAGTGAACAATAATAACAGTAAATAAATTTCAGATAGAAACTAAGAAATAAAATAATGGTGATGTGTACACGGCAAAATAAATGGTTTTTGTAGATGACTTTAGCTATAACCAACCTTCGTAAACGGGTGGAGTGTACATAGTGCTTATTTATACGTATACGCATGTGGAAGGGGTCCGCAAAATGTATGAGTTACAACGGGATGTAGGGTGTCGAAATACGATTGTTTGCGGACGTAACAATGATGCGGATGAGCCATTGTTTGAATGACTGACTAATCGTTTGATTGATTGATTGATTGATCTATTTAATTTAAATTCACATGTATATCACTTCGTTATTTATTGTCCAGCACCAGCCACAATCGGATAGATTACTGAACCACCGGACCTACGCCTACCATCCGCATTCCCACGGAGTCTTCCAGGAGGGAGTACACAGCAGACAGGGGGTTCTATCCCTCACCGACCCCCAGATGATGACCCTATCCGATGCCTGGTCCTACCACCAACACCACCCTCCGCTCCCACAAACCACGACGTCGCGCTACGACCCCGGGGGACTGAACACCCCAACCCCGTCCAGTTCCGAGTCCTCCATCTCGACCCCCGCCAAGGACAGACTGGCCACCACCTCCTCCTCGTCCGACAGAGGTTCCCTGTACTCGCCACCGTTCCAGACGACGGGGGTTGAACTCATGACCCCGGGTCAGCACGTGACCCAGTTTGGTGCGTTGCTCCATCAGAGGTCACCCCGCGGAGGAGGGGGGTTCGGAGGGTTGTCGCTGCACCCCCACGATATCTATGGACAGACGGGGTTGACCGTTGGCGAGGGTGGCTATCATCAGCACGCTGGTCACCTGTATGGGGATCTGGGCGCCGCTGTCTCTCAGAGACAGGGAACCATATCATTCGCAAGTGACGTCTTCGGGAATTCACAACTCAGTCAAGGTCAGGGACATTCGAAGGTCGTTATCGTTCAACACGCATCATCGTCGTCATCGTCATCGTCATCATCGTCGTAGTCATCATCATCATCGTCATCGTCGTCGTCGTCGTCATCATCATCATCATCATCATCATCATCATCATCATCATCATCATCATCATCATCATCATCATCATCATCATCATAACCATCATCATCATCATCATCATCATCGTCATCATCATCATCATCATCATCATCATCATCATCGTCATCGTCATCATCGTCATCGTCATCGTCATCGCCATTGTCATCGTAGTCATCATCATCATCATCATCGCCATCGTCATCGTAGTCATCATCATCATCATCATCATCGTCGTCGTCGTCATCATCACCACCATGAATATGAAAATGATTATCTTCTAATTCACGAAATAAACAATAGCCAACAATATAGAATACGCTTTGGTGTCATCCAATTAACTGCAGATGAGAGCATAGATTCTTTTTCTTCACATATTATCACACAGGAATGCAGCATCTCGGTCACCATCTCATACAACAACATTATTCTCCATCATCTCATCCTCACCATTCCAATCCGCATCATCTTCAGCGTCGATGTCCCTCAGCAGCAGCAGCCTCATCCTCAGCAGCTACTTCGGTAGAACGACGCAAGCGCAAGCCGTACAGCCGATACCAGACGGTTGTGCTGGAAAATGAGTTCCTGGCGCATGGATACATCAGTCGACAGAAGCGGTTCGAGATCTCGTGTCACCTTCACCTCTCCGAGCGTCAGGTGAAGGTTTGGTTCCAGAACCGACGAATGAAGAAGAAGAAGCTGAACGAGAGGGCAAAGGTCATGCTGAAGGACCCGACCGTTTCCACCAAGAATCTCACTTAGTAGAATCTCTTAGTTGACAATATTAACTGAATTGAGTGTGTATACACTCGTATTTGTAATATATGTTTGTCGTATTGTAATATTGATCGCATATAGCATATAAGGTCTAATTATAATAGTCGTAATTTCTAGGACAACACCCCAACGCTATATATATATAATCGCAGATCGCCGCCAGCGTATTTGTAAGTGCTGTCAGAGGTGTAAAACAGGTGTCCATTAAGGAGCATTAATTGTCCAGCGCATTGAGGGCGGGGAGATCGAAGGCCATGGCATTCCTGCAGGTGGATTGTCTAAACATATATATAGGAGGCACGGTTCTGCACAATATATGTGTATACAAAATGTTTGTATACCAAAGAACCTCTTTTTCATCGACTTCCGTCGTATATATAGAATTCAGTAACGTTGAAAAGACGAAATTCTGTTTTATTAGTTGTGCTGCGGTACGCTGTTTATAGATTTGATACAATTTTATATTCTACAGAACAATTACTATTGTTTAATTGTTGGAGGCGAAGTTTACGAATCTCCAAAAAGAAGCTATAGTAGGCCTATTATGGCAGTATTATGTTTATCTGATAGCAATATTTTGAGATGTGATTTCATCAAATCTTTTTAGTTACTTTTTGTTGCGCTATGTTTTTGGATCGTCAAAAAACAGTGGGGGGTTTCATTAAAGTAATATAACTTTTGTTCTGTTTGACATTTTCAAGGTGAAATTTGGCTTTTGTGCTTAAATTATGAATTACCTTTAAGTTTGTTAAGCTTGATTTTGAAATTCTTGCGATCAGCTAAAATATTGTCAAAAGCCTTAGGAATCACTTTTTTGGCCCACCCTGGATATTGACGACGCGTCAACGTCACGTGATAATATAATGTACTAATTGTTGATTTATTGTCTTTCTTATGCAATTTTGTTGATATTATATTTGTTGACTGTTTCTCTATATGTAGACATTTGTTGATCGCTATTAGATATTTATTGTTATGATTGTTGCTTTCTGTAAATATTTTGTTTTAAATTTTGGTGAATTTTCGTCTATTATATATATATCGAGCTTCGTGAATTTTAAAATTGTTTTAGACCTATTTGCTAATAACGGTCGCCAGCCATATTGCTTCACTGCTATTATTATTGTCGCCTTGGTTTCCATATATTGCATGTATAGTCCATTCTAATTATAGCAACGACCGTGTAGGCCTAAATAGGCCTAAATTTCTTGCAATCTTTGTCTGGTAATTCATTTATAATATATAAAAGTGACGAGTCAGATACTTTAAACTGTGGGAACTGTTTATCGAGAAGCATATTAATTTATACTATAGTTGCAGTGGCGGCGCCAGGATTTCAGTTTTGGGGGGCTGAACTCCCGCGGAAAATTTTCCTTTTCCAGCCGTCAAAATTTCTGACGACTTTTTTAGTAATTCGGCCGAAATCTCTTGCTTATAATGGTTTTCAGTTTTTAGGAGGGGGCAGAGCAAGAAATTTTTCATTTTTACATGTTAAAAATGGATGGCCTTTTGGGGGGGCGGCTTAGCCCCTTAACTCCCCCTAGCGCCGCTACTGATTAGTTATATTAGTTATTTGATTTTTGTTATACATTAAGTATTAATCACTTTACGAAGTCCAGACGCAATGCAATGCAATGTTAGAAATTTTAATCTTCAAAATTTTGATCTTGAAAAATTTATAAGCGCCTACAAAACAAAGTCAGGAGACAAGCTTATATCACCGACGCCAAATATATATATATATATATATATATATATATATATATATATATATATCAGATAAATTGTTTTTTGTTATAAGCAGATGCAGCAAACCTTAAATGTGCCAACTGTGGTCAAGGTCACAGTTCTGCCTAAATAGAGATTGTCCACTCTATAAAAATTATGTTATAAGACACATGCCGCCCTTAAAAAAAGAGCAGAACATAATATCATTTTTCTGATGCAGTCGCTATTGTTGATGAAGAAAGGAATGAAAATGCATGTTCCACTCAAAATGTTGCTGAAACAAATGATATCACTTATGCATCAAAAGTAAAGTTTGGAAAAGGAAATCAGAGGGAAATTGCAGTAAGTGTTCCAATAGATATCCAGCCGCCCACTGATGATATTTTGATTCATCATCTCATGAGATAGTGTCCAGAGGTGCAGAGTGAAATAACTGATAGATAGGTATCAAGTCGCCTACTAACGAATTAAACAGAAATTTTCAAATATATAGCGTCAGAAAGACATCATTTAAAGGTGTCCTATAAACAGGTCACATCCGCTGTTCTGATTGTTTAATTCTATAGCGACATTTGCTTCCATGAATCCAGGTCCGTATAGATTTGTATCATATTTATAATTCGCTCTAATAGTGAATTGATAAATACCGTTTAACAAAGATAATTTATATGCCACAGCCAGTGGCGGCGCCAGGATTTCAGTTTCGGAGGGGCTGAAGCCCGCGAAAAAATTTTCCATTTTCGCCGCCAAAATTTCTGACGACCTTTTTTTTTTTTTTTTTTTTTTTTTTTTAGTCATCGACCAAAATCTCATGAAAATTTTCCATTTTCGCCGCCAAAATTTCTGACGACCTTTTTTTTTTTTTTTTTTTTTTTTTAGTCATCGACCAAAAATCGTGGATTTTCTATGTAAAATAATAAAAATGGCCATTTTTTTAGGGGGGGCTTAGCCTCCTGTAGGGGGGGCTTAGCCCCCCCAGCCCCCCCTAGCGCCGCCACTGGCCACAGCAAAGATGAGTATGTATCCTATATAACCATCTTCCGTTTTCAGGCTTTGGGCTGACCAGAGTATGCATGCCAGAGTACGAACATGCATATGGGCGGAGTTTGGTTTCCGTTCTTGGAGGGGCTACATTGTTGGGGCTGAGACTCGGTCCAGAACGAGAGAACGAGCGGCGTGCCGAAAAATATTTTCTCGGACCCAAAAAAGTCGATGATCTTTTTTAGTTCACGGTCTGAAATCTTGCCGGAAAATGCTAATTTTCCCGGCCAGAGTTTTGCGTTCGTGAACAAAACCATTTCTCGAACAAATTTGAAATTTTTTAGTTTGCGCCTTGTTGAAGGGGGAGCGGGTGCTAAGCCCGGGAAAAGATGCCATTTAAACGGTAAAAAAAGACTCTGGGTCTTCATGGGGGAGGGACTTGGCCCCCCATCCCCTGATATCACCTCTGAAGACCTCGTCAAACTGCATGGTGCATGCACTCAATGCCGACACGAGGTGTTCATTAACAAAATGGGTATTTTTTCCGGACACGGTGTACACACACACACACACGCACGCGCACACACACACAGCCACACAAACACACACACACACAAACACACACACACACACACACAAACAAACACACACACGCACACACTCACATGTGCACACTCACACACACACACGTCCAAGGAACTTATGTCATATATATTAGAGTCACTGTATTAACGCCTTTAAAAGAATCTGTTGACCTGTCTGTCTGAATAGAACTGTCTGTGTCTGTGTGCATGTCTGTCTACGTGGCCCTCTGTGTCTGTCCGTGTGTCTGGCTGTGTCTGTCTGTCTATTTGTCTAACTTACTCACACCCTTATTCGATGCATTGAATGTTCATTTATAAATGTGCGACTTGGTTTAATAAACTTAAATATAGAAAGCTCTGATAATTTCGGTAGAGTTTCATTCTGAAGATATACCTGATCACGTATGACCCATTATAATAGTCTTAGAAAATTGTGGATCAGAGACAGATAAAAAAATTAAAGCACTTTATAATACATACAATCTACCAACGTATCCTGCCAAACCTTCTACACGCAAAAGACGCTACATAAATTTAACAAACGTCCAACCGCAGCCAGAGGCACAAACAGACACACACACCGATTGAAGTATTTTTTTATTTAAAAAACAATTCAAGTCGTTCGGCTTCAACGCATCTGTTAACCGCTCCGATAAATCATCCAATCGCCGTCAGCCATCAGCCGAGATCGATCATCGGTGGGCGTGTCCAGCGTCGCCATTGGCCAATCGGCTGTCAATCAACGCCGTCGCCACGTCTTTGATGTTGCCGCTCGAGCGTGAAGTATAGGTTTCTCGGATGTGAAGCGCTGGAAAGAGAGATCGAGATACTTGAGGTTGTATCTGGGGTCGTATAAGTGGACAATAAAATACGTGTATAATCGTCGTTCGATTTTTTCACGGGAACCGGTAATAACCGCATCGTCAAGGTAACTCTATAGGTACGTTCATAAAACGCGCCCGTTCGGCAAACGTTCAGGTGTGCATGAAAAGCGCACTGCATCTTCTGCGTTTGGACGGAAAGATTATCATCCGATTACGGAGCATCTCGAGGCGACGGGAATTTTTAAAATGCGCCGTGTAATGCATTGTGATATGCTGCATTGTATTCCGGTCTATTGTTGTCTGTTGTTGTA
>OX457045.1:47779237-47929237 GCA_949752735.1 Lumbricus terrestris
GCAAAATGCGGAAAATGTCTATAACGGCTTATTTCGTAATAAGAAAAATAGACAATGATCAATGGCATGGAAATCTTTTTTGAGAATGAAGTTAGCGACTTCATTTCTTGGCCTCAGTCTATGAAAACGGGTGACAAGTTTGCACCCTTACCTTTTGACCATACAACGGGACAGGGTTGTCGAAATTGTCGAAAAAACAACATGGCTCTTAGACACCTCGTTTCAGATTGAAACCGTTTTATAAGTATTAGACGTATAGAAATATCAAAATTGCCTAGTCCTTCGAAAAGTGGTGCAAATCTGTATTTTCTCTTGATTTTTCGCATATTTCACAAAATTAATCATCGTCACAAAAGAATGTTTAGGGTTTTCTCCCTCCTGCAATCAACTATATAATCATAGCGTAGATGCTTGCGCCAGTGCCGGTGTCAGAGGGCTAGGGGTTATAACCTCTAAATGCGGTTCAGCCCCCCAAAGCAAAAAGCAGAATATATCCATTACGGTTTATTTCGTAATAAGAAAGCTAGACAATGGTCAATGGCATCGAAATCAACTATAAATAATATATATATATATATATTATATATACATTAAGTTGTATAGATCATTTAATTCATTGCATAGCAAATGCTAGAAATTTAGTGAACCAGATTTGTTGCATTTAGTAGCTGCTTACTGTAAACCGTTTCTTCTTTATGGAATGGAAGCTGTCAGCACTACCAAAAGTGAGCTGAACTATTTAGAGTACACTTACAGCTCTGCAGTATGTGAAATTTTTAAAGTCTCCCATAGTAGCGTTGCATATGTACTGCACATCATGCATGAAAATAATATTGCAGACTGCTGGTTATCCAGAAGATTGCGTTTTATCCAGAAATGCCTTTGACACAACAATGTAGTTGTCAGATTTGCGTCATGTTTCTCTTACACACCTCAAATGTGTGCGCTCTTGTTATTTTCGGTATAATAATTACTATATTCTTGTTGTGTATACCACCACTGTCTGGGAATGTAGGTCTACGTTTGATATAATGGTCAACTAAGACGTAAAAAATTTGTGTTAAGATAATTATATATATATATATATTTTATACATAAAATAATTGTGTGCATAATTATATCTAAGCATGCATATTTTTGTATTAAGGAAACTTAAACTGTTTTCTGTCATTAGTAATGTGCAGGCAGATAATTATAATAGTGTCCTGTGAATGCTGTTGGACACCTTTATTGTGATTTATTTTTATTTGTGATTATTTTAATTGAATGTCCAGGGTAACGGGCTCGGTTGTCAAAGACCCTGGTCAAATCGGATCCACCCATTATTGTGATTACTTTTTTATTGTAAAATTTCTGAGTATTAATACTGTGTTGGACACCTTTATTGTGATAACTTGGAAGTCGTGTCCGTGTCCATGGGTGATTTTTTATACGATAATACTAAATTGCACACCATTTTATTGTAAAATTTCTGAATATTAGTGCTGTGTTGGACACCTTAATTTATTGTGATAACTTGGAACTCGAGTCCGTGTCCATGGTCTCCTTTTTATACGATAATATTGAATTGCACACCATTTTATTGTAAAATTTCTGAATTATAATGCTGTGTTGGACACCTTTTATTGTGACAACTTGGATCACGAGTCTGTGTCCATGGTTGACTTTTTATACGATAATGCTGAATTGCACACCATTGTATTGTGGAATTTCTGAATATTAATTCGGTGTTGGACACCTCTTATTGTGATAACTTAAAACTCTAGTCAACGTGGTTTTTGAGTGCTTGCATATCGGTATGTCAAAGACAATAGGGACTTTACATTACCTCACTGTCTGCACCACATAGCTACTCGGGCTGCTATGTGCACACGCACAGTATATAATGCATTGCCTTTCGGCTCAGATGACTGGAATTCTGGGTATGGTACTGGCGCATGCACGGCATAGACTTGACGCGGACGCGTTTGAGGACCTCCCGTTTTGCTACATTAGTTGGACACCTTTGTTTATGATAATTCGGAACTTAATCTAGGTTTGCGGCCGGATACACTAAAAATCAAAAACCTCAACAATTGCTGACTTCGTAAAACCCACTCAATCTCCAACTACATCTTGCAATGGAATATTTATGTGGAGCGCGGTTGTGCCAGTGCACAATTTCTTGTAAAACCCTTCGCACGATTGCAATATGACCGCCCTGGGAAGAAAATGTTCTAGTTGCGTCTCTGGGAGGGAGGAAGGCTTGGGGCTTCAGCCCCCCCAAACCTGAAATCCTGGCGCCGCCACTGCTGCTCTATTGTATTGTATATGTATTGCTACAGCGCATGGCTGTTGGTTTTAAATTCCAGAAAACTACATTGTTGTCGGCCATGTTGGTCGTCGGCCATGTTGGTCTCTCAGCTTCTATATATACAGCAGATTTATTGTGTCTTGCAATGAGCGACAGTCGCTCGAAAGCATCTGGATTTGTAGATGTCTTCTTAAGTCATGACTGTGCCTCTGACATTTTCGACTTCGATTTGTGGATGCTTTGGATGGCAATTCATTTTGCAAGTCTTGGCCTGGACTCTGGAGTCTGGACCATGCCACCGATGATCGCCACTGGACGGATCCATTGCGAACAACCCACAAGGGATGGCAGGTTGCCACAACACCTCCGCCACCTTACGAATGATTGCCGTTCCCGCATACATGGATGAATGGGACGCGAAAGAGAGATTGAGCGCTGCAGCTACTGTCATCGTAATCGTAATCTCGAGACTTCTACAGCGCCCACAAAAGCCAAGTCGCGGGAGCCAGCTTATTCACAGGCGCTTAATCAAAACAACATTGATAGGCAGCGGGTCAAGTACGGAGAGTCAGGCAGGTAGATATAAGCCGGTGCCCCGCGCTTGGCTTTCCAGTGGCGCTTTAGAAATTAGGAGATTACGATTACGATTACGAGATAGATGTAGATGGACGGCTAAGGTGGGTGATGTTTAGAGTTGAAATGACCAGGGATGTGAGAAGTGGAAGATTCAGGAATTCAGGATATCATCTCGCGAGGGACTTTGTATGTAAATTCGGTCCAACACTCAACATCGGACGAGAAACTGTCGGCTGGACTCATAATTATATGTGCTCACAGCATGGAGTTCGTCGGTGGTGACTCGCTTTTACTTTCGGGCGTCGTCTTTGCCCGTAGATGACTCTGTCTGTCGCATTTTGACTTTCTGTAAAATCGTGGACTAGAGTTTTGATGGGTGCCGTTCCTGGCTGCCAGTTTCGCATTTGTATTTGTTTTGTGTGTTGTGTGTTGTGTCCTACAGTAGGCCTATAGGCTAACTGATGGCGCTTGCCCATGGCTGCCGCTGACGTGTAACTGGGTGCGGTATACATGTCACCCGAAATCGTCATTTTCAATTATATACACACACACATTTTCCACATCAAAACGCATCTAAATTCCTGTTGTCGAAACGGCTGTCACTGATTGGTTCCCCACTCGTCCAATCAGATCCGAGCACCGGTGTAGCAAGCGATGCGGATTATACATCGGACTATCGACGCCGCATAATCTCTCAACCGTGAGCGGTGGGCTTAAAGTCATCCTGTTACCCAGCGGAACGCATCCATCATCTGATAAATCAACGTCACGGTCCAGCTGTGACCACGGTTGCAGCGGCTAGATGCTACTGCAGTCGCCCGGCAGACGACTCGTCTAGAAAACCGACAGCTTACAGCTTCGGCGGTGTAACCATTAAAAGACAATAAAAACGGGGCTTTTATTGCGTTGGCCATTTTGTCGAACGCATGCAATCTTCTCTCAACGATAAAGAAACTTGGATATATATATATATATATAATGTATGTATATGTATATGTATATATACAAGTGCGTACGCTAAACGTTTTCGTGTGTATATATCCACGATGAGACGTATATTTTGAGATTCTTATACAGCTTTTCGTATAAGTTTTATATAGAAATATATTATTTACATTGAAGTATTTTATATGAAAATATATATCAGAACGAATAGCGCTGGGCGTACTATAATGTTGCGTTCAAAAATGTTGCTGCAGTCGTTTGGATGTGTGTATATTTTGGTTTTTATATGGGTCTGGCAATAATTGTAAATATTGTAACATAAAGGTTTTATTGCTGTAGATCGTTTCTGATATTATCTCAAAAATAAAATTATTATGCAAACCTGCGATGCGACATTAAATTGCCGCATTAAATGGAATCTATGACTTTCGATGAATTTTTTCGGATCTCCATGGGAATGTGAAATAACAGCCATTTAGAACATCTGTGTAGCCTAATTCAGTTGCTTTTATGCAATGTCGTGATATTAAGCGCTATATAAGTACGAAAGCGGCATTGTGTTATTAAAAAACGATTGTATATGAGAGTATAATTTGTTCTCTAGAATTTGTAATCCCTTTCAATATGTTTCAAATGGTGCTGATCACTTAATTGGTGGCATAGGCTATATTGGCAAGGAATAACTAGCTAAATAATATAGCATATAATATTATTATATCGATAATAATTCATGTCCATGGGAGGAAATTCACTGCATGCATGCTATGTTACCCATGCAACTGATGCTTGGTCCTGCATGGTTCCATTGTGACATGCAGGTCCGGAGCGCCTCTGATCCCTGACTGATAAAATTCGTTTTCATGAATAGTGATGGAATTGAAAGAAAGAATGAATAAACGAATTATGTCGATAAATGAATCGATAAATCGATAATTTAACAGTCGAACGTATTAGTCATTGAATGAGTGAATGAATAAACTGATGAATGAATAAACGCAGGACTGAATGAATTCATTTGATTAGGTATTTTTGGAGAAAGAATGATTTAAATTTGTCTACAGAATTAGTCGGTGAATGAGAGAAGAATGTATGACCCAATGAATAAATTCCATCACTATTCATGAAAACGAATTTCATCTAAATGAATTAACGACATCATGCATGGTTTAAGATTCGACATATCGAATACGGACGTTATCAATAATAAATATCACTGTCGACTTTCTCGACACCTTTTTATTGTGCCGAGACCTCTATATAAATGGAGACTATCGCAAACACCATACTGAACTCCCCCGGAGCGCCGTTCGAGCCACTGGACCCTGGTGCCACTCGACGGCGTAGATGTCCGATGTGCACGCCTTGTCGTGGCGGGGGAGCTTCAGCCGACTTCAACATCTACGGAGACCGGAGTCGGTGACCAAGTGCACAAGGGCAACAACTCTCGAAGCGTCGTTCGAGCGCCGACACACAGGCCCACTCGTCGACGTGAAGTCCGATGCGTTCGCTATTTGGCGAGGGAGAAGAGCGCAAGGGCAACAGTACCTCCGCCGCTGGGAGTCCAGGCTTTGCACGTCAGCTGCATAGTGCCTGCCAGTGCCAGTGCCAGTGCCAAACTATAAAGCCTGGAAGAAGTGAGGAGGGCGTCGCTAACAGTCTTCGTTACTATACAGCGACGTAAAACTGATGATACATACATACCATACTGAAGAGTTGCTTTGTTTTTTTTAACAATTTCTGTCGCTGGACCTTTACTTTACGTCCACCGAAAATAAAGAATTAGATCAATCAATTATTCATTTATTCATGAGCTCATTCCATCACTCACTAAGTCATTCAATCATTCGTTCTTTAATTCATTCTTTCCTTCATTCATACATCCATTCATTCATCCAGTCATTCGTCTGTTCATTCACTCTTTGAGTCATTCATTCGATTATTCATTCACCGAATGAGTCGGTGAATGAGAGAAGGAATGAATAAACCAATGAATAAGTTAGAAAGGGAGAGTGACTATAAACGAATGAAAGAATGAACGAACGAATGAACGAATAAATGAATGAATGAATGAATGAATGAATGAATGGATGAATGAATGAATGAATGAAGAAGGTAATAATTGATTAATGAAAGAGGGACTGAATGAAATAAGGAATTATAGAATTAGGTAGTTTGCTAATTCACTCACTCGATCATTCAGTAGACAAATTCAAATCATTCTCTCTCCAGTTAATTCATTCATTCCTGCATTAATCCATTCATCAGTTTATTCATTCACCTATTCAATTTTAACATTTTAGCAGAACAAATCATGCGAAAGGCACTAGCAGGTTTCGCCGGTGGATTCAGGATTGGCGGAAGAACCATCAACAATCTGAGATATGCAGACGATATCGTCCTACTGGCCACAACACCAGAAGAACTGCAAGAACTAGTGAAACAAGTCGCAAGTGCTGCAGAAGAATATGGCATGTCGATCAACGTAACAAAGACGAAAGTTATGACGAATACTGAGGAGGTGCTCGAAACGGTGGTGCACATGGGCACGGAAAAACTAGAACAAGTGAACTCCTTTGTATATTTAGGGAGCAGGATAGCAAAAGATGGGAATTGTGTGAATGAAGTTAAATCAAGGCTAGCCATGGGGATGACTGTCATGACCAAATTGACGAAGATTTGGAAGAACAAATCAATCAGCATCGACACCAAATTGCGGTTGATGAAGGCTTTGGTGTGGCCAGTAGCGACGTATGGATGCGAAGCATGGACTCTGAAGAAGGATGAAGAAAAGCGAATTCAAGCATTTGAGAACAAGTGTATCAGAAAGCTGATGAGAATTCCATGGACAAAAATGATGACCAACGAACAAGTGTATATGTCAGCGGGAGCCAGACGAGGACTATTGGCCCACACCAAAATTCGAAAACTTCGATATTTTGGTCATAGCATGAGACAGCAAAACGATAGCATCGAAAGCAGCATCATGACGGGTTTTGTGGAAGGGAACCGAGGACGAGGAAGGCCGAGGTTATCTTGGATCGACAACGTTCTGAACTGGACAGGACTTGTAGGCTCTGACTTAATGAGCGCGACAAGGGACAGAAGACTCTGGGCATTAAAGATCCATTCATGTAGCCAACCGTCGCGATGCGACGATGGCGACATGACATGACATGACTATTCAATGACTCATACATTCGACACTTCATTCGTTCCTTCCTTCTGTCTCAAGTGTGTCTTTTTGGTTTAATCAGCTTTGTTCTTAAGTGTACTGGCCATCTTTGTCTTGAAAGTTATATCTACACTGTACAAATTCACGGTGGGATCTACTAGATCTCCCTGTAATTGGTGAATGTCAATGACATTCAATGATCGGCTACTGGGTAAGACATTAGAAGGCGATCAGCTACTGGATGAGACATTAAAAGACGATTATCTGGAGATTCTAGACCGTAATTACATCTGGGACGTGGAATTTACTGTTTTTGACCGTAAAACTGACAAGTATAGGGCTGCCACCTAGCGAACACTTTCTAAACAGTGACGCCACGAAACGCCGCCTGTGGAGTATAGGTAGTGCCAGCAGTGGAAATAGTAGCAGTTGCAGTAGCAGAGGCGGTGGTAGTAGCTATGATGATGATGACGATTATGAGGACTATGATGATAATAGTGATGATGGTGATAGTAGATATGACGATGACGATGATAGGTATGATGTTGATGAATGATGATGATGATAATATTGATGATAACGACGACGATGATGACGATCTCGAAGTTGTAGTAGTTGTAGTAATAATAAAAGTATTAGTAATTGGAATAGTTGCAGGAGTAGCAGCAATAGTATCAGTGAAATTGGTAGTACTTATGATGCAGCTGATGATGATGACGACGACGATAATGACGACGACGAAACTGTAGAAGTAGTAGCGATAGTAGTGGTGACAATGATGAAGACGACGATAACAATTATGATGATGACAATGACTATGAAGATGATGCCGATGCTGTTGATGCTGGTGAATAGGATGATGATAATAGTTTTGATGATGATGATGATGATCGTGATGATGACGAAGACTTCTACTACGATGATGAGAAAGATGACAAAGGTGCAGATGTATAGTATTAGTAGTGATGACAATGATGATGATGGTGATGATGATGACGATGACGATGACGATGACGATGATGATGACGACGATGATGATGATTAAGACTTTGACGACGACGATGAGACTGACGACGAAGTTAGAGTGGGAGTAGTCGTGGTGGTAGTAGTAAAAGTGACAGCTGCAGTTGCTGTGGCGGTGGGGGTATTGCGATGGTGGTGGTGGATGTGCGGTTGTGGTTTTGGCAGTGACGGTGGTGGTAGCGGTGGTAGTGGGTGTTATGGTGTTGTTACTCTGGTATTTGTGGTGGTGGTGGTGGGGTGGCGGTGATAGTGGTGATGGTGGTAATTGTGTTGGTGATGGTAGTCTGAGATGGTGGTGGTGTTGAAAGTGGTATTGGGATGGCGGCATTAGTGATTGCGGTGGTGGTGCGGTGGGATGTTTGTGATAGTGGTGTCAACGGTGGTGATAACGGTGGTGGCGGCAGTGGTGATGGTGGTGATGTGATGTGGCGGTGGTGGTGGTGATGTTGCGGGTGGTGTTGTCTTTAATATGTGATGGGGCGATTGTGGTGACTGTTGTCGAGATGCTGATGGTGGTGTCGGTGGTGGTTGCATCTGTAATGGTGGCGAGGGTGGTGATGGTGGTGACGGTGATGTCGGTGATGGTGGTGGTGCGGCTGTTGTGGCGGTTGTGGTGACGGTGATAATGCGGTGGTGGTGTCACGTCACTGTGTCCATTTTCTTCCCCCCACCTTCTTTCTTCTATTCTTGCCTTCAATCCCTATTTTGTTATCGCTACCTAACTTTGCATTGGTATGCGCCTCTATACCTGTGTGTTCTTCTCTCTCTGTCTTAGCTGTAGGTGTTTCTGCTTGTCAGTCCAATAATTATACTCTGAGTCTTGGCCCTCATGCCCGGGCTACAAACGTACTCTGCGAATCTTTATCATCGACACTTCCGTCTACTGGCCCCCTGAGTTGTCTCTCGTCCGGGCCTTTGGTCGACGTGGCGGGGGTGAGGGGAGGCAATTAGTGCACCGCGTTGGCTTGATGGAACCCGTGTACATGGGTTGAACGCGATACCCTTCCCTAACCCTCCCCAAACCGTAGTCTCTGGTTGCTGCCTAACGACTCTGTGTCCGTGTGAAAGATGATTAGTGTCGTCGTACCCCGTTCTGTCTCTATTCGTAACTATCGCCTCCATTCGAACCTATAGCACTCCATTCTATGTGTTTCCATGTAGCCTAACTGCATCCATTCATACGTATATCTAATTGTGACTGTGTCCATGTTCTTTCGTTCCCGTGGATGTTTCTGTTCATTGTACTATAATTACTATGAAGGCTAATTATAACAGTGTTGTTGTCTAGGCCTATCTAAATTCCAAATCCCTTCACGTTGATTCATGACTATGTGTTAAGTTGTTTCAGCAAAGTTATAAACTGTCCCTAAGGAAGTAGTCGTGATGGTGGAATGGGTAGAGGTGGTGGCACATGAGTTTGTGATGGCGGTGGCAGTCGTCGTAGCGGTGGTGCTGGAGATGGCAGTGATTGTAGCGGTGATGATGATGGTTATGACGATGATGATGATGACGATGACGATGACGATGATGATGATGATGATGATGATGATGATGATGATGATGATGATGATGATGATGATGATGATGATGATAATGGTGATGATGATGGCGATTGTCATTATGATGATGATGATTACAGCCACGATAATGATGAAAGTGATGATTATAATGATGACGATGACGACGACAACAATGATGACGACGACGAAGAATATGAAGAAGTGGTTGTAGCACTAGAAGCTAGGGTTGCTGATTAATCGCAGTTAACGCGCGCGATTAACGCGTTAATTTTTTTAACGTTTAACGCGATTAAAAATTTTCCGATTAAGTTGTAATCGCAAGGACCACTTTTAGGTAGAAATTTTCCGAACAGTACAACGCGTCGGTTAATGTCAAAGTCTAAAATCTTTGGCAGAGATTGGGCTTAATTCATGGAGGTGAGTTGGGCGTAGCCTATATGACGGCTACAAGAACCATTTCCTGTTATCCTAATGGCGACTAGAATGGGTTTTAAAAATGTTTAGCCTATCCTTTATGTGAAAGTTTATCTTCCTGTAGACCTACTTTGATTTCTATTCCCATTATAATATTATTTTCTTGCGGGTTATTGCAATCTGAGAATGAAAATATTGGAGATAACAACAGAAAAAGTCAAGCGATATATTGGCCTTATAAACTAGCCTATCAGTCAGTGGCGTAGGCAAGGGGGGTTTCTGGGGTTAAACCCCCCCATTGGCTCCGAAAAAAAGATTTTTAAGGTTATTTTTCCATTTAAGTAAGAAAAAATAGAAAAAAACAGGGTTTCCGGCCATAAACCCCCCCATGAAAAATTCCTGGCTACGCCACTGCTATCAGTTTATGTTTAAAACGGCAGATAGGCCTGCGTTAGCATGCAAACAATTTCATACATACATTACAATACAATAATAATTATTTATTATTTATTACGCGCTTTAACAAGACACGTCTTGCACAAAAGCGCGAATTTAAGTAGGAATTTAAATAGCACACCTATAGCTCTCTCGTATTATACACGCACGAAGCATGCTTTGCTTTTTTGTCAGCCGCGCCCATTTCTTTGTTGTAAATCGTCATAATCATCTGGGCCTTTGATCTCACATCCATTTGTTCGTGAAAAAATATTCTGTATATAGGCCTAAGTCATGGCATGTTAACCGAAACGAGCGGACCCATGACTCAGAGAAGCACAACTCCATTGGTAATGCTCTTTCTTTGAGGACAGCAAGGGATAGTAGACCTTTGAATGCAGTAAACGATGAGGATTTGCAAAGCTCAATTGCTATTTTAACAACATGCGATTAATCGCAAGTTTAATCGAGATTATAATTTTTAATCGCACTATTAATTGTTATGATTAATGATGACGACGACGATGGTCATATAAATGATGGGGGTGAGAGTGAGGATGATGAAGACCACGATGATGACAGCGACGATAACGGGGAAATAAAATGATGAGGAGGAGAATGAGTATCATGAAGACGACGACAGTGATGACGACAACAACGACGACGAGTACGACGAAATAAAGATAAGGAGGAGGAGTAGGATGTTGATGACGACGTCCATATAAAGAATGACGATGATGACGACGACGACGAGGACAACTACCGTATTGATGATAATGATGATGACGACGATGATGATGATGGTGATGATGATGATGATGATGATGACGATGATGATGATGACGACGACGACAACGACGACGATGATGATGATAACGACGACGACGACGACGATGATAATGATGATGATGATGATGATGATGATGATGATGATGATAATGATGATGATAACGACGATGATGATTACGATGATGACAACGACAACGACAACGACAGCGACGATGATGATCGTATTTATGACGAAGTTGATACTGGTGATGATGATAATGATGATGAAGATGATGTTATCCGTCTGTCTTTAGAAGCGAAAAGACGAGATCTAAGCTATATGCAATTATAGACGCAGGCTTTTTCCTATGGTGCTCCATGTCGTATTCTGTTTGCACATAAAATACCAACACATAATTTTGCATACCCATATGCACACACAAAGGCAGGTATTAGTATACCTGCATACATGACAATAACATCATGTGGTAGGGCCTATATACAGTATGCATGCATGCACACATACCCGTAGAACGCAATGAACTCAGTCCTATACATTATCAGACAACATATACTCTTGTTCATTATGCATACATATGCAGATATGCTGAACAAGTGACCTACATGTATATCCGTATACCCAAGGCGTCTAATCTGCATCGTTAATTAGTTCCACTGCCGTGGTCCAGTAGACCTGCCGACCGACCATAAAAGACGACGGGGTTCTAATGATCTTGATTACAATCAGATGTCTGTTACTCTGAGGGGCAAAGGGCAACCTAATGACGTTCCAATGACGACCTACCCTGCTGCGCTAGCGGTGCCAACTGTACAGCCATTGCAGCCAGCTCAACGGTGATCATCAATGAACTTGAAATCTTACAGGTCCGTCTAATTTGTTTCGAGTCAACATGTTAGCGTCGCCCAACTTTTCTCGCCAGCTAAATAAAGGTAAAACCTTCATTCATTTCTTGGATATAAGAATGTAAAGTTTGCAAACAATGCAATCATTTATGCCTGTATGTGTTGTAAGTACGCGTGTTTGCTTGTACGTATATGGGTATAAACGTATTTACGTATGCATGTATCTATGTAGGATTGTAGGTAGCAGTAGGTGTATATATGTATGCATGTATCCATGTAGATAGGTGTATATATGTATATATAATTATGTAATAACGCAATTACCGCTGCCACAGCCCACCACCAACACCACCGCCATCACCACTACCACCAGCATCTTGATCACCACTGTCAACACACATCACTGTATACCCATAACAACCATCATCACCACTACCACATGCGTGTATATATGGGTATGCAAAATTATGTGGTGGTATTTTAGCAGGACATGGATTTCTTGATCTGAAAAAGGAAGACGCTGGAGACAGAACAACATGGAGACAAAGGATTCGAGTGGCTGACCCATCCACAGCGAGGGATTAATCGTAGCCAGAAGGAAAAGAAGAAGTATCCATGTAGGTAGGTATACTTGCGCTTATGCATGGATGGTGGTAGACAATGAATATACATATTTGTATATTTGTATGTATGTATGTATGTATATTTGTATGTATGTATGTATGTATGTATGTATGTATGTATGTATGTATGTACGTATGTATGTATGTGTATGTGTGTGCATGTATATATGTATATATGTATGTATGTATGTATGTATGTATGTATGTATGTATGTATGTATGTATGTATGTATGTATGTGTGTTTGTATGTATGTATGTATGTATGTATGTATGTATGTATGTATGTATGTATGTGTGTATGTATGTATGATGTATGTATGTATGTATGTATGTATGTATGTATGCATGCATGTATGTATGTTTGTATGCATGTATTTTATGTATGTATGGCATGTCATGTATGTATAGTATACATACATGACATGCGATTAAAAATTTTCCGATTTGTCATGTATGTATAGTATACATACATGACATGCCATTGTATACGTATGCAACATGCATGTATGTATGTACGTGTGTATGTGCGTATATATAAGTGCAATATAGGTAGAGAATTTGATGCATGTTCATATGATTATGCGAATAGATCTGGTATATATTAATCATGGAGATTTATACAGGGCCCGTTCATGGTTAGGCCCACTACTCATTATCGCTCCCGACCCAACTGCGGCTGAAAACGACGGTTTGAAAAATGCGATAAAACACATAATAAATTATTATGTGTAAACCTTAGACATGAATAAAAAAACACGATTCAACAGTTGAGCTCGTGCTTATGCAGCCAAGAGCATTAATTCCATCCGTGCAGAGCGAAGAAGTCGACGACTTTGGAATTGGAAGTCCTCTTATATTATATTCCAGTTTCCAGGAAACGGTGAAGGTATATCATTTCTTTAGGCCTACATTATGGTTCATGGAATGTTGTTGAGCATTCATCTAATGATAATCCTAGTACCTCACCAGTAACGGCGCCTGAGGGGGTAGGGGGCTAAGCTCTCCCTAAAAAAGGTCATCTGGTTTCTTACAAGTAAAAATAAAAATTCCCCATGATAAACCCCCTTAAAAATTAAATATATCCTTGAGATTTCGACCAAATGACTAAAAAATGATAGTCAGAAATTTTGGCGAATGAAAATGTAAATTTCCTCCGCGAGGATTAAGCCCCCGAAACTGAAATCCTGGCGCCGCCACTCAGCGGCCACTGTGCCTCACTGTATGCTTTGCTACACGAGGCTGTGTTTGCACAGATAATAAGCGTTAGAAGCTGTCATTACTTGTCATGGTTAATTTCAAAGTTCCTTTCATTGCTTGATGATGATGATGATGATGATGATGATGATGATGATGACGACGACGACGACGACGACGACGACGACGACGATGATGATGATGATGATGATGGTGATGATGATGATTATGATTATGATGATTATGATGATTATGATGATGATGGTGCTGTGCCCGAATGCAGGTTCATTGGCTTTACGTCCCTGGGGATGAAATGAGTGAGGTGGTTTCCCGTTGCCTTCCTCACAGACAATGATGGGTGAGCAACTTGCGCAAGGTCGCTCCACAGGAGCTTGCGCCCTTGAGTCCCTCACGTGCTAGCCCGAGATATCTAAATCTCTAAATGTCAACTCCCAGCCCGGGGCTTGAACCGCAGTCCGTTGCAACCAACAGACGAATGCCGCTGCCGCTTACCGGTGTAGCTAACTATAGGCCAGTTTCATTCCTTATGTACGGTATCTTCTTCTTTTCCGTGCTCTGCCCTTAGGCAGGTTCGAATGTTTGACGTCTCCATTCTTCTCTGTTCAGCTTCTGATAGCCATCTTTCATCATCCAGTCTAACAGTCTTTGTCTTGGTCTACCTCTCGTTCTTTTTCCATCCATTTTCCCCTCTATGCAGGGTGAGAATTGCCGGGGGTTAGGGGGTTTCGACCCCCCAGTCTTTCTTAGAGCCCCCATGTTAAAGTATGTTTTTACACCCCAATTCCAAGTGGATAATGGTCCAACCCCCCAGGTATTTTTCCACAATTCTCACACTGCCTCTATGATTGTTCGCAGCATCGAGTCTCCTCTGAGTGTGTGCCCGATCCATTTTCTTTGTCTTTCTCTAATTGTGTGTATCATCGCTCTCTTTTCTCCGACTCTTCTCAATACCTCCTCATTGCTGATATGATCCCTCCAGCTGATTCTTTCTATCCTTCTCCATAACCACATTTCAAATGCTTCAATTCTCTTGATGTCTTCCATTCGCATAGTTGTACGGTATATTAACTATAATTATGTACACGCAATGCGCCGGGCATAATATACTATAGGCCTAACAGTAATACTTTTAATGACGATATATAAATACGATTATGACATTAGTAGAAGTAGCAGTAATAGTGGTGGTGGTGGTGGTGGTGGTGGTGGTATAGTGGTGGTGGTGGTGATGATAATAATAATGATGGTGTGGTGGTGGTTTGGGTGGTGGTGGTTGTGGGGTGGTGTGGCTGTGGAGTGGTGTGGCTGTGGCAGTGGTGTGGGGTGGGAGGGTTAGGTGATGTTGGTGGTGGTGGTGGTGGTGGTAGTGTTGGAGTATAGGTGACGATGAGGATGATGATATGCTGCTAGATTGATTGCCCGCCTTCCCAAGTACTCTCGCATCTCTACCTTTATTTTTGATGAACTTCATTGGCTTCCTTTTCGTGCTCGCACACAGTTCAAGATCCTCACTCTCATCCTAAAGTCTCAACGGGGTCTTGCCCCAAAATATCTGACTAATGCCTTACTTCGTCCTCACTCAGCTTCCTCCCATCGTCCACTTCGCTCATCCAACAGATTTGACCTATTGGTTCCTCGTAATCGTAATCGTAAACTCCAAATTTCTAAACGCGCCACTCGAAAGCCAAGCGCAGGGCACCAGCTTATTCACGAGCGCTGCGTTGCGTTAGAAGGGTTGTCCGTTAGAGTAGTCCGTGGTGGTCCGGGTCGAGTTACCATAGGATCAGGATCAAATGCGTTGAGCTAGAATGGTTGTCCATGAGAGTAGTCCGTGGTGGTCCGGGTCGAGTTGCCATAGGATCAGAGGGGCGGAACAGCTATTAAGGCGGGTGTCGTCTGGGTCGGGAATTGAAGGTTGGAGGATCAGATGAGAGATGGTAAGAGTTCGTGAAAAGGAGTGTCTTAAGTTTTGAATGAAAAGCCCGAGGTGTGATGGATAGAGGAGCCTGAGGGAGGTTGTGGTGTGTGATTAGTAACGATGGTGGAGGGACTGAAAAGGATCGGAATTCAGGAGGCAGATCATTCCAAAGGCGTGGTGCTGAGATGGATATGGCTCGGTTGGAGAACTTGAGATGACTTGTGACCGGCGGTCGAGAAAGTGTAAGGCAGGCGGATGATCGGGTAGAACAGGTAGGCTGGATGGTGAACAGCTCGCGAAGATATCTGGGCTGTGAGCATTGCAAAGAGTTGTAGGTTAATGAGAGAACTTTGAAGTGGATTCGCTCTGGGATTTTCAACCAGTGAAGTGACTTGAAGATGGGGGTTGAGGCATCGGAAGTAAAGGTGAGAGTTGAAGAGTTAGTCGATAGGTGTATTGAAGAGTCAGGGAATTTCTTGATTTGGTCAGGAAGGTCTAGAATAATTAACTCTTTTTTGATGGATTGAGGCAGAGGAGGTTTCAGGTAGAGCATAGCCGGGGGCTGACCCGGATAATCGGAATTGCCGGTTATTTGACACCCGGCAGATAACCGAACCCGGTGATGAAAGGTCATCCGGGCCCGGTGAGTATTTATGAATAGCATACCACACATCATTGAAGGGCTTAACAGCTAACCTGCTAAATCTCTCACCTGCATTATAGTACAATGAATAGATAATCAAAGAATAGACAGTCTGCTGATGGTTGCTTTATATTAGACTATCCTATTTCAAACAGCCTACCAGCAAGAGGATGAGGAAAGAGGAGAGGGGAGTTTGTATCACCTCTTCCATAGCTATATAGGACGGCCAGTGGTCATATGTCATTAATCCCTTATCTCTAAAGTCTGTTTCATCTGTCACACCCTCATTCCAAGCTGTCTCTCCTCCTTCCTCCTCCTGTCTTTCTCCTCTACTACCCCATCTTGAGAGGAACAGTGGTAGACAGTTAAGGAGAAGAGGAAGGGGATTAGTATATATATATATAATTATATATATTTAAATAGAAGAGTGGCACCTCTTTCATGCTTTCTCCCCTCTTGTTCCTTCCTCCTCTTTCTCTTCTATTACCCCTTCCTCTTCCTCCTGCTGCTTGGCTGTTTGAAATAACTAACAGGGAAGAGAAAGGAGGTGATGAAGGAGGTGGGGAGGAACAGTGGCAGAGGGTTAGGGAGAAGGGAGGTGGAAAGGGAGAAGGGAGGGGAAAGCGTGGAGGAAAGAGCCTATATACAGGTGCTGCTCACTGACCATATGTATGTAGCTACATAGGTCGGCCAGGCCCAGTGGTCATCTGTCATTAATCCCTTATCTTGAAAGTCTGTTTGGTCTGTCACACCCTCATTCAAGTCAGAGAGACTAGGACTTGTCAGAAGGGATACCTTCCACCTGTTGATATGATTCTATGCAGCCAAGCTTAATAGGCTCCTCTCTGATATGACCATGGATACATCTAATCGATTAAGGGATGGTGCACTTTGAAATAAAAATATCTACTTGGACTGCATGAACCACCGAAACAGAACTGTTTATAAAGGGCCTCTGACCTCCTCTTGCATGACTGGACAGATCAGCATTTCTACACTATAGAATGATTCTATCAACAGAATTCATGAACAGATATTACTGGCACCTCTCAATCAAAAACCCCAGCAGAACTCAACTGTAGTAAAACTCTGACACTCAATTCCACCAAAGGTAGCTAACAAATTGAGCGGTGTTCGTTTGACAGCATCAAAGTGGGGACATACTATTCAGTTTTGAGATTAACGATTACTTTTAATACCAGGACCCGGTACCCGGACCCGGCAGATTTTATACAAACTACCCAGACCCGGTACCCGGTTGAAAAACAGCACCCGGCTATGCCCTAGTTTGAGGACATCCATTGAATTTGAGAGATTAAATTGACCACATTGAGAAGTTGAGCAATGGCGGTGGAGAAGGAGCCTGAGAAGAAGGATATAGAGTTGGGTGTCGTATGCGTAGAGATGGTGGTCAACAGACGAGGATTTTATTAGATGACTTAAAGGAGTGGTGTAGTGAATGAAGAGCAACGGAACCAGAACAGAGCCTTTAGGAACGCCACAGAAGAGAAGAGAAGAAGGAGCCCAAGGTCCCTACGCGGGAAATTTAGGGTTTTCAACACTACTCCTCTGGGATACCCAGCGTTGACCGCAATATTTCGGGTTGTCGTCACCCCTCCACCCCACCCCGCTTCCAAACATGACCCGGGTGTGTGTGCTGACTGTGGCCTAATATAATTATTGCAGGCTGTCTGTTTTGTTAGTATAATTAATATTTCTGTGATCTGCGTTCTTGTGCATAATTGTACACTGCAACCGGTTTCGGTTCGGATTGTTGATAAATGGAAATTATTATTATTGGGCGAGTATGACGTCATGCGGACTGTTGACTCTTTACTAATGCCGCTATGCGGTCATATTGGTGATAAAATCGAACTAAAACGCCAACAACTCAGGTTTTAAATTGAATTAAAAGCTAAAAATAGTTGCGTTGACCTTATAATAATTATTTGTGTAAAAATCATTTGCCAAAATTTTGTTAAACCGACACTGTTTCATTTCCGATCCGTTCCTGTTACGAAGAGTCGAAATACATCCATACAAACATATGGACGGACAAGCTTTCGGACTTATAATATAAGATGTTGTGCATTGATTTTAAAGTTGTATGATTAATGCTAATTGAATGCTGTTTTGTTAATATTCGCCTACAGGGTCGATACATACAAGGTCGCGGAGGACGATATCGATTATACTATCCTGCGGTTCATGACCGATGCCGACGATGAATGAGTTGGATGACTTCGGCGTAAGCGGCGATGACGAATTAAGAAAACGGCGATGGAGCTGGGTTGCTTTTTGCCACGGGACTGGCTCATGCCCTTAGATGCCTCACCGCACTCAAAAATATAATACTATAAATGTTGCTATTCCATTTGTTTCCACTGCAGGTCCGTCTCGCATTCTACCATGGCATCCATTGTGCACGCACTTGTCTGATCCAGAATTGATTATAATTCCATTACTGTTGAACTTCCCATGGTCCGTCTATATCTCCTATTCAACCAGTTCCTAATTATGTGACTAATTTGCTGTCTGTCTTCATAAATAGGCCTACTCTCATATCATTTTTTTACTCAATCAGTTACATTTACTTCGTCTCGCTGCCCGCATCTCATAGTTATATCAAGAACTTAGAAGTTTTCCTGTGGACGGCTCTTTCTCGTGAAATAAATATCATAACTATCTTTATTAATAGCGTCTTGGCCTCTGTCTCTTTTCCGCACGCGCTTGATGACCACTTTTTTTTCATGGTGTATTGTGTTTCGTCTGGGTTGCATCTGAAGAGTCTCCTGCGTTGGCTCTGCGTCAATCTGGCAATATTTGATGCATCTTCAGCATTCGACATAGTAGACCATGATAATAATTCTATAACATTGTATTGCAACTTCTTTTAGTCTTAGTGGAATTCCTATTCTTTGGTTTCGTTCTCATCTGAAATTTGAAACGATAGTCGCAAGAGATGGTTTTTCGTATTTTCAAATGCTTCTCTTGATTACAAGCTGACCGAGACAGTAGCCTAGATTTGTCCAAAGTTGAAAAAGGAAGTGCACAGTAAATTCAAAGTTCTGCATGTATCCTGTATTAGCCTACTCTTCTGGCAATATTTGATGCTTCTTTAGCATTCGATATCGTAGACCATAATATTCTATAACATTGCCTTTAAACTTCTATTCGTCTTAGTGCAATTCCTCTTATTGTTCGTTCTGATCTTTCTGACCATACTCAAATGGTTATTCTAGGTTACCCACGCACCTCATAGGTTCCTGCAAATTTGGAATTCCTTAAGAATTCGTACTGGGTCCACTTCTTCATATCTTGTTTGCTGATGAACTTCCTCTTCTCTTTGCTAAACATTCAGCATCTGGTTACCTCGATGCTGATGATGTTCAGACATGACTCCTCTTCCCAACAACTTGCTCTTTGCCAGTCTATTGACTCTCCTTCTGCTGATCTCAAATGTTGGATGTCCTCAAATCGTCGTTACCCAAATCTTCCAAGACTCAGTTGACCTGGCTGGGCACTCGTCAACAGCTAAATAAGCTTGATTACGTTTTAATTGCCACGTGATTTCCTCGTCTTACTTTCTTGACAATGTCCGTGACTTGGGTATTACCATAGACACTACTCTTTCATTCTCTACACATATATAATATTTCTCGGTCCACTTTCCATCATTTGCGACGTTTAACGTACCATTCGAGGACGTACCTTGTCTATTTTTCTTCTTTGGCTCATGCCTTCGTCTGTTCTCGCGTTGACTACTGTGACTCGTTTCTCATCGGCAACTTCGAAAGAAGAAAGCTCTTAAGTGCAGAAATATGCCGAGCAAATTTCTGTCCAGGGTAACGGCCTCTGTTGTCAAAGACCCTGGTCAAATCGGATCCATCCATCATCGGCCTACCTAAACTGCTCCACTCCAATCGGTAAATAATTATATATATAATAATGCATCTGCACGTTTGATTGCCCGCCTCCCTCGTTTCTCTCACATTTCGACTGTTATGACACCTCACTAGTTTCCCTTAACTGCCCGGATTCCTCATAAAATTTCTTCCCTATATGACGTTTATGTGGCCTTATTGCTCGGCATATCTCAGCTACCATTGGACGTCCTCTCCGCTTTTTAAACCGTCATGACCTTCTACGGTCACGGTCTGCTACAGTCCAGCATCGTGTCTTCCACTCTGTCGACTGTGGCTTTCCTACATAACCCGTGTTCAGATTTTATCCGCAGTCATTACTTTTCCGCCCGTAGTCTATAGCCTTTTCTTTTCCATGGGTTCTTCGCACTCGGAGCTCCTCTGATTAGATTGTACTGTGAGAGGAACTTTATAAATCAGAAAATAGAATGAATTAGAAAAACCTTCATATGATTTCCGACTATTGCAGATTTTGGGTAATCACAGTAATATGCTTTGGTAAAGATTATGCTGTAGAATAGTGCATTGCATTAGGTTCTACTGTGTCCAAATTCTGAGACATCTCGTAGCGTAGGCGTACACCAAATGTGCATAACAGATCATATGACAGATTTGTTTCGTTGCATAAGGCGTTAATTATGGTATACAGGGTGGGCCAAAAAAGACCCCCTAGGTGTTTTGCGAATATCTTGACCAAAAGTAAGAATTTCGAAATGAAATTTTACCGGCTTATAGACAATTCATATATACACATGATGGCTAGATTTCATCAATATATCTCAAACAGAACAAAAGTTACGCCACTTTTAGTTAGGCAACCCACTGTGTTTTCACGATTCAAAAACTTCAAGCAACAAAAAGTAACACAAACGTGATTTTATCAAGTCATATCTTAAATAACTGTTTGGAAATGAACTTGATAGTGATTCACAAGTTGTGTTCAATGTGCCCGCCTCCAGTGCCAAAACTTCTTTTGAGTCTCTATGCAAATTTCTTGATGGCCCTGTTGACGCGTTCCAAAGGCAAATCTTCCCATCCAATGCGCCCATCAATTCTCTTACAGCTCTTGGTTTTGACTGCAGATTGTGATATTCTCCAGCATAGCTCTCCGCAATTAATTATCAATGCATCGGGTTCAAATTCGGAGATTAGGGGCCATTTGCATTCTCAATCAAACAAGAACAATTAACATTAAGCCGAGCTCCGTTCATTTACGCAAATCTATTAAATCTCAGCTTAAATCGTATTTTTTTGTGCTCTCACTGTTTATCCGAATAAACGGTGCTCATAGCTTTATATCTTCAGGATCTTGCTCAAGGGGTGTCTGAATAAACATTTTGTCTGTCATACACCTTGGCCATTTTCTTTTTTAAAATTTGAATTTCATAGCCTTAATTGCAAAAACTATTAATCTGAAAGATTTCTTATTTACCAACTTGATTGTCATCTTGCTAAGTGGATTCACAGTGATCTGCGGCTACACCGGTACCCTGTTTCTGTTTAAAATAGCAGTAATAAAGATCATCTGGCAATGTCAGGGCTATTTGATAACAATTATTTGAGATGAGACTTAATAAAATCGTGTTTTTGCCACTTTTTGTTGCGTTGCGTTTTTGAATCGTCAAAAAAGGCGGGGGCCTCCCTAAAAGTGGTATAACCTTTGTTCTATTTGAAATATCTTGATGGCCATCATGTGTATATATGAATTGTCTCTCAGACTGTAAAATATAATTTCGAAGTTCTTTCTTTTGGCCAAGATATTGGCAAAAAACCTAGGGGGTCTTTTTTGGCGGGCCCTGTAGTTGTTAATGTCTGTGAGGCAGAATTTGAATTTTGAACAGTGTAACTGATCAAGTGACAGTTATTATTTTTCCCCAAGGCACCCATTGATCCTCATGAATACAAAATGCATGTCAGTATACAATTCTGCATTCAATCTATCATCTGTGACAGCTGAAATGTGTTCACTTGTATATTTGTGTATATTAGTGTTTTCTTTTAAACAGATTTAGAGATTTATAGTTTTTGCTTGGGGATTATCTGCAAGTTATTGCGGTTTCTCATTGCGATTTGAAGCGTTCATTTACTTGCACATTGTAATTTTTAAAAATGCATTATTAAATATTCAATCGGTGATTGAGATTTTTAAAATCCCTCCCATACTTTTGCAGAACACTGAGTTTTGATGAGTTGCTACTTTTGATGATGTGTACATTGTTGATTTATTATAAGCAGGATATATTAAAAATGGCTTAAGCTTAGATAATAGTTTTACCGTTTTTGCTTAGGTATTGCTTGCGTCGTATTTTGATGATTTCAAGATTTATTTGCAGAAGACTGACTCTTTAATTGTTTTACTCCTCCCTTAAAAACATTACGAGTTTATTATTTCGCGTGTTATGTTTAGTCATTGTTTGCAAGTGTTTATGCTGTTTATCATATGATTTTGAAGTGATCGCATTATCTCAACATGCTCTTTTGAAAAAGTAGCCTATTGACAACCGATAGTGTAGCAATAATTCTACATTTAAAACAGAACCTCTGTGAGATAAGTTGTAACGGAATATCCGATATTCAGGGCTTTCAATAAGGACTTGTTCTGGGTTAGTAAAGATTTCTTCTGCTTTGAAACAGTTAATAATAATAATGACTTCGGCTTAAATTTTAATGTTGTGTTTTCCTTGGAGATTGTGTGTTTTTTTACAGGATATTAAGGTGATTGTCTACTTTCAGATGCTGTTGTAGTATATCAATTTGGTTAAAATTGATCATTATTAAACGTGCTTTAATTAAATGAGTTTTTAGGGTTCAGAAGAACGATTCTTAAAGCATTTTACTATTTTTTAAGCAGTAAGACGTTAGAGTTTATAAGTTTGTGTTTGTGCGTATGTGTTGATTGCAAGTGTTTGTGCTGTTTATTATAAGATGTCAAGGTGATCGTTTTACACTAAAACGCTGTTTTGTAAATAAAATTATTTAAAGCTGGATTGTGTAGTAATTTTGGATTATAAAAATAGCCTCTGTTAGGTGAAGTGTAAAGGAATATTCAATGTTCAGGGCTTTCAATAATTATTTGTTTTGCGTTTGTCAAGATCCTTCCTATCCTAGTATATCGAAGAAATAGTTTACAGCTGCATCCTTCCTGGCGTCAAGTAAGATCATGGAAAAGATGTAAGGCATTCACCCATGCAAGATTTGAACCTCAAACCTTTAGAATTATTGAGTCAAGGGTTCCCCTTGCAACAATAAAAGTTTCTGTGAACGCATTTTACAACATTTAAAATACCAGGCATGACCGCATAAATTGCCGCGTTATGCGGGGGAAATCTGTAAAAATACAAGGTATGACCGTGGAAAATCACTGTGAATTACAATAAAAAGCAATAAAGATACGAGACATGACCGTATAGACTACGGTGAAATACATTACAAGATATTTAAAAATACGAGATATGACTGTATAAATTACGGTATAATATGTTCAAAATAAAAAAAATGAGAGTCATGACCGTAGAAACTACGGTGAAATACATTCGAATATAATAAAGAATACGATGTATGACCGTACAAATTAAGGTAAAATACATTTAAAAATCCTAAAAGTACGGGACAGGATCGTAAACATTACGGTAAAAAACATTCAAAACATAAAAAATGAGATTCGTGACCGTAGAATTTACGGTGAAATACATTTTAAAATATAGAAAAATACGAGATATGACCGTATAAATTAATGTGAAATACATTCAATACCCATAAAAGTACGAAACCTGACCGTAGAAATGACGGTAAAATACATTCACAAACATCAAAAATACGAGACGTGACCGTAAAAAATTACGGTAAATTACGGTCAGATTACTTTCTTTTACCGTAAATTTTTACGGTCATATGAGCGTAACTATTACAGTCAAGAAGAAAGTACTGTCCGCCGTAATTTTACGGTCATTTCCTGTGTACAAAGCTGCCAGGAAATGCCCGTAAAAATACGGTGAGATTTTTAACAGTGTAGTATCGGAATATGGCGTTTAAATTTGATTGTTTAATTGATTCGACCGAACCAAATAATTATTCTCTTTCAAATAGACAGCAGCGGCGCTAGGGGGGGCTATGGGCTAAGCCCCCCCGAAAAAGTCCATCCATTTTTTCATGTAAAAATGAAATCCATTTATTTGTAGTAGGCTAGCCTATAGTAAGTTGACATGGACGCAAGTTAAACAGAGAATAGGGCCTATTGGGCGTAATTGTCGAAGATGGTCAGAACTCAATGATAAAAATTTAACAGAAGTTGGATAGCATAAATATATTAGGTTAGGACCAAGATGATTAGACCAACCTTTCGACGAAACGCGATGAGTCAAGAGCTGACCGAGTACACACGTACAGCACGTAAATGTTTTATTTTAGCATTTCTTTCTTTCCTTATTTAATAAATAAAATTGCAGATTCACATTATCGCGGCGTGACCGTACGCAAACTACAAAGTTAATTAATTCAGCAATCACTAATAATCCGAGCACAACATACTAAATATACTATGACGCAGTCATTACGTCATCATTGCTTTGAGGAAGTTTGAGCAAAGTTTCATATGTCATTATTTTAGTACTATATATATAGGCTGCAGTCTAACTTAACTGCATCGATAGCTGTAGGCCTAATACAAACAGTGGCCAAAAAGTAACGCAAAGCACAATATTATTAATAACAGCAGTGCCGTAGCCAGGAATTTTTGATGGGGGGGGGGGGGTTATGGCCGGAAACCCTGCTTTTTGCTATTTTTCTTACTTAAAGTGACAATATATTTATAAAGTGACAATATACTATTCAAGTGACAATATATTTTTTCATGTCTAGCCTAAGTTCTCTCCTGTATAGTTCACAGCATGTCTATTATGTAATGTATAATATGTTTATTGAATTGCATATTTCAATTTGTCTTGATTGTACTTGCATTAATTATTCAGTTCTTGTCCATTGTTCCCGCAGTGCGTTTGCATGGGGTTTAATAAAGTATATACTTAGGCCTACTTACTTACTTAAATGGAAAAATAACCTTAACAAAACTTTTCCCCGGAGCCAATGAAGGGGTTTTACCCCCGAAACCCCCCTACGCCACTACCATCGTCAAATCTAGATCCATCCATCCCCTTAATTGTTAATTGAAATTTTTATTATAATAATTATAATATATGCTTCTTTGATGATAAAAGCATCAGAGAAACGACTGGACAGGAAAAAATGGAGTTTAACATAAGAAAGAAGCGACTGAAGTGGATGGGGCATGTAGCAAGAGAGGAGAGCAAAACAAGCAACAATCTGGACTCCGGAGGGAAGACGTGGTAGAGGGAGGCCAAGGAAGAACTGTACGAGAGGATTTGCAGTGTCTGCCAAGGAGATGACGTGGAACGATGCTGTCGAAGTGGCGATCGAGGAACAAAGTGGAATGGAGAAACTGCATTGTCCGATGTGCAGAGCTGCACGGGAAGGACTAAGGTCTAAGGTAAGGTCTTTGATGATGATGATGATGATGATGATGATGATGATGATGATGATGATGATGATGATGATGATGATGATGATGATGATGATGATGATGATGATGATGACGACGACGACGATGATAATAGACCCTAATAATAGGTCCATGTAATATTAGGATAATAATAATAATAATAATAATAATAATAATAATAATAATAGAAATATGAATAGCTAATAAGAGCCATAATAATAATAATAATAAGAAGAATTAGAACAAGGCCTAAAAAAATCTGGCGTTTTTGTCACCGGAGCCCAATACACTTAATGCCCGTCGTACAAAGATGGCGGATCGGCAGAAGAGAACGATTAATGGTAATTATTTAATACCATGGAATGACTCAAATCTTTGTAGTTTATTGATGAAATAAGCACACATAATTATATTTAAGCGCTGCACGCATTTTATTGCATGTTTATGGTTTTGCGTTTATTGAATATAAATTGTAGATGGCCGTGTGTGCGCGTGTGCAATGTAATCAAACGTTCGGTTGTAATCGTAATCTCCAAATATCTAGAGCGCACCAGTTTATTCACGAGCGTTCGTGTATCGTTCAGCGCTCCAAATTATTTTAACGTTTATTCGTAGCTGCTTTTTCATGCCAGTTTTTCTAGTTGTCTCCAACGCTGCTTATTGATTGAAGAGATGTCAATTCTTGTTGACATCGATGTCGTGTCGGCTAGAGCAGAGAACTGTTCTGAGGGATTATATAATTTCCAGTTACATTTTTAGTTGGTAATTATTGGAATCGGCAATGTTTTTCATGACAAAAGCCACTGTTACACGAGAAACTTTCAGTGCTAGTTACAGTCTTACGAGTGTGAGTATGTGAAAGTAGCTAAGGCTGAACAGCTGGTGGGAAGTTTATGGATGCTATTGCTAAATATTATGAAATTACTCCTGGAATAGTTACTGATGAAAACAAGAATAGTGTTATAATACAAGTTTACCTGTGGGAGGCTATTTTCTTGGATGCAACTACACTACTACAAGGGCAAATTTTGTAATGAATCCGCGAAGCTAAAACGATGAACTAGTATTGCGATAAAAGAGTGGTTACATTACGCTGTTTAGATGTGGACACTGAGCCAACAGAGGATGAGGTGCGGCCCACAAAACGGAGGAAAGCAAGAACCAGCATTAATCATCTCGCCGAACTTTGCCCGGGAACGCTGTACCATCTCGTTGGTCAGTATGGTGGACCGGAAAGTCCAACATACGTCATGGAGATTACCGTGGACGACAAGGTGATTGTCATTGTTTTTTATGTTTAAAACTTTGGCCAAAACCTTACTGCAACTGTGACAATTTTCTTGAAAAAACTATTGCAATATAACTTGTTTTTTGCGCAATACATGAATATCGTGCTCTGGAATACGTTTCAAAAACTCACTGTCCATTGTAATAATCAGTTTGTGCGTTGAGATATTTCGACTATAAAGTTGTTAACATCTTTGTGTACCGGTGTGTATGCCAGGGTGAAGGGTCACGACAAAATGCACGTAAGCAAAATAAATGTCTAATTATGACGTCCACACTATCCTATTTATAACTCTGTAATATCCTATTTATAACTCTGTATTATCCTATTTATAACTCTGTAATATCCTATTTATAACTTTGTATTATCCTATTTATAACTCTGTATTATCCTATTTATAACTTTGTATTATCCTATTTATAACTTTGTATTATCCTATTTATAACTCTGTATTATCCTTATAGTTGTCCGTGGCTTTTGATTTAATTAGAATTAAATTCTGTTCAGATCTGAACAGTAAATCATAGGAGTTAAAAAAAATTTTTAGCTAATAATCCTGATGCTTAACAAAAATAAATGTAGCTTACGGTAAATATAGTTTTATAGATCTACGTCTTTAGTTAATTAGCTTTAGTAAAAGGGTCGAAGTTAGAAAGCCTTATTTATACGTGCGTATAGGGAGTGGGTCCCACGAAATGTACGAGTTGAAATTGGGGAAGGGGGATTGTTTTGATACGATTTTTGCGTACGTTATACATATATATGGATGGCCCATGATTAGCTAATCGAGTGCCTCTGAGGTACTTAGAGATCTTGAAGTGGCATTACATAAATTCTGATTGATTGGTTGATTGATTGATTGATTGACATCGGATTGATTGATTGATTGACATCGGATTGATTGATTAATTGATTGATTGATTGATTGATTGATTGATTGATTGACATCGGATCCGTTTTTGTCTTCCTCAGGTTTTCCACGGCATCGGTCCGTCAAAGAAACGCGCAAAGCTGATGGCGGCCGAGTTTGCTCTGGTCCACCTCGGTTCCATCACGGCCGTTACGGACCCGGTTCCAGAAGTCTCGCAGGAACCGTATTGTTACGACGACTTCACGGCCGACATCAACGACTCCAACTCCCTTCTCTACTACGACTTCTCGCAGTCCGAGCGGAGTCGCGACGAGGAGGAGTCGGCCTGCGCCGCGGGAGAAGTCGTCAAGGAGAAGTCGGGCGACGAGAAGAATTCTTTCGAGTCGAAAATGATCGGGAAGAACACGCTGACGATTCTGAGGGAGTTGCACCCAAACGCGTTCTACAACTTTGTGGGGACGGTGACGGAGGACACGCGACCGCGATTCATCATGGCGGTGAATGTCGATGGACAGAAATTCAAAGGATCGGGAATCAACAAGAGGCTGGCGAAGGCACGGGCGGCCAGGGAGGCGCTGAGGAATCTGGATAAGATGGAGTTCGGAATGGCGGAAGGTGGGTGCTGGTGTTGGACTGAGAGAGAGATGGAACTGTTGGAGGGTTGTTTTATCGTCCTGCGTTTGTTGGGTGGTAATGGTATTTGGAAATTTATTTAGCGTCACAGTAGGAGTTAAACCCCAGCTACCCAGTCCGAATAATTTGTTATTTGCCTGCACTGAGTATTAACCTCAGTGCTAGGCTGGGAGCACCTCTGAGGTGACTTCTTGATGGGCAGCTATATAAAATTTCTAAATGAATGAACATTTGAATAATTTTTCTACTTTCTATCAATTGCTCAAGAACCTTTCTCTTTAGCCGTGGCTTGACTGAGAATTTTGCGGAATGAAAGAATGAAGTTAAACACTCAACTAAAGACCGATGCTTCTTTGTTTTTTTGCTTTTGTCTGCGTGAAACCATTTCTCTGCTTTCGTTACAGATGGCATGCCAGTCTACGAGGGAGACGAGATGATCTGGCTCAGCTACAAGGCTGAACTGGAAGCGGAGGCGGAATCGAAACTGGAGAACGTCTTCTCCGACAACCCCATCCAGCAGCTGAACGAGTACTTCCCGGACGCCAAGGTCACCTTTCCAGACACGACGGAGAGACCGGACATCGAAAGCTTCTTCGTCTGCCAGGTCGTCGTCGAGGATACGACCTACGAAGGGTCCGGCCTGAGCAAGAAGGACGCGCGGAACCATGCATCCGCCGTGGCTCTCAACGACCTCAAGGAGAAGGGAATACTGGAGAAGAAGGACGTGGAGTTCGAGGTGAAACGGGTCGAACGGGAAGATAAGAAGGCGAAGGAGAAACCGAAGGTGAAGGAGGTTACGGAACGGAAAGCGGGCGGAGGAGGAGGATTCAAGACGGCCGTTGCGAAGCTCAACGACGGTTTTCAGAATCTCGAGTACAAGCTGATCGCGGAGACGCCGTTGAAGAACACGTGTCTCGTTGCGTTCACGATGGCGATTCACATCCGTGGAAAGAACTACGTCGGAGTGGGAAAGAACAAAAAGATGGCGAAGCTGGACGTGGCGGAGAAGGCGTTGCGCGACCTTGGAATGTGGACGGAGGACGACGAGGCGGAGAAGGAGCGGATGAAGAAGGAGGAGGAGAACCTGGATGTCGCCGTCGTCGTGGAGAGCGCGACGTGGGGAGCGATGTCGGGCCAGCCGAGGAGTTGGGGCCAGGGGCAGGTGTATATAGGTGGATGGGGAAGTGGAGGAGGAGCAAGCAACAACTGGGAAGGGAAGAATAATCAGTATGCTGGGGGGTATGGGTGTGGGTATAACACGGGATGGGGTTATGGGGGAGGAGGTGGTGGTGGTGGTAGTGGTGGTGGCTATGGGCCGGGCATGGCAGCTCAACCGGGCGGTTGGGGTCAGGTGGATCCAAATGCAGAGGTGGGCTACAATGCTTATCCACCGATAATGCAGGAGCTGAACGTGATCATGGGTAACATGTTTGAAAGCACGTTTGGACAGAATCCATGGAAGCCAAACAGTGACGGTGGAGTAGGTGGACAGCCACAACCGGGTAGGGGCTGGGGGTTTGATGGAAGGCCTGGCCAAGGTTTCCAGTCGACGGGAAACTTCTCGAACAGAGGCAACGCGAGTGGAATTACCCAGTTCGGAAGTACGCCAACGGGTTTGAATCAACCACCGGAGACATCAAGTGCTGCAATGATGACGCCTTTTCCTTCAAATCCTCCTCCAATGACACCGCCCTTCCCTTCAAGTCCTGCAATTACGACGCCTCTCCCTTCGAGTGTGAACAGCGTGGCTCCATCTGGTGATATCCCAGCCGTAAGCTCCGAACCGTATCGTGGAAGAGGAAGTCTCAGCGGTCGCGGAACCTCCCGGGGTGGCGGCAGTTCGAGAGGAAAGTCTGAGAATAATAGTTCGACGAGGGGATTTTCGAAATACTCCAACTTCAGGTCGGCTGGCTTTGAGACGGGCTTCAAGCCTTCAACTCCAGCGCAGACTACGACGCAATCTGACACTCCGGCGTTACTTGCAACACCGACCTATGGACCGTACGGCACACCGGTAGCACCACCACCACCCGTGGCACCACAGATAAGTCAAGGCCAATCAGTGGCCAATTTCGCGAAATCTAGTTTTCCAGTGGGGAACGTGGTCACCGGGGCTGGCAGTCAGATGGCTGGCAACACTGGAAGCGCTAATAACACGACCAGCATGTTCCAGGGGAGTGGTGGTGGTTTTTCCGTTGGGGGCACCGGGGGTTTGTTGCAGCAAGGCGGCTACCAGTCGAGACCAGCAGCAGACGGCTACCAGGCTAGCGGGACAAACAATTCGGGAATGCAGCAGTACCAGGATTTCATGTCTTCGTACCAGATGACCGGAAGCAACGAGGGATTTCCCCCAGCGGGAAATTCCACAGGCAACTTCCAGATGGGTAACGCCAACACATCCGGGTATTCATCAACCAACTATTCAGCTGCTAACTATTCATCAGCCAACTATTCATCAGCCAACTACTCGTCAAACTATTCATCTGGTCTGACGGGTGGCTACCAGTCAGGAAGCTTGGACACGAGTTATTCTTCCCAGCCGACCAGCGTATACGGAAATCAGGCGGCGGCCACAACGAGCGTGCAGTCTTCTGGTTACCAAGGCAACCCGTCAGACTACTCCATGGGAAATTACAACCAGGGAGGGAACACGACGACGAGAAGTGGCGGCTATACTGCGGAGAATTTCCATGGCACGACTGGCGATGGGTCTTACTCGGCCGACTCCAGTGCCGGGTATTATGGGATGTACGGTGGCGGTGGGTACAATCAGGGGTACAATTACGACTACAGCAACACCAGTGGCTACGATACGACAAACACCGGTTACGCAACGGGGGGCTATCAGAACACGATGGGCACAAACTCTGGGTACGGTACTTATGGGTATTCGTCGGTGAGTGGCAACAGTGGAGCTACGGATTCTTATTCCACTGCGACGAATAAGACGACCTGGTGACGTGTCGGAAGGATTCGGTTCTGGAAGAATTCTGTGGTGGTTGATAGGAAAAAGGGAATGGTCACATGACATCCTACGTGTTGGTTTCTGATTTCGTTATCACTGGAAAATGTTTCACGCGGTTTGATGTAAAGAAGACGACTTGTCTGCTTGTTGGTCTGCTGTCCAAAGGAGGTGAAGGTGTCTTTTGGTTCACTGTCTGGATTGAAGTTCTTCTAAGGATTCCCTCTTTGAGTCGTCGACTGAACTGAAAGCTTGAATTCATTGAGAAATACGAATTGTTTTGGTTGGCGTGTTTTATGATGCGAGGAGTCTGAACGCATTTCACTGTTAAGCTGTGATGACTGAGAATCTTCATGCAAGACAAAACGACATTCAATGAGCAAACAAAAAAACGATCTGCTTGTGTTGATCTGTTGATACGAGACTTCACCTCGCTATTTCAGACTATCTGCCATTGCAGGTATTTCCCCCCATATTTTAACGTTACTGTGGAAGTGTTAAATACTGTTTACCCCACAAATTCTAAGCAGCATTTGTGCTGTACAAGGAATGTGTTGGTCTAACCTTCACAAACACACTACTCTGTTTTACTAAGGAATGTGCATCTTCGTTTTTAAGTTATTCTGCGTTTTGCAACTGCATTCCATAATATTTCAATTCTAACGAGGTGGTTGCTGGTAAAGGTCTTCACGGGCTTAGACTGTGACTGTAGCGTCAGTCTGCTATGTAAACGAGAAAATGTTGTAATGTAATTTTTAATGTTATTCCTGCTCAGAGATAATATAAAGATTTTGTGAAGAAGTACACATGGTGTTATTTGTCGGGCACCAAATTTCCCTTGGTGTTGCGTTGCGACACTGCACACTGGTGACAGTGGTGGGGCTTTATCAGCGTGCAGTTGTACACAAATTTTTTTGTCTAATTGGATTTGAAACACTTCTGTGGAGTTAAACATAGTAAAAAGGTCATTGACCGATTGGCAGCAATGTACCAAATAGAATGGGAAGGGAAAGGAGTTGTGCAGTTCTAAAAATTTCTTTAAAAAGCCCTGACCTGGTTTGGAAGCACTGGTAATAATTATATTTCATACTTTATTTCATTATAGACATTTCCATAAATCAGGCATGGAGTTTCCTCCTCTGCAATTCAATATTCTTGCGCACAGTGGGTTCTTAGAAAACTACTGTAAAATGCTCAGTTACATTGTAAGTGAAGTTGTCGTGCTTCATTAGTGCTTTGAAGAAAGCTTAAGATTATCAAATATCCATATCCAATTCTCTAGTCTTTTGGTTAATTCCGTTCTTGTACAAGTAACTCTTCTTAACCAGTACCCTTATATGCAGTAGCTTACATTCTGACTGCGATTACCAGGTGTTTCACCTTGCATTGTTTTGCGACTTCTTTAAAACGCCTCTTACAGTAGAAACTATTCAGGGTTGCAGGGTAGTTCGTAGCATGCAGGTCTTCACAAACGTGTTGCTCTAAATCACAGGTGCAATCACGTCCTGAAAGTTGGGGGAGACCATAATAATAAAGTTAGGGGACCGCTCAAAAGTTGGGGGGACGCGTCCCGTGGGTCCCATAGGGTGGTTGCGCCTATGCTCTAAATGGATTTGTGCAGTGTGGAAGCATTTCTGTGCAGTTAAAAATAGTAAAGACGCTCATTTTCATCCGATTGGGAGGAATTTACCATGGAGATAGATTGTGCAGTTCTAAAAATTCATTTAAAGCAGGCTTTCTAGAAGTGACTTCAGTGTCAGAGAAGTACCCAGGGAAATAGAGGGAGCGCAAGCAAATAGAGACTGCACCAGTTCATGGTGAGAAAACACTTTGGATAGCAGCACTATGGAAGTGTTGATTTCACTTCCAATCAAAACACTCGCACAAGAATACAAGACAAGATTTTAACAATGGATTGCAGCAATGCATAATTACACAAGTTTTCTCTTTCAAACTGCACAAAGCTCAAGCAAATAATTGCACTTTATTTTCAAAACAATGATTTCATTCAAACTCGCAATCAATCGCAATAAGCAACGAAGAAAATGCAATCAACCAATCAACTGCAAAAAGCCAAGAAAATGCTATCAATCAAAATGTGTTCCGTGCCTACAATGCATTGCATAACAATCTGCAGCAGAAATCTTCAAAACGTTGCGATAAAAAACTATACAACAAACAGAAGTTGCTAATGCTATTTCATTGACTGCATTGACTGGATATTTTTCAAAGCGATTCGCGATTCATACATTACAGCTTCCTATCGTAATCATGAATTTATATAGCGCCACTTCAAGAGAACCTCCTCAGAGGCCCTCCCGACCTGGCAGCACCAAACCACGACGAAAAAGAAGCGCTATAAAATTTTATGGAAAAGAGGCAAAGAAAGAAAAAGAAGTTTATTACGAAGACTGCGAGTTAGTAACTTATTGAACGATGGACCAACCACAGCAAAACTTAGACTTGAAGTCAATGCGTTTGTGCATGGACAGCCAGCGCAGTTCCTCCAATATATAACTTGATACATGCCCAACCTTATGGTTGAACCTTTGCCGTGCTCAGGCGCTGTACATTACATAGATGTAGCTGAAAAATATCTCACAAAGCTGCAAGCAAATTATATTTCAGCAATGCAAGCCAAACCAATGCCGACTATTATGAATATCTGGTCCACATGATCATTGTTATTATAAACACAAGGCACACTGTTCTCTTGTATAGAAAAGTCGATTAAACGAGGTATTAATCTTAAATCCAAACCATTCAGCCATTTCAGCATACATAAATTACTTGGTAACAAGCAACAAGCACCCAAGAGCCTGGAAGATAAAACTGAAAACGAACAATTCTTGGAATGGTCCTGTCTAAACCTGTACGAAAAACAGAATGTTGACATGCCGCATTGTTCAGGAATTATGATGAAATAACTCGAATGTAATACTTATCTTAACACTTTAGTGATGAGCTACACTGGTTCCCCATTCACTCACTGCTCACTCCTCATCAAAGTGTCAACAGAATCAAGGGCCAATCCATATGCTACACATGCAAAATCGTATTTCAAACCCTCTCTGCACTTCGTACAACCTGTGTAACCCCCTATGCATACGAACAAAAGCTTTTCTACCTCTCCTGGAGAGGAAACTAAACTTCTTTGGACATGTATGCAGAATGGGAAACGACCGACTTATCAAACAGGTCATCTTCGGAATGATGGACGGAAGGGTGGTTAGAGGAAGACCGTGCAGAGAATGGCTAGATGACGTCACGGACTGGTGTGAACTGGAAATCTACAAACTTAGCAGAATGGCGCTGGAGAGAGACAAATGGAGACGTATTGTGAAACATGCGATCGACACCAACGGGCACTGAGCCCATGGACCGCAATGATGATGATGACCTCTCCTTTCAAAAGCTAATTACCAAAGTCATCTATAAACATTTTTTTACCATGTAGGCTACATTTTTTGTTGTTGAACATCATATTTGCTATCTAACATGTAAAACTAATGGTACTTTACTGTTTAGAATTTAATTACAGTGCAATCAAACACTATGGGGCGATGACGGTAGGATAATAGTTATAAAAAATGCTAATGTGGACTTGATAATCAGACATTTATTTTGCGTATGTACATTTTTCTAGACCTCTACCCCTTTTGTATGCACCCGCACACAAAGTCATCTGAATCTGATCATCACCCTCTATGCATAACACATACGTGATATATGGAACGCTCCAAGGTAAAAAAAACGTGATAAAGTAAAGGTTTCAAGATCTACAATCAGGGCAGAACGCTTCAGCTACAGCAAGAGAAGACAGCCATGAAAACTAGCGACATACATAGATAAACACGAGCTCCATTTTTAAACAGTGTTCCCACATCATGATCAAAAATATTCTGCATCACGGTCAGACTGAAATATCCAACATTAAATTCATCTCTATCGAGGGATACCATATCCAATCAAGTCTAGCGCACTAATCCTGGTTCATCCACCTGAATTCATTAAGAAATGATAACAAAAATAGAAATTCATTTAAAGGCAAATATTACAGCAAAGGCACTTCTATCATCACAAGCCCAGATTCCACGCTAACCGCATAAAAAAATAGAATAAGAAAACAGTTAATGTGACTGCTGATTAAGGAAAAAAACACAAGACATACACTGGAGAAAGCCAGCACCCTAGAGAATGACTCTGGATATACATCTGGATAGACATTTCAACCAAAAGCGTCAACCACTTATAACAACTCGCCATTTCTGCCAGTGCATACGTATCGCAGTTATCTTGGTGGATATCCAGCTTGTCCTGGTTGCGAAGGATGACCTGGAAATGGATATCCTGGTTGCGGTGGGTATCCCTGTTGTGGTGGGTATCCCTGTTGCGGTGGGTATCCCTGCTGTGGTGGGTATCCCTGCTGCGGTGGGTATCCGGGCTGTGGTGGGTATCCGGGCTGTGGTGGATAGCCTTGGTGAGGTTGTGGTGCCCAGTTCATGTATGGGTTGTAACCCATTGGCATGGGCATATAAGATGAGTAAGGTGCATTCACGTAGGTGGGGCATTCAGGAGCAGGTCGACCTAAAAAATCACATTTTACATAAAAATTTTAAACAATGTCATGAGTTTAAAACAGTTCACAAATTTATACCGCTTCTTTTCTATTGACACACAACACGTAATATTAGAAAATCGGTAAAATAAGACCAGACATGAGGACCACACGACATAACCACACTACGAGACACCAGCCAGAATAATGCTCTAAAAAAGGTATCACAATTTCCATCTGTAAGCATGTGCGATACCTAATGTAGCAGACCACTTCGATGCAGACTTGTCAGTACTAATGCATATCAAAACATGTCATAATTAACATTTGCCAATACATATGCTATCGCTCTCTCAATCATTTGCCTCAATTGGTCCTTCTCTTTGGAATGCACTTTCCTCCTGCGTTCGCTCTACAATTCTGTCTCGTACTCTCTCTTCTTCCTTCTCTCTTCTCAAAATCTACATCTTCTCGCAGGGCCTTGCGCACGGGGAGCGCATCTGAATGGTTCACCCTACCAGAGGTGTTTCATAAATGCTTAAAAACAATACAATACATTTGCATTTGCACGGACAGTAAACAGCGTCTGCAAAGCATCCTAGAAGCATCTCACTGATGATGCTACAGAAACTCAGAAATATGATAACCAAAAAAGCGATAAATCAACAACCGAATTCTGTAATTTCTGTTAATGCAAACTTCAAATAAAACGTCAACCTGTAACTTCAAATCTTATCACGTTTTTCCATATTCAACTATTTAATAAGTAATGATTCATTAGTTATTATTAGCCGATTAATAGTATTTGAAAAGGAACTGACTAGGAACTGGAGTTGCTTGGGTGGTAGTAGCCGCTGGTGTAGCAGTCGGTTGGGCCGGTGTCGGCACGGACCGAGGGGCAGGCACTGCGAGAAAAAAAGATCAACAAAAAAACATGAGCACTATACGTCTGATCAGCAGACAAAACTTTTGCATCATAACAACGTATTCATCATAACAACGTATTCATCATAACAACGTATTCATCATAACAACGTATTCATCATAACAACGTATTCATCATAACAACGTATTCATCATAACAACGTATTCATCATAACAACGTATTCATCAGTCTCCATTTTGGGTTGTGCTCCGAAGTATCTTTGTGATATCATGCTTCATCCTCTGTCTGCCAGTACGCTGTGCCCTCTTAGATCCTCTGATCGACTTGGACCTCTCTGTTCTCCGCGTCAGGACTGCCACAACGGCTTAATCCAGATGCTTTCCTCGCATAAGTCCCTCCATTTGGAATAGACTTACACCATCAGTTCTCTCCACCTTTCCCTCTCATGTAGTCTTTCCTCATCTTTCTCTCACTTCAAATCAACTGCCTTTTCTCTCGGAGTCGATCGCCATGGGAGCGCTTCTGAAGAACTTTTCAAGAGAGAGAAGCGCTTGATGAATGGTCATATACAATACAATACAATAACAATCATAAAAGCATTTTCATAACATAATTGTTTAACAATGGAATTTCTGTTATATAGGTTTCTCAGCTCTGTTCCTACCAGGAGCCTTCTGATAGGCTGGAATTGCGGGTGGAGCCGTCGTTGGTTGGTTGGCGATCGTCGATGAAAGATCCTTCATCAGCTCGTCTTTCTCGGTCTTGCGTGCGAAGCAGAAGTCACCGACCTTGCTTTGGAATTTCAAGAGGATCTGGGTCAGGTCGTTGTAGAACTAGGTCATTGAGAAAATGAAACTGTGTGTTAACAATATTATCAAATGCTAATAAACCATTATTATTATTTGCATGTGTGGTGTTTTACAGGAGAAGAATTAAATTTAGATGCATACTGATAAAAAGAAATGATAAATAAGCAATAAATTCATAATAATAACAACAAAAATTGTGATAAATCTATAATGACAACAAAAATAAAAAATCCATAGCAACAATAATAAAAATAAATCCTTAACAATAACAATAAGAAAACTAATGATAAATTATGCATAATAATAGTTAAAAACTAAAATCATAAATTTAAAAAAGGAGTGCATAATGATGTGAAAAATGATAAATCACAGAATAATAATAATAAAAGATCAGAAATGAATAACAAAAGATGATAATAATACTGTTTAACAATACCTTGCTTCCCTCTTCCAGATTGCTCTTTAGTTCAACAAAGCTATCGTAGGCTGTTGCGAGACTCTTCAATTGTTCCTCTCTCACTTCTCCCGACTTGTACTGCGCCTTTGCCTCAACGAATTTCGTGTTCGCCTCCTTTCGAACGTCAAACAACACACAAAAGAATTATTCTAAACTGAATTCATTTCATCATGGCTCTGGCTCTACTCTGTTATGAAAACTGCAAATAATGTGGCAAGGTATCTGTTCATTGGGCATGCTAAGAGCACCTGCCTTTTAATGCAGAGAGGAGCAGGGGCTAAAGTCTTCCTCAGGCAGTCAAGCATGGGGATTGGGTACAGTCTTGACACTCGAGTCCTTCACTCTCAATTGCTCAATTTCATGTCATAGGAACCATCCATATATTACATACGCTAAAAATGACACAGGACGACTATAGGATAACACCGAGTTATGAATAGGATAAATTAATATGGACATCACAATTAGATATTTATTTTGTGTTCGTACATTTTGTATCAAATAGCGTTGTACTCTTTTGCATATCAAACACAGTTGTATCAAGGGCAATTGTATCAAATACAGTTGTATGAAAGGCAATTGTATGAAAGGCAGTTGTATTGAAGGTAGTTGTTGTATTGCAATCATTTGAGAGAGGTGAACCTGTATCTGCTGAAGCGTCTCTTCCTGCGATCGAATGTTCTCGCTGACTTCGTGTCGAAGTGGAGCGAAGACGTCGTTCAGTTGATCCGTTGACAAACCTTCTTCGTTGAGAGCGCCATCCTGAGACAATGCGGACAGGAATTTCGTCTCTGAAAGAAAAAGGAGATCTTCCAATGTAGCGTTGCGAAACAATGGCAGGCAGCCATTTAGACATACAGAGGCAGATAGACAGACACAGAGATAGTGGCAAACAATATGGGAAATGGACATACATAGGCAAAGAGACAGATAGACAGATGTAGACCCAATCCCATTCTACCCGACCCACACTGTATCCCACCCATTCCATTCTCCTCTACTCATCCCCACTACATTCAACCCAATCCTATTATCCTCCACCATACCCCACTACATTCCCCCCACACCATCCTTTTCCACAAAACCCCACTTACATAGACACACACAAAGGCAAACAGACCAGCAGACACATATGTAGGTCGACACATACATACATACAGTCAGACAGACATTGTAGAAAGACACATCGAGGCAGACAGACAGATACGTGGCAACACACAACCGTTGACTTATGTTACAACATGTAACACTAACCCATGTTGTCGCTGGTGGCGTTCTTTAGATCCGTCTCCAGTTTGTCTCTGGCCGTCTTGATTCCTTCCACGTTGCCTAGGAAACGCCTGAGGTCGGTGACAGCTGGATGACCCTGGAGAGCAGCGACTGGACTAGCAGACGGAAGACTCTTCTCGATTTCACTCTACCGACCGACATGGAAAACAAAATTACATCCAGTGGAAAAGTATTCAAAAGTTCCATTCATGAGATGCGCTCAGACAAGTTATACAGAAAAAAGGTGGATATAGAAGACAAGTCTTTAGTCAGCCATGCGTATGAAGTGTTAGCGCCTTCATTTTCTCAGCCTCTGCATATGATGGTGGATGGCTGGTCCTCTCCCTCACCGTCTCGTCTTCCCACCACACAACAGTGTACAGCCAATGTATCCATTATGGCTAAGTATGCTAGGGGTGCAGGCAGAGTAAAACCTTGGAACTGGTATTTCTGCCGTGGCGCAGAGTTGAATCCGTAAACCTTTCGTTTGATCGTCCAACACAAACTAACCACAGTCAAGCACTCACACAACGTGGATATTAAAGTTATATACAGTATAATTTAGGGCCCCTAGAAATTTGCGCCAAAAAATTGAAAAAATTGCGCACAAAAAACGATAAACTTGCGCGAATTTTGCGCAAGTTAAAAAATCAAAATGTTCGTTATTTTTTCATTGAATCAGTGTACCAAAGTATCTAACAATGTTTTTTTCATTTAATGTAAAGCTTTGGCGTTCTAGAAATTAGACAATCAATCCAAAAATGCAGCTATAAAGTTCCTATAACCATAAGATTAATGCATTAAGACGATCGCAAATAATTTTAATTTTGCAAAATTTACGCCCACCGAAATCTACGCTCATTACAAATGTAACTTCAAAATAGTATTGTATAGCCTATATTATAATAAATCACCAAGTTACACAACGTGCTGAGTAGCCTACTAGCTTTCCGTCTTTGTGTGCACGCCTGACGCCTATAGATTAAATGCGTTCGTTCTGTCATAAGCCGAGACATCAAGCGACGCGCTGTGTGACCGCTTTGAGAAACTTCGTCTAACACATTTTATTGTGTGGCCGTGAAGTTCTGGAATTTTTCATACTATAAGTTTGTGCGTTACTACCAAAAATATCGATCTTTAACTAAAAATTCATCTATGATTTCATCCCATTTGGCGGTCGCCATTTTGATTATCGCACATTGGTCGTCGTTGTTACGTTGAACTGTCATGAGCCGCGGCGATTTTAAGTCGATTAAAGCCCAATTTTGATAAATTAGCAAGATTTTGTCAAAATTTGCGCTAAAATCGCGCGGATTGCCAATTTTTGCGCTGTTGCGCAAAACCTGGAAATTTGCGCAGAAATTGCGCTGCGCAAGATCGCGAATTTCTGGGGGCCCTAATAATTGATAAAGTAATTGATAAAATAAAAAGTATCTTATCCATTCACGTGCGCATTCATCAATGCATCTAAACCATCCACACATCTATCCATCCACCTTCATATCCATCCATGCACCCACTCATCCATCTCTCCATCCATACTGATCCAATACCATCCATCCATTCATCCCCCAACTCATCCACCTGCCTGTTCATCTATCTATCCACCAGACCATTCCTCCAACTCCGCCACTGGTTGCACTCTGCCAGTGCCAGTCCCAAGTCTGGATAAAGGTGGAGGGCGTCGCTAAATGGTCTTAGCTAGCACACAGTGACGTTAAACTGCAAATACTACTACTACCATTCATCCATCCATCCATCCACCCACTCACCACCCATTCATCAACCCATCCATCCACCACCCAGTCTCTCCCTATCTCCCGCTCCACTCTTCTCCCACTCTACCCTTCCCTCACATCCCTCTTACATCTGACTTGCTGAGCAATTCGATTGCCTCTCTCTGTGATCCGAATCGACTCCTCACGACCGCGTCTGCGCTGACGGCATTCGATAGAATCGTCCGATATTTCACCGTCTCTGATCTCATCGTCTCCGTTAGTTTCGACGATTCCGTTCTCGTCCATCGATCTTTGAATTGATCGCGAAGCTGTTGATCTGATTTCTCCTCTTCGTTCAACAGATTGTCCGACTGAAGAAAAAAAAACAATGCGGCTGGTTTCAATTTCATTTATTTATTTAATTTTAAATTTTATAAACACCTCCTCATTGTGGGCTACTCAGAAGTGCTGCCCCCCCCCCAGCTGAATAGGACAGTTTTAAAAATGATTAAGGAACAGAGTGAAGTGACCACTGGGAAGTTAAGTGCAGCGTAACAGGAAACAAGAAGGCCAGCTGTTGGCATGTCCCGAACCACACACATATATATTGCGTCTTGGTAGGGATTAGATTCAAATGATTAGCGGTCATTCCCCACCTCCTGTTCACCTATGTATAGGAATTTCTAGGACTATCCTATCCTCCGCTATCCTACCTCGCTTTATTCTACCCCATCCGCTAAATCCTACCCAAACTCACAACATTCCACCCCATCTCAGCCAACTCTACACAAGACCAACTCATTTCCACCCTATACCATCCGCTAAATCCTACCCTATTATGTTCCACCCCATTAAATCCTCCTCTACCCATACCCCATTAAATTCTACCCTACCCTATCCAAATCTACGCAACTCCACTATATTTCACCCCATATCATCTCCATAAATCCAACATCCACACCCCATAAATCCTCTGCAAATCCCCATTACATTCCACCCCATCATATCCTTCTCCACCCAACCCCTCTACATTCCACCATGCCATCCCCATAAATTCTACCCTATTATGTTCCACCACATCCTTATGCTCCTGTACCCATTCCCATTATAATCCACCCCTATCATATCCAAGTCTACCCCACCAAACTGCATTCCACCCCATCCTTTCCCCCAATACCTCCCCACAGAGCAACCGGTCGATGTTCTACCTCGTCAAGGATTTCCTTGTTGCGCTGAAGAGAGAGTGGAAGGTCTTCAATGAGACGGACAATCTCTTCGTATCCTCCGCTCGTCCGTAGTTTCTGCGCCTTCTCCAGGACGGACTGCGGCACCTTCGCTCCACCCGACACATCCTCAATCGCAGCCGGAAGATTCAGGGAAACGAGAACGCTGGAAGAGAAGGAAAAGATTAAATCACCCTTTTGTTTACTAACAATTAATAATAATTAATCTTTGTTTTATTTAAAACTGTATGATTACAATTCATTATATGAACGAGTGACAATAAAAATAACCATAATAAATAAATAAACATAATGTGTGATTACACCGTCTTAGGATGGTGTGGACTGGACTGATTTAGATTCAGCAAGAAGACAATAAGATTAAGACTGTGCTCAATTGGATTTGATTTGATTAAGACTGTTGGATTAACGACTAACCCATTGAGCAGCTGTGTTGCCTCTCGCAAGCGTCCGATTTCCATGTTTACGATCTCTGACTTGCGATTGTTGAAAGCAACGAGCGCAAGATGAACGGACAGAGGGACGACCTTCTCAAACAAATCTAGAAATAGACCGGACGACAAATTGTTCAAAACATGTTCAGATACATTCAGGTTATGAAGTGAATGAATTCGTCACATAAAAAATGACGCGATAATAAGAACTGCGTAGGAAAACCTGACGTGACTTTAAAAAACCATGTTTACCAAGACAGATTTTATCTTTGGATAAGATGGATTAACTGCTAGAAAGTCAGATTTATTTTACGAAAGTTAAATTTACTTTCAGATAAGATAGATTAATCTTTTGAAAGCCAAACTACCTATGAAAGCCAGATGTACCTTTGGAAAGCCAGATGTACCTTTGGAAAGCTAGATTAACCTTTGGAAAGCCAGATTCACCTTTGGAAAATCAGATGCACCTAAAGTTGGATAAGGCAGCATAACTTTTGGGAATCCAGTTTAGCCTTTTGGCTAAACCACACTAACCTTGGATAAGCCAGATTAACCATTAGATAAATCAAATCTACCTTTGAAACTGGAACTCAGTTGACCCGACAGCTGCGTGCTCTTTGCAACGGCTGCCTTTCCAATCGACTCAAGCGACGTGAGCTCCGGGATTTTGGCGTGATAAATGAAGTTGTTGTCCTTCTCCGCGTCCTGCAGCGCCCTCACGACCTTCTTCTGTAGATCTTGAAAGATGAACGTCGATCCACCTCTCGTCTCAGCAGCCGACAGCAAGTCCTTCGAATGCTAAACAATCATCACATATCATTATTGCTTATTGCAGGAACTGATTGACGATTTCCTGCCTTTCCTCACGATCCTATGCAACCGATCCATCAGTGAGGCATGTTTACCTGCTTCACAGAAACGATCAATTCTTCTGCCTGTATTGAAGCGAGATGGTTTAGATGTTAGCGATCCTGTTAACTATCGTCCAATTGCAAATGTAACTTTTCTCTCTAAACTTCTAGAGCGCATTGTTGCTAACCAGTTGATTGCATATTTAGATGTTAATGAACTGATCCCTTCTCAGCAGTCTGGTTTCCGGAGGAACCACTCCACAGAGACCCTTTTGCTCCGACTTCTTTCTGACCTGTACTCCGCTATGGACCATGGTCAGGTTACGCTCTTGGCTCTTTTTGATGTTTCTTCTGCATTTGATTCTGTGGACCACTCCATCCTCCTGGAACGTCTTTCTACATCCTTTGGGCTGGTTGGACAGCCTCTAGAATGGTTGCGTTCCTTCCTCTCTGACCGCTCAAACTGTGTGGTTGTTGGATCCTCTAGGTCCCCCTGGGTTCCTGCTCCTTTTGGTGTTCCTCAGGGCTCTGTACTTGGCCCCTTATTATACCTTCTCTACACGGCTGATCTTTGTCCTCTACTTGAGTCCCGGGGTCTCCTCCACCAAATCTTTGCTGATGACACTCAAGCCTACATACATTCTAACCCATTGGATTCAGTTAGCACTGTGCGCCTAATGTGTCTGACTGTTGACGTCCTTTCCTCTTGGATGGCGTCAAATCGGCTTCTCCTAAATCCCAGTAAGACTCAATTCATTTGGCTGGGTGGCCGTCGGCAACTTGAGAAGATCGATTTGCCTCTGCTAGCCCAAATCTTTCCTGACATTAGTTTCTCTTCCACGGTTCGTGACCTGGGTGTTACCCTTGACTGTGAACACAGTCTCAGCCAGCATGTCAATCTTGTTGCTCGAAGCTGTTACTACCAGCTTCGTCAACTTCGAGTGATTGCACGCTCTCTCTCTCATGGTGCGCTTGTAGTTCTTGTTCATGCCTTCGTAACTAGTCGAATCGACCACTGTTGCTCAATCCTTGTTGGCCTCCCCCTTGGGGTTCTGGGTCGGTTAGATCGGGTTCTGCGCTCTGCTGCCCGGCTCATTGGACGAATCCCTAAATTTTCCTCTGTTTCTACCTACATGCGTGATGTGCTGCATTGGTTGCCAATAGCCCAACGCATCCATTATCGAATTGCTGCCCTGGTCTCACGTTGTATCCTTGGTTGCGCTCCATCCTACCTGCGCATTCTTTGTCGCCCAGTTTCTGACATTGAAGCGCGTCGGGCCCTTCGCTCTGCTGCGAAGGGACAACTGCTTGTTCCACGGGCTCGCTTGGCTACCAGACAGTGTCGAGCCTTCTCGGTTGTGGGGCCGTCAATCTGGAATGACCTCCCCCCTAACCTCCATCTCCTCCACCTGACCAGTCAATCCTTATTCCTTAAGTCCCTTAAATCTTTTTTCTTTTGCCGTGGCTGGGCTGGGAGCGCCTCTGAGTAGTTTCTTGAAGGGGCGCTATATAAATGCTAATAATGAATGAATGAATGAATCATCATTTAACAAGATCTGTCGATGTTTATAAAATCAATTTCCATGGAAATGATAATGGTGCTTCAACTACAACACGTTTTGCACTAAACTATGAACTTACGATGTCAATATTCACGTTAATGAAACTGTGAAACAAGAAAACCTGACAAATAAGTAGTCATGATAACCTGCACATCACATATCTTCAATTCTTCATATGATAATAATAATAATAATAATAACAATAATAAATGATGATAGTAATGGTAGAACTACTACTAATAATAATAATGACAATAGTAACATTACTACTACAACTACTACCACCACTACAAATAATAAATGATGATGAAAATAATAATGCTACTAAAAATGATGATGATGATGATGATGATGACGATGATAATGATGATGGTGAAAATGACAATGATAACCATAAGCAGCAACAATACTATTAATAAAAACAATGAAAATAACAATAGACGCAGACCAACCCGAAGTCGTGCGATCTCTACGCCAAAGTCCTTAGCATCCTTTGAAACAAGGCTCTGGTGGTATTGGGCGATTCCATGATAGGCTGCCTGTCTCCCAGCCACACTGGTCAGCCACTCCTGAAAAGCAACAGACAAAGACAATCAAAATATGTAACATTATTATCCAGCTGACTTAAATACATCATTCTTAGGGCTATGGATATATGTTAATGATCAATTTTCGAAGCAACTGATAGATCTAACAAATCTTTATCAATGATAAATATTTCACTTATTCGGCGGCCGATTTCTGTGGTAAGCAGTATGGTGAACAAAGAAAATGTGAAACATTTGACCGAAAAATTAAACGATCATTCTGCATTTAATGCAAATGAAAAGTCGAGAATGGCGTAAAAATTAACAGCATTCATTGCAAGAAACAGTTTCCTTGAAGAGGCGCTATATAAATACTTGAATGAATGTATGCCACGGTTGATGTAAAAGGAGCTATACGAATTGCATCATGATCACTGAACAACAGATGGCGTCGTACCTTTGGCCAGAGACTCTTTATCGACTCCAGGCCAAGTAGTTTGCCTGCGTCGGCATACAGGTCGGAGCATTGCAACGCCAGCTTTGCCACAACGCCTGGTTTCATCTTGTCTACAACCAACAACCAAACGACATTCTCACACGTGCTGTTAATTTATATAGCACATTTATTCCCATCTAGTAACTTCTATACTGTTATATTCATAATAATTCATAATCTGCTTACGGTTCGATTGAAGCCAAGTTGGCTGATGCTCTGACCAGTACAAGATACTAGTACAACAGAAATTGCAAGTTAACCAAAATTACATGCATCAATAAATGGCTTTTAAGTGAAACCATAGTTTAAAAAATTATCAATTGCAGCAAAGAAAGCACATACATGTATATATAATTATACATGTACGCATATACATGTAAAAATATAATAATATATAATATGAAATTGATGGTGCCAACTAACCATTCATGGCTTTCCTGACGAAAGAATCTTGAGCCTGTGCCAGCATGAGGGCACCCAGGGCATTGAGGGTGTCAGGGTGGAGGTCAGGGGTCGGGTCACCCTGAACGCTGGACAGAACCACTGTCTGCAGGTGGACAAATATGCCGCTTGATTGCTGAAAACATACGATGATCAGCAAGTCTAATCTTAGAACCAGCGCATGAATAATTAATAAGGATATTCATGAATACTCAAACAAGAAATGCAACCACACAAAAATGTATACAAACGTGAACTCAATCATGTGTATTCGATAAAATGAGTAGAACTTTAAAGTGTTTCTACGCATAGTTCAGAATCTGGACTAAATGATTATTATTAAATAATAATACCACTACTACTAACACTATGATTAATAATAATAGTAACAGTAAAATAAATATAATGCCAAAGCCAACCCAATAATAATAATAATAACAAAAATGGCAACCTCTAAAGGTACTTTCTCTTCAAACCATGAATACGACGAGTCCAACATTTTAGACATTAAAAAAAATAATAAAAAATTTAATAGTATTTATCATCAGTCAAACGGAAGAGTTTTCAACATACTTTGACTTTAACCCTTTAATGCCGAGATGGTAGTAAATGGTATGGGAAATCCTATACCCTCCGGTATTAAAGGGTTAATATCCTAAAGTTGTTAATTTATCAGCATTAATATACATAACAAGCAATTATGAAGAGGTACCTGAAATTACTAACAACATAAATAGGTGTTTAATGAATCGATACCTGGAAGAGCTTAGCGGCCATCTTAAGTCCTTCATCAGATGTTAGGTTCTGAGTGCCAGCAATCTGGCTCTGAAGTGCAGCGATGTTAAATAAGATGCTGACACGCTCGAATGACCCCGAGGCAATCGCTGCCAAGAACAGAAACATGCAACTGGGTCAGTGCATATAGGTCGAGTTGCAAATGTAGACAGGATAGAAACCAAACTGGATAACTAAATTTTAAAAAATGAAACTGGATAGGCATGTAGTCCAAATCAATAACTAAAGCAACTGATTCAACATGCACACACAGCAACCATACAGAATACGGCTTGCCCTGTGTTTGGAATATCATTCCCTGTAGCCTGCATTCCCTTGCACTGGACTTGTCCAACACTTTTTATAAACCACTCACAACTTTCCGCTTTGGTTGTGCCTGGGTTGGGAGAGCATCTAGACTAAATTTTATTATATACAACTTTCATAAAACAGGTCAACAAGAACGCAAGATGGTCAGCATAAATAATAACTTCTATATAGTCCCACAGTAATAATGCTCAACGAGTCAGTAATAATTACGGACAACGAAAACTGGCAAGTACGGAAATTATTCCATTGTGGAATCAGTCAATACCAATGGTAGTGATGTAGCTTTTCCGGAAAAGTATTTTGACGGAAAGTTTCCGGAAACTTTCCGGAAACTTTCCGGAAACTTTCCGAAGAACCGGAAAATACATTAAACTCAGAAAATATAAGATTTTCACTCTCATAAATTGTTATTATAGTTTAAACTCCTTTTATTTACAGTACTTCTGTTGATGCAAACAATGTTGAACTTAAAAATAATTAATATGAGCAATAAACACTATTCATTAGCATTTCAGACTAGAGTAGCCTATAGAAAACTAGTTGCTTGCATGTCTGCAGTCATCTCTGTTACATGAAATGTGTAAAAAACTGATATAAGCATGAAGTAATACAGCATCAATTTCTGTTTCTGTCTTATATTTTCATAACTCACAAATATGAAGGTGACTGAGTGATAAAAAATATTTTCTCTAAATTTACATCAAAGTTTAATTGCATTTAATTCCTAAATGTACGGGTATTTTTGGGCTGTGTGAACAATTATTACTAACACTAGCAGTGCCATCTATTGAATAAACTATTACTTATAACCACCTAAGACTGCTTATAGCAGCGGTTCTCAACCTGTGGGTCGCGACCCCCACGGGGGTCGCCTGACGATTTGCCAGGGGTCGCCTGGACCTTCAGAAATTTGTAAAATATGCAATAGTAATTTCAGTTCTAGCCAATACACTGCAGCTATTTAAAATTATAAACTTTTATTATATTTTTTATATGATTCATTCGTTAGATTGTGACAGCTAATAAAAGTTATGCCATCTTAGTTTTTAAATGTAAAGTCCACTTTTACCATCTTCTAAAGAACAAGGGTGGTGTAAGTCTTAAACCACCTCTCTGAGCACTGAAATCATGAGTAATTTTGATAAGATGAAAGCTTAAAATTTTACAGTGACAGTGTCCAAATCCAAAATATTTAGACAATTGGGCCGACACTCTGAAGTCTTAAACAATGACTACCAGAATTGAAAATGAGCAATTTCATTGAGATGGCAGTTGAAACTGCAGTCAGGTTAGGCCTACAGTATGAAAATTCAAAGAATTTAAACCATGGGAGGGGACATTTATTGAAGTTTTAAACCACGTCTGTGAGCACTGAAATCATGAGTTATTTTGCTAAGATAGCAGCTTAAGCTGTTATATAGTTACAGTGTGCAAATCCAAAATTCGAAACAATGAGGCCGAAACTCTGAAGTCTTGTACCATGACTATTAGCATTAAAAAACTGAGCAATTTCATTAAGATGACAGCTAAAAATGCAGCCATTACAGCGTGGAAATTCAAAATTGTAACAATGGGGGGGGGAATTTATTGAAGTCATAAATAAGTCTTTCAGCGCTGAAATTTTGACGATTTTTCTTGGATGAAAAATAGCAAAGAAGGGGATGGGACACTTTTTAAGTCATACACCACGACTATCAACACTGAAATGATGAACAACTTCGTTGACATTAGAGCCCCAAATGCTGCCATTGCAGTGTGTGGAAATCCAGAAATATTTTGACAATTGGGAGAGACACATTCCATCCCCAAACCCCTCCCCATGTTCGGCTCATTTGTAAAAAAACACAAGTAGGCATATGGCCCAAGTTCATTAAATTACTTGCCAACCAAAACGATTCAGCAAGGGTGAAATGAGTGTTAAGAAATGAAGAACTATTTGCCAATTTTTAGAGTAGCCAATTGTTTAATAGTTGTTAGGTTTCACAAACCGAATAAACTTATGACATTATTTTCAACTTCAAATCACCGAATGGGTAAGGCTTAGCTCTAAGAATCGCAAGAGCCAGGAAGCCTCAATAAATTATTGTCAAAACTAGTTTTAGAGCTATGAGGGTGAAAATGCATGACAATGAACAATGGTAAAAGAAATGAGGTGAAGGGGGGGATTCAATAAATTTTTCTGTTGGGGGTCGTCATAACTTTCGAAATGTTGCCAAGGGGTCGCCGCAATAAAAAGGTTGAGAACCGCTGGCTTATAGTGATGGATGTATTTAGTAGCATTATATTGAAAGAAAATTTTGAACTCCTTAGAAATAATATTTCATTGGCGGAAAAATACATCGGAAAGTTTCCGGAAAAATATGAAACTTTCTGGACAATTTTTCCACCTCACAACACTAACTTCTGATAGTGATTGATGTATTTAGTAAATTTATATTGAAAGAAAATTTCGAACTCCTTAGAATTGAGTATGTATTTAATAATATTTCATTGGCGGAAAAATACATCGGAAAGTTTCCGGAAAAATATGAAACCTTCTGGACAATTTTTCCACCTCACAACACTAACTTCTGATAGTGATTGATGTATTTAGTAACATTATATTAAAAGAAAATTCGGACTCATTAGAATTGAGTATGTATTTAATAATATTTCATTGGTCGAAAAATATGTCGGAAAGTTTCCGGAAAGATTCGTCGGAAAGTTTCCGAAACTTTCCGGAAAGATATGAAACTTTCCGAGGAAAGTTTCCGCCTCACAACACTAACCAATGGACAATGACATTGAAACATGTCACTGCGGGAAAAAAGGTGGAGGTAAGACAAAGTAAGATTATTTCAGGCAAGGTAACTTAGGTAATTACTCATGCACCAGTGCAAAAACAGATAAATTTAAGTCGCATGGTAAAGATATTTGAAACACTAACTGAGCGTCCGCTTTCCAGAAAACCGTGTCTCCTTGTTGAAAGCATCTTGCCATTTGAAGTTTATTCTTATCTACAAGAAAGTGCAGACATAGCAGGTCGATCTTCACAGCCAACAAAGTTATATACACCAAGAGATGCCACCACAGATCAGCTCCCGTGGTTAAGATGCCAAAATCAATCAAATCTTTGCTGAAACCTTTGCCAACACATATCAAAAATAATGGACATACACATCATATCATTGAAAAAGAAATTGACATGCAGGCAACATAGGGCCCCTGAAGGCATAACAATCCTGCTGAGAGGAGGGACCCCAATTACCAAGTAGTAAATGAAGACAGAACAGAAGTTTTAAACAGGTTCATAAGCTGCCTAAGGCTGCAAAGTCGAATGGAACAATGGCAAACAGTTTAACTCTTAACTAAACCTCAACTAACTACAAGACTAAACTAACGACAACTAGGTCAACAATGTCACAGGCTTGTCGAGTCAAGACAGAAAATATAAAAACAAAAATTGAATTAACACCTTGAACAGTGAACACAAAACCTGCAATTCTGGTAAAATAAACGTATTCGCAATCCCAAATTTCTACAGTACATGCAATATAAAAATATTAGGGCACAATTCAGTAACCCTGAATTTACCCGCTGTTACTCTGACGAATTAAACCGTAACTGGAACTAGAATTCACACGTTCAAACCTCAATTGACCATTTGCGACATTTTCCTGTCACAAACAACAGAAACGAACACAATAAAACTTAGCACATACCTGATTTTCAGACATTGGAAATTTAGTCTCGATGGCCACAAGCTGATCGTAGTACCTGCACAACAAATCATAGCCAACTCAGTATCTAACATTTCATATAATTTACTTTTGCATACTTGCATGGACACTCAGTATCTAACATTTCAAGTAATTGTATGGACACTCAGTATCTAACATCTCACATAATTTACTTCCGCATACATGTATGGACATTGCAATGGCTAGGATACTTAATAAAGGCTCTGTATAAATGCTTAGCAATAATTTATTATTTTACAGACCTGTCCCATTCCATAGCCACCCTCAGCATCTCAACGTTCTAATGCACCTCACAGATAATAACTTTTTCAGTCAGTTACTGGTTTCTAGAATTTTCCTTTGGTAATATATCGACAAAACACATCCAAACACTCTGTGTTTTTCAGGCTATCCTTAAACACTAACAATTTCAATAACACCTGTTTGGCATTTGAATTCCAGTGTTATCTGATCTAGACAAAATGAAACTACAGATCGTAATGTAATGCAAATATTCGAGTTTATAAGTACCTACAAAAGCCACGTCAGACACCAGCTTTTAAACCCTGGCGCCATATCAAGCCCGCAACAGCCAAACCTGCCCTGTTCGTTCCAGTGCAACATCAAAATTCGGGGAGATGAAAAAAATGACGATGATACCAGTGACAAGTTTGCATCAGACGAAGGAAAAGACGTGCCATTTAACCAGACTCATCAACTGCTCTACACGGCGATAATACTTGTTTAAAATTATATGCACTTCTATGAATTTCACAGCAACTTCAAAAACTGCACGTTTGCAACTTTTCATTTACCCAATTTTTCCTATTTTACTAAGCATTAGCCTAGGTCTTTTTTCAACAAAGGTGTGCCAATGAGTGCTCCGCAATGGTATCATCGCAATTAGCTCATAAAATGGAAAGAAAATGTCTCCATTATTTACCTATAGAGGACTTCGAGGGCCGACTCATGTTTGTCGACAGACTTTGCAATTGCGTTGTTCCTCAGTTTGTTAAACTCCGTCAGACCCGATTTATAATCGTCCGGATTGCAGTTCGTGTACGTATCGGCGATGAAGCTGCGCAGAGGTTTCGCCAAGTCCACTTCCCATGTCTTTTTAACTGGAACGGCGAGGAATGTAGAAGCCATTTTTATTTTGTAGTCGGGAAAAGAAGAAATCGCCGTCGACGATGTTGTCGTTGGATCCGCTTCTTCACCACTATACCCTATGCCAAGGACTCTTTCTACACAGGACTGGTTCCTTCTTCTTTAACCGCCTTGAGCGATAATCGGAGTCCCGGAAAATTTCACATCTTATTTACTAAATAAAGGCATTCAATTTGCTACATCCTTGAAAGCAAATTGACGAATAATTATGTTTGTAAAATAAACAAATGTCTTTGGAGATTCAATACATGATCCTTAGCGATAGAAACGGATTTTTAATTGGAGCGTCATCTATCGCCTAGAGTGAAATTACGACCATGTTCACAAGTAACCTATCCTTGCCCTTATACCTATTCTTAGACTACGACTCAGCCTCGTCTGCCCCGCCACTCAGCCGATTCATATCACTGAGTGCAAGTGAGTAAGCATGCATTCATGCATTTCTTGGATTTTTATAGAAGTACCACATTGTTATTTGAACCAATTGTAACACCGAGGACGAGGTCCTAGATTCATAGAAGCATTTAGTACACTTCGGAGTAGATGTGATAATAGGAACTTGTCTGTTTTGCAATAAAGAAAGTTGTTCATATTGTAATAATATATTATATATTATATATATATGCCTATATTCTCGCTGACACACCGCAGCCAGTTATTTGTGGCAGACTTAGATTTCTGAGTAACGCCGGAGATTTCGGTGAACACATAAAAGAGACGCAAAGATGCAGTAAAATAGGTCCTAATAGAACACTAGTTTGACCGTTCGCATCTCAAGACTCTTGTCTAATAATAAATCAAGCTCGGACCAGTATGCTCGTGCACAAATAAAATTATAAGTGAAGATGAACACATGAAGAACTGAAAACCTTTCCTATCTTTCGAACCTGAGTCTGGAGCGCGTGTGATCTTAAGAGACCACAGACGGACAAGTGACCTTAATTTTATTACTGCTAATCTTTTCTGTCTTTCCTTTCTCTCCCACATAGTTCCAAAGTTGTCTGTTATGTTTTTTTAAAAGCTGTGAACTGTTATTTTTGGATTGTATAGGCCTATTTCGATTTTCTATGATTGTAGGTTTACAAGATATAATATATTATATTATGTTCTTATCCAATGTTCCCGCAGTGCGTTTGCAAATTGCAAGCAGTTCAATTAAGCACATACTTACTTAGTAAATATGCTCAATGTGGGCCAAATTTTATATTAGCTGAATAGTTGGAGTCATTGATGTGTACTATACAGGCTAGTTACACATCACTGCAAGAGCTTCTGAAATGCTTTTGCTGAGTGGCTTTATAAAAATGGTCTAGCCGCTGAGCCCTAGCCTATGCGACTTTATCCTGTTATTTGATATTGATATTTTTATACAATATTATACAATTAATTTGCGCTTAATTCAGTATTTCCATTTATCATCGATTTATACTACTAGGCCTAATAATGTTAATTTATTAAACAATCTGCTCAACATTTTCTATAAATAATAAGAGTAAGTTTGTCGCTAACTAGGCAAAGTACGTCTACATGCGCTAATAATAGTATTAATGCACATCAATGGCTATGTGTGTAAGAAAAGTAAATCATCAGCGCGTGACGCTTTGTTATTAATAGAGACGTGCGTGACACAACTGCGTGTGCCGTATGAATCAACCACTCCAAAGTTTACACACGTCTGCAATTTATAAGCGTGACACTTGAAATCGGGTCCACTTTTGTTGTGCTGTTCTATTCCGAATATTTTACGTAATTTCTGCACGCCAAACTATTTGGGGGTGGGGTGGGGGAAGGGAGGGTACTATTAGCCGTGAGATCCGGGTTTGAGCGTAGATCTAATTACGAAAAATTATCGTATGAGTGATTGTTTAGAAATATAATACTGTGATAATCACTGCCTAGCATTAAAGTTTGTTTATACGTAAAAACGCAGATAGGAAGTGACAACGTCACTTTAAAACCCAACCATCAACTAAACAAGACATTTGAAAAACCAGAAACTATATTTCTCTCAAAAATCGTTCATATAAAAATAAAATCTGCAAATCAGAGCTATACAAGGAGACACTACTGACTGTACAAGATCAGCACAAAATTTCAAACTTGAAATCAAAAAGTTTATAAAACTGAACACTTTCGGACGCAAAGTCGAGTAACCATAAAAATGCATCTATATCAATGTTCTAATGAACAACAAATGGTGAACGTACAGAGGTGGATCCAGAACAGCCAATCCGGCCACACTTTTCGTGCACTCCATCTAAACTACGACGGGAGTTCAACACATTTTTTACAGGAAATTTTTGGTTTTTCCGTTATTTCCACCAAGTCCGATAATAACAACCAAACATTGTAAACGGGAACAGAGGCAGTGCACAGAACACTTAATTCCAATTTTGTGCGGTGATGTGCACTAGTGCATCATGACTATGTTAGTCACTGTGCAGTGTGAAATATTAATAATTAACAAATTGCTTTTCAATCGAACAATAAAACAAAACAAATTCAAGATTTTCTGTTACAATTTATAACAAAAACCGATTTGGAATTTTTTATGTTTTAATCTGTTTATTCCCCAAAACCGAAAGTTTTTCATCCAGGTTGGATCCACCGGAGTAAGTCTGCCATATATAATACCTGTAGTAGGCTACTGTCTGTAAATGCACATGAAATGTTTGGCAGAACACTGAAAATATGTAAACAAAATCTGCCATGGTTGTGAATTTGCCCTGCACTTCCATGTTACACATCATGTATAATAAAACATCAACGTCGATAATAATATATGCAAAATCTACAGTGAAATTAAATCAATGGAAATGGTCGGCTGTGAACGTTTCGCTATTCCCTGCTAAATCATTCAAGAGGCAGAATCACACAAATATCCTGATACACCCTGATGTAAGTAAGTAGGTGTCTGTACAGAAGAACACTATAACAGATATTTTTTCAGGCACAATTTTCTATTTTTAATCGTCAAAGGCGATGAATATCCCTCAGACTCTAAGAAACGCAATATTATTATTACATTTTAAGATCACATTATTATTATTACATGTAAGATCACATGGAAATGTTAATCAGACGTGTGATTAGTTAGTTGCCTGGTGACGAGCAGTCTACAAAAGTGAACACAACACATAAAATAACACATCGAGATACCATGTGACTTATAACGCTTCACGCAAGAAACCAGAAAAATGTCAAGATTTTTGAAAGGAAAAGAGAAAAGTCAGAACTTTTAAGGCATTTTGGAAGGAAGAATAATATCAGCTCGAGTTCCATAATGAGTCACATGACCGCATAAAAATCAAGCAATACAAACTGTTCTGTTTAAACGGCAGTAGTTCTGTCAACAGATTTAAACTCTGATATCAATCCGATCTGTCAAATGTTGGCAAACAATACGAACTAAACAAAACTAGAAATCTTGAAACTAACACAAAGACAACCAACCGTATTCGGCGCCAGTATAGACGTACATTACAAATATAATGCCTGCTAATAACATGTGCTAACAGTTTAATATTTCAGCATGAATGGACATACAAATACATAAAGTGTTTGGTATCAATACAGATTCTGTCCAGCAGCATTGTCAAACTCATAAACTGATTTTTTTCGATCAGTTGACGGTGGTAGTTTGAATATGTCGTCTGCAAGACATTCAAAACCTCACGTGCCGGTACTAAACGCTTCCACGACACGCTGCGTTGGTTCCTCAGTCACTTTCTGTACACGCTCGTCGTGAATTAAAGGCATTGTACAAAGTGTCTCGATACAAATATATACACATAAAATCACTGATCTGTTAGACATGAATACGCTTTACGAAACTTCAAAAAGCCACTTAACTGTCTGGTTAAAAACTCGCAACGCTAGTGAGATTTCTTGCGAGACTGTAGCATTCTTAGCCACTACATTGGTTTCAACGATATCCGAATGTTAGGAATATAGCTTTCAGGTAAATGCTGAAAATCCTCCAGAAAACGAACAGTTAGTAAAAATGTCCGGCTGCTATGAAACTGCCATCGAGATGTGATTCATTGAAACTACAATACATGTTGAAATCAGACGTAACGTAATCGCTGTACGAACTAAATGCCTCCTCTTTCAACAATAGTATTCGGAGGCTGAAGAACATTTTCGCTTGAAAACAAAACACACAGCAGTGACACACACACCTGGACTCATTCACAATCACACATTCAGGTGTTTCACACTTTTGGACACACATGTTAAGACTCCCAAACATCTAACCAGGTACACAATGGTTCAAATGTATTTGTACTTTGATACACATCAAAGCAGAAACCGAAATGAGGATTTTTGCTAATCTGAAAAAGACGTCATAGAAATGCAATCGTCGCAAACAATCCTGAAAAAATATCGGCCCAACTACCAACATTAAGATCCTGAGTTGATTAACGTTCCTCGGTAAAAATTTGTACAAAATGAAAGATGAGCTCAATACACGTATATCAGTATCTCTAGCTATAACAAAAATATGTCATGACATTTTAAACATTCTCTGTATAGTCCCTTACAGAATACAATGATAACTAAAAAAAACAGCTAAATTCGAATGAAAGCCTGAAACTCATCATATAACGTCATCAGCTATTCTCAACTAACGCTTCTAACAGGTACAGTCCAATTGTCCGAAAGTGTACACAATGATCTGAAGTACTCTACCAGTGTGCTGCTTACTTGTATGCTTATAATGTAGAGTGTTAGCTAGAGCTGCCTTTACTATTTTCTGAGATACATCAATAACAAGTTTAAAAAACAATGATCAACTTCTATTGGCTGCTTCCCACAAGACCTTGATTTCTATTGGTTGCATCTCAAGATATCTTCTCTCATTGGCTACATCCCTGCAAGATCTCGATTACTTCGATTACTAGTGGACTCTTTTAAATACATGCTAAAAACATACTTGTTCGCTAGGGCTTATCCTGCATGTTAGCTGCTTTGTAAGGCACCCTTGCAACTGTGTTATTCACAATTTCACTTATTCTATGGACTACTATATCAGAATTAACTTTATAAAGCGGCGTACTACGATCGATATAAGGCATAAAAGCGACTCTGGCACCTTTAATAAACGTTTACAAAAGTGAACACAATTTAATGAACGCATCAAATAACAAATCGAGATACCAGCTGCTATAACGCTTCACGCAAGAAACCAGAAATTGCATAAAGAAAATTTCACAATGTAAAGGTCTACATTGTTCAACAACTAACTGTTTTCATGTTTTAACAGTTGCAAAAAACCAACTATCCTCCACTCTGGAATGATCGTACAAGACAACTCTAAAGGGCAGGTACGTATGGAACATGTAATGGGTAACTTGTTACAGAGTACAGATGGCTATCACGTTGGAAACCATATTAAGACGTCTATACTTGATTTTAACCTGATACTACGAAAGTACAGTTTTACTGGCTAAAACAACGTATATAACTGACCAAAGAACTCTACCAGTTTGTAAACTTCTGGTATTGTTTAGTATTAGCTGCCTTAACCTGCAAAAACTATAATTTGAGATACATTAATAACAAGCAAGAAAACTTAGATCAACTCTTATTGGCTGCATCTCACAAGACCTTGATTTCTATTGGTTGCATCTCCAAAACATTCATCTCTCATTGGCTATGTCCCTGCAAAATATTGATTTCTATTGGCTGCATCTCCGCATTATCCCAAATTCGTTGCAACTCCAAAACAAGAAATCTGATTAGCTGCATTTCCAAACACCTAAACTCTCATTGGTTGCAATCTGTCACTGGCAATAATCGATAGAAGTCCTTCATTCCTATTGGCTGCATTTTCACTGATACTGCGCTCCAATTGGTCCTTTTCAAAAGATCATTAACAACAACAACCTTTCCAGAGAACAAAAGGAACAAAGTGAAAATAATTCCTCTTACATAATACGAGATATGTGCCCAAAACAAACAAGTACACAATAAATTCTCAAATTTCTATCTCTAAATATACAAAGAGTAAAAAACGTATCTAAAAAAATCTCAACAAGGCAAGGCACGCTTCAAGGCACAAGTAATAATAAATCCTGCCAACATTTCCACGTACATCAATATGGTCTCCACCCAGGGCCCATATGGGCTCAATACGGGTCCTGTATGGGTTCCATTTGGACATGCTGGCAGGCAACTCCCAACCTCCAACAAACATTCACAAAATTTCTCTGAAAAACCATTTCAGCTCAGCAATCCGAGTCCAAAATAAAATTTGCCCAACTCACGATCTAAAGTATCGGCACCTGGAATCTTTTCGCGCCATCCTTTGCCTGTACCTCTATTTCTTCCGTCCATATATCCATTCCGCCTTCCTTCATGTTTTCTGCGCCGACACCGGTGATGGCCACGACTCGGACGAGTTCAAAAGGTCCTTGCTGTCCACGGTCTCCGTATATTCTTCCACGTCGTCGCAAGTTACGTTGCGGATCTCGGAGTCGGTGCTGGAAACGGTCATGGACACGCCGGACGATGATGTTGACGAACACGAAGATGCCAGATGCGATTCCAGGAAGTAGTCGTGCTTGAGTGCATCGCAAGCGCTGATGCGAGACGTCTGCTTGAAGATGAGCATGGACTGTAAACAACCATGACGACGACAGACACGTTGACAGAAGAGAAGGTGATGGGATTGTGAACATTTTTACATGGAATTTTCATTATAGGAACGGAATTTCCATTAATACGAATGGACTTTCCACAGTGGTGGCGCTATCACAGGTCGCATTAGGTCGTATGACAGACTGCATATTTTTACTATTGTTGAAACCTGATGGGGTGGGGCCCACGTCTCATGCACATTTCTGATGGGGGGACGTGGCCGAATCCCCTGCCTTATGACCTGCAAAAAATTCGTTGAAATTTTAATATCTTCTTTACATTTCTGTTTTTTTTTCAACCTGCTGATTAACTCTAATGACTCTTGCACAACCTGCTGAAACTTTATAGCTGGCGAAAAAAATTAAATAATAAAATGTTAGTACGGGCAATTTCCTGATCACACAAAAACTGCTTGGCGTGAAATACTTGCCTTAAGAAAGCTACAAGCCTCGGGTTCAATGTTCGGGATGAGTTGCTCCAGCGGAGTAACTGGAAAAGGACGAAACGAGTTTCGCGGAATGGAGACATCTTCCGGCCAGTCGCTCTCCGCAGGAAGGCCAATACACCTGAAGACAATATTATCAACATCTCTCTTATGTAGAAATACATATCAAACCATTTATCATGCGTCTTTTCAGACATTTATAATGTGACTTGGTGTAAATAAAACTGTGCCCTAGATGCCTGGTTTTTAAATTGCACAAATCTAAATCAATCGATGAAATCAAACCAATCACCAATCAAAATCAACCAATAAAAAATCAGCCAGTCAAAATCAACCAAACAGAAATCAACCAATCAAATTCAACTAATCAAATTTAGCCAAACCAAAAACCAACCAATCAATCAAAAATCAACCAATCAAAATCAACCAATCAAAATCAACCAATCATTGCTACTGAATCTGACTTACTGGAATATTTTACAGAGCTGATCAACTTCGGAAGAACCTCGAAACAACGGCCTGAAAATTGAAAACACGAAAACAAAATGACAAATTGCACTCGAAACAGGCATCCTCAATTTAAACAGACAATTATTTGTGTCATAAGAAACCTTAGAAAAGATCCAAGCTGCATTGGTAGTAGCATTACCATGCGATGCCCGAGTTTACGGACATGGTAGCTGAGTTGTCAAGAATCAACAGTAAGTGGTACACAGTTTTAAAGTTGTCATGTTATTACACAATGTGCAACGAATAACAGGGAGTTGCTCAATGTTGCATAAATTGTGGATCGAAAGATAGGACACTGAGGACAGAGCTACTAAGTAAAATGCCCACAAAATACCCACAATGACAACAATGTGTTCAAACAGTAAAAGAACCGAACGCTAGTAAAAACAACCCTACTTCATTCATTGAGTGCAACTTGTGGCAAGTCAGAATGCACTATATGAGGGCAATCGGGCAGGTTAAGGTATCCAACCTTAGGGGTAATTGGTCATGTGGAAATAACTTGTGGGGCGCGGTGGTGTAGTCATTGCCTGGAAGCCGTAAGGTTCGAGGTTCGAATCAACCTCAAGTCGCCGCGTAGGGACCTTGGGCAAGTCCTTCACTCGCAATTGCTCAGCGCTTTGGTGTGAAACTCCGATGCAGTGTCCACTCTGCAGTCGGGAGTGCCTCTGAGTAGAGGGCTTGAAGGGGCGCTATAACAAGTGCACATACAAATCTTGGTGTGCTACATCAAATGCCCACATATATCTGAAGCCAGCAGGGTAACTTGGGGCACAATACTCTATGTTGCTGGCACAACTGAGGCATGTTGAAACATCCATCTCTAAAATCTACTGGTGCATCCGAAAAGAAAGCAGCTTTTCACCAAGGTATGTTGAAATAACCTCCAATTACTCTACCACCCCATCCCCACTAAATAATCTGGCGATGAGAAACCTGCGAGTGTGTAGTTCTGCGAAGATGCATCCGCAGCTCCAGATGTCGACGGCCGCACAGTACTGGTTGTGTAGGAGAACTTCTGGCGCACGATAGTACAGTGTCACCACCTATTGACAACAATTGACAAGACATGGCTTGTACAGTGGAGAGCACAGACTCAAGCCCCCTTGACCACTGATACGGAACACGTCCTTCACTCACAGTTATTGCTCAGTGCAATTGATTTATTCTTATGATTTTAGATAAAGGTGCTAAATATAAAATGCACCATAATAGTTGTAATAACGACCTTGAACAAGTCCTTCACTCAGCTGCATTGCAAGCTCAGATCAAGATTCACTTAATTTAATTTTCTTTATTAGTAGGAAATGGTAAAAATTAATTAATTAAATCTGGCAGTGCAATGGAATATTCTAATGACATTTCAAGATAATTTTTATAGTGAAAATTTACTGGTAGTTGGAAGAGCAAAAGGTCTGCAATACAAAATGTAAAATGACTGATCGTTTTCTCTTTCAAATCAATCATTATGTGACAGTAATTAATACATCATTAAAACATTTCCAAAAGTAACTAATCACTATAAAAATTTTAGATTGTTTCTTATGAAGACAACACAAATCCGTTTAAGTTTTTCGCAGACAAATGCACGGTCATCTTCTGCAGTTGGAATAGCTTTAAACTCAACTAACAACAAAAAATTATTTAATTGGACACTGATTTAAATTAATTAAATAATTAAAATATTTGTAAAATGTAAATTATGAAACTAACAAACATATCATAGTTTACCCATTTACTGACCAATGGTATATATGGATTTTCGATACCATATTACAAAACTTCAATTGGTAGAGGTTAAGTTGAAAATATTAAAAAGTTTTAAATCCGTTAACCGCGAAAAACGAAAAACGACTTACGACAGACGTCAGCGCCATCTGAAATCCATAAACTCTAGCGAGGCCGAAATCAGCGAGCTTGACCTGACCCGACCCAGTTATGAGAATGTTTTGAGGTTTGAGGTCACGGTGAACTATTCGATGAGAGTGGATGAAGTCGACTCCTTTCAATATCTGGAACGTTAGATCCTGGAAAAACAAACAGAAGTGGTTCTTTTTCAGTTGAATAAACTCTAGGCAAGTAAATAAAGTTTCCAGAATAGTGAGACACAGAATAAAACATTACGTGGCCACTTTAACACATTGAGTGCCACGTACGTATTAATACGTACTTCAGCCAGTCATTTAACATGGCGTGTAGGCAGTCAATGTGTTAAATGATGCTAGCATATTTTCGGCACCTCAGTACCTTCCATATCCGTGGTAGGTATGTACCACTGTGATGCGTAATTAACCACTTTCCAAATTTGGTCTGCCATTGTAATTGGTTATCAATTTAGTAATCCATCTCTGTAGAGGAAGCTACTCAGCCTGAGAGGCCACACAAAAATAATCAAGTTTTGATGAAGTTTCCATGAAACGCTTAGAAATATGGTACCTTCCTTCAAATGGAAATAAAACACTGTTCCACATCGAGACCTACCACAATAAAAGCCCTGCTGCATTGTTAAATAATTTTAGAAAACATTTGCAAGGTGGAACTCCACCACTGTTTATTCACTCACAGTGCCAGTCCCAAGCCTGGATAAAGGTGAGGGCAACGTTAATTATCTTTGTCATCACACAATGTCGTTAAACTAAAACTACTACAATTTTTAAGGTGCATCCTTGGAGACTAGTAAGTTCCAGCTGATTGTAGACTATTCTGCATTGCTCCAACCAGTTTAAAATTTAAGAACCGGTTTATAAATCACTCTGTCATTTGCAATGTACCCGAATTCGATCCGGTCCGAGTCCAGGCGATGGAATACTTTCGAGGAACTGTGAAAGGTCTTGATCGACGTGTTCAAAGACCAACATCAGTTTCATGTCACGGTGAGTCCGACGTCCAGGACAAACGTCGAGCAATCTAAAAAATGCCATATCTAAGTCACAGATTAAAGAAAATACAATATGAAGAGAATTTTATAATGTCAAGAGGAATCCCTAAGTGAAGCCCTGGTGTAGCCATGGAATGAACGGTATCAAATGTAGGTGTATTGTATCATATCCTCCAAGTGGATTTCTTGAAAGGGCGCTATATAAATTCTCGAATGAATGAATGAAATGCAATTGCATTGTGCTGTATCAAATCATATATACAGCGTATTGTGTTTTGTATCGCATGAAATGCAGTTTTCTTCCTAAATTCATTTGATTAGATTATAATCTGATTAAAATCCAACGCACACAAAAAATCATCCAACCTGACAACATTCGGATGGTTGTATTTCTCGAGTTGCTTGAGCAATCCAATCTCTCGGATTGTGCTCGCTGGAACTCCCTCCTCCGAGTTCGTCGGAATCGAGATTTCCTTGAGCGCGACAAACGCTCCCTCGTTCCTCCGGTCCCTCGCTTTGTAAACTGTTCCGTACGCACCGCGGCCGATCTCCGAAGAGATCTCGTAGTGCTTGTCACCACCACCGCCACCAGATGGCAGGGTGCTAATCCCGTTGGACGCCATTCACACAATGGTCTGGCAGCAGGGAATCAGTCTACTGAGGGGCAGGGAATCAGTCTGTTGATGAGGGACTGCATAAGTAGCTGTGCGGCTGCTATTACAAGAAACAAAGACAATCGAGAAATGCATTGACCCATACATACAATGTGTGTGTAAACATGCAGACATAATTAACTTCAGAGTCTGTTAACAATTTAAGAACCATCTGCGCTGGTTTCCAGTCGCTTTTTGTACACTCTAGTCATCAAAGGGTTAAATAAATATTTCTATTTCCATACCTAACATGACTTATTAGGATTGAGCTAAAAAGTTCGTATGTTATAAGGCTTCACAAGTTTATTAGCCACACTTTCGAGATAGGCCTAAACACATAATATTACATAGCCTTATGTGAATGTTTCGGAAAGTTTTTAAATAGATTATAAATAAAAATGAGAAACAGGTCAACGCATCCTTAAGAATTCAATTTGCATCGATGAATCACCAATCAATCTATTCACGCATCCAAAATATCCATTCATCTATGCATCTATTCATCCACATATTCATCCATTCATCTATCCAATAACATAGCAATATAACATTCATTTATTGCTCCCAAATAATTGTACACAAGATATTTTCAAACAGTTGAAAACAACAAATGTGATAAGAGAAGCGCTGATCATTGATAGAGGTAGTGCATGGAGACAATGTGTGCCAATGAAGGGAAGAAAATCCTGCTAGGTAGGGAACCCTATGTGCAAAGTAATCCATGTAAGATGTTGGGAGATCAAAATTATTGGTTGTTGCAAGAACAACCTATGCATCCATAGATCATCTATTCATCCATATATACATCTATTCATCCATATATACATCTATCCATCCACATATTCAACCGTTCATCTGATCCATTCAATCCATTCTTGACATCTCCGTGCATATGGCTGAACGAATGTCGCAAAGTTAACCAATACCACGAATCGAAACCTTGGCATGACGCTTCCAATCGTTTCCGCTCTTCACTACAAACATTCTGTCATCGTTAGAAGACGTTAGATTATGCAGCGCCTCTACATTTCGCACATCCACACAAGACCATGCCGCATCAAACATACGACCGTCACCACCACACCAGAGGGCGACAGTCAACAATGGTGTCCCCGTTACCCTTTCCATTGTGCCATCGACCATCCGATGCAAATCGGGCAGACAACCACATCGCACGACTCTGGCTGCAAGTGCACATTCGACGCTTAATGAAACACTGCTGCCTAGTTAGCTGGCGTTTTAATTCGATTTACCTTCGATTTTAGGACTCGAAGACTGCCGCTTCCTGAGACGGATCAATTCACGTGCTGACCCAAAAAGAATCCGATTGGCTGACGATCGCATAGTTTCGAGGTCAAGGGTCACCAGGGTTACGGGGCCACCTGTTGTCTGGAGCGTTTTTTGTGTGCGAATAAAAAGCGGGTAGACTCTCATAAATTATGTTAATGATTCGTCGCTTACATTAACCCACTTATTTAAAATGAGTTAATCAGTTGATTTATAATTATTATATGGGTGTGGAAATCTGAACGCCACAAATTAAAAACACTTAAAATCAAGGACATTTAATTTATGCGTAAATCTGAAAGCCCTCATTTTAACCAGTGATTATTTAGCGCTATTCTTTGATAAAAAATTTCGTTTTTCGTAAATAAGGACAAAGAAGACATTGTCGCAATGAATCATGGAGTGGTGGCGATTTATTTTGGACGAATTTGTTTTAGTTATCGCGGACTTAAAAATTCGGCCTAACCCCGTGCATTTATGATAAAAACAGACACTTCTAGGAGGTTTATAACCTGTTCAAGTCGCATTTTCCCTCCCGTTTTATTTACTTTATCATTTTTTATGGTCATAGTCAGCTCTGGTCATAGTCAGTTAATTTGCATTACTTATGGGCAGCACTCAATATCTGAAACCGGTTTCGACCAACTTCGACATTCCAGTGTGGCTCACAAGATGTTATCAGGTTGGTAGGCTCGAGGTGGAACCAAAATGGGTTGTAGATGGATCCATTTTTATGGGCAGACATTCAGGCAACAATATTATGATGAAATGGCAAAGCGACCAGGGAAGAAAGATCTATCTGGAATGTGTATATAGGGCCTATCCTCAAACACGACCCAGTTTGACTGCTTTCCCCCCATTTGCTATTATTTCCCATTATTCCACCCCTGCTTGTGAAACGTTCGGATTCTCTCGGAATACAAAAATTATCTGCATTACCCAAGAACTATCGCCTTGCCCAAGTACCCAACCAATCAGTATAAGCCTACGTGCATAGAAGCATGGTTAAAATAATCGTATCTCCAATTTGCTTCCTCACCAACAGATGTCCCAGCTCAAATATTTCATGTCTGATTATTAAATTGTAATTATCATTTAATTTATTTGTCAATTTTCCTTCGTAACTCGATACATTTGTTATGTAAACAAGTAAATAGATAGCCACAAAGCTAATAATAGGGAAAATGAACACAGTAATCATGAGAATTGTTTGTAATCTCCAAACTTCTAAATCGCGCCACTAGAAAGCTAAACAAAGGGCACCAGCTTTTTCACGAGCGTTGCGTCACAGAGGTTCCCAGCAGATGCAAAGAATGATCTGGTGAAGCAAGATCTGGAAGTAAAATCAGTTACCGTTGCATTTGTTGGATCTTGTAACAGTCAACTCTTTGATTGGTTGTATCACAATATTACACAGCTGTTCTTTGGCTCGAGTCTGAAGGGTACCAGAGCCGCCCAGAGGGAGGCAAGTTGGGGAAATGCCCAGCAACTCATAGTGGCCCGGGCTAGGTATATAGTTGCATATACAAACTTTTACAAAGTCTATGAGTTATGACTTTTTAATCATATTATATTGTATATATAAATAAAAATCATAGGTTGTACCTGAACTTTGATCATTTCAATTTTTTTTTAAACTCTTGCAAAGCATAAAAATAGCTTAGGAACTCGTGAGAGCTGCTCTGCCTAGGGCTCCGGAATTTCTCGTCAGTCTAGGATGCCTGTTATTGGTATGCACTGTCAGAGGTACTTTATAAATTTATATATAAAATAAATAAATACAAAAGAATGACAAATTCAGTATATTTAATTTGAGACAACTAATTTCTACAGTTCACAAGTCATTTGATACAGAAGCTTGCAAGCAGTGTACAGATAGCAGCAGCATGCGACACTATTCATAATAAACTAAAGTTTACCATGATCAGCATACATATTATATATGTGAAAACAATATAGATTCCAAATCGCCTCTTCAAGTAACAAAAAACTGTTCTCAAATGTTACATCTAAATGCCAGGAGTACGATTCAAAATTTCATCCGTTAATTTCAACAAAACGTAATGTAATCCAAAGCTGTAAAAATAACAGGAAAAATAAATGAAGTAGCTAAACATGAAGTCTTCCAGTTTAAATTACTCAGAAATAATCACCATTCATTGTTTCAATGATAGAAATTGATTCGCAAATCCTGGAGAAGTAAATGAACGACTTAATAATTCGACCACTCTACATGAAGATGGGCTAGAACGTTCTCTAGTTAAAGAAAATCATCAGAATTCCATCAACATAATCGCAAAGAATGTGAAAGGAAAGTGCACGCAACAGGAACATATTACGGCTGAAGAATCATGGTTAGTTTAACAAACACAACAACACGAGGTCCGAAAACATCGAAGTAAAGCGTACGAAAGAATTACGTTAAGCCAAAGATTTGCCGCTGTAATTTAAGTCAACATAATCACAAGAAGACCAAGAACGCTAGAAGTAGGAAAAGTTTACACAATGAGGTCATCATCTTTAAGACGCACGACACAACATCGTCTCCTATTTTACTCGCAGGATGATGTGCACTCCGGAATCGGTCCAGACGGGATCGCTCAGTTCTCCGACTTTGAGAGCGAACGAGACGTCCTCGAACGGCTTCTGCATCATTCCACGTCGGAAACTTCCCAAACTGCCTCCGTCCTTCGCAGAACTGCAGTCGCTGTACTTTGAAGCGAGTTCCTCAAATGTTTTCTCTCCTGATGTAATCAGTTGACGGTACTCTAAAGCGAAACACATAGATCAGTCATTCACTGATATAGCGCCAATTCAAGGTACCAAATTAGAGGTGCTCCCGGCCCAGCCACGGCTGAAAATAACGGGTTTAAGAGACGGGTAAAAGGCAGAGTAATTGGCCTTTGGTAGCAAAAGTAGCTTAGGCCATCTGTCACAGATCACTTCTTCATACGCAGTACTTATAGACCTAAATGGACTAAGTAATGCAATGTAAATCTTCAAGAATTTCTCAGTACCTACATAAGCCACGTCAGAGAGACCAGCTATTCACCGGCGCTACGTCAAATCACCAACTATTTTGCCAAATACAAATAGCGCACAAAATAGGTCCACCGACTACATTCAGTCACTGTACACCAGTGGTTTTCAACCTTTTTCTAGTGACGGAACCTTTTTCAAGCACTCATTGGCTCGCGGAACCCTCCGCGTTTCACCTGTCCAATGCTCCGAGATAAGCTTAGGCCTATGTATGCAGTTGGGCACTTATAATTTAAAAAAATAATATTCAGTTTTAAACAGTTCAAATTTTAATGCGCGTTATTTGCACTTCTGGTGCAGTATATAACAGCAGGCTACATTACGATTGCATGCCTTAGAATTCTATGGAGTCAACGAATAAGTCCAGTGCACAAAGCACTATCAGAGAACAACTGCATTTCTGCTGTAAGCCCTATTTCGCCAACTATCAAACGGATAAAATATTGAAAATGGAAATTCGATGCCTTCTATCTGAGCTTGGCCAGTTTATGTTATGCTACAAAGCATTCTGATTCCTTCTTCAAAGTTATTGCGAAACTTGTGCCGGGTTATTTTATAGCGGGGCATGCAGAGGGACCTCAGCCTACATGGGAGTTTCAGCCTCGTTTGGAGACAAGTCCCAAGTCCAATGCTGGTTGCATCCTTCGTCTCGCCTGAAATAGTGTCTCTTTCACAATAATCGACCATAATTATGATTCTTGTTTGACACATATTGTGTGATGTTCGAATAACAAATCTCATTTTTAACCTATCGGTTAAAAATTCGTGAGACAGGCTTATAGGCTTAACAATTGCAAGACTTGGTAAATTCGATGCCTCTGAATCAAAAATTAACCACTATCTCTTCAATGTTGACTGATCCAAAGAGGAATTAACCTAACCAGTCGTTGGCCTACAGTGCTCAACAGATTCTAATGGGAAGAAATTGTAGTTTCCATTTGAATAGTTCAAAAAACCAATTATAAAAAATTGTCTTAATGACAGTTGAAGATGCAGGGCATCTAGGCATTATAGATTTCCATTTGATATAGCCTACGGTTCTTTTAAATGGCAAGACTAACGCGCAGATTCATTCATGGGGTCATTATATATAAGGCCTATGTTGTAAAACAACAGAAACAGTTATGCATTCACGTGATAAAGTTATTTAAGTAAGAATGACTTATATCTGTTAAATAATTCGACTGAATGTTAATGATTTTGTGATTTCGGTTGATGTTATAAAATTTTATATCAATCTGCCGCGGAACCCCTGGCCGACGCCCGCGGAACCCTGGGGTTCCGCGGAACCCCGGTTGAAAATCACTGCTGTACACAAAGAATGAGACTACTGACTGCGATACCGACCATTGTTGCAAGGCCTGGCTGCAACTACAACCTATACTATGCCAATGAGAGGGCTACGTCAGTCCACTCACTATAGCAGCCGCATATGCAAAAACATGTCACATGACCAATATTTGTATTCGGTCCGACTGCTACTATAAGGCAGAATACCGAATAGCTGGCCCGCTATATGACCCCGAAGCGCATACGAGGCGAATGCTTGATACACCCCAGATTTAAATGCTTTCAAAGACATACCACAATTGATGCAATGACACAGTGACGTAGGCAAGGGGGTTTCGGGGGTTAAAACCCCCCTTTGGCTCCGGGAAAAGTTTTTTTTAAAGGTTATTTATCCATTTAAATAAGAAACAAAAAACAAAAAAAACCAGGGTATCCGGCCATAAAAGCCCCATCATAAATTCCTGGCTACGCCACTGCAATGACATGACAACGCTTGAGTACTCTGACCAGTGTCTTAGAGCAAGTAAATTGAAATGATTATCCCGCAAAGTCTGCCCACTGCCATTAACTGATTCCTTACCACCTTTTGCAATGGTTGATAACAAAATCCATTTTATACAACAGTTTAACGTACTAATCAACTCTTCCAGAGCTTCATCTTTTGTCTTCGTTATCTTCTCCTGTCTCCATGACGACGGTCGTCTCGACTCCCGGTGCTTAACCAGGAGATGCGACGCTGTCACGCTTTCTACAGACATTGACGATTTCTCGGGTTTTTCCCAACGACTTTCTTTCGTCTTCGCGTTGAAGAAGTACGGTTTGCCTTCAGAAGTAAATTCAATTACAATAACTTAATTTGAATTAAATCGTTATCACTGTAAAAAATACTGTAATTATAATGTGCACAGTCACATAAATATTGAATTTAAGCATTGTGACTATCAGTCATCCATCATGTATTAATGCTATTAGTAAATAAAAAAACTGGATACTTGCTACATGCAATCTATTTTCACTGGAAATGAAAATTCAATTAAAAGAAAAGTGGCCACATAAATGTGCAGACGCAGGCATTTATAAATGAGCATCACGAGTTTCACAAGAACGACCTGTAGCATTCTGGGTGCCGCTCGAACCCCCGAAACCCGATTCAGCCAAACGTAGCAGAATTTCTGGACTTGATCAACCGCACTTAATATGTCCATTTATTCAATTTAACTCCGAATAATTTTCAGAAATCGGCCACTTTCTGTTATAAACTGTTTTCGAGAAATCGTTTGTGTATTTTCATCGATTTCCGATATTCGGGTTGACCCCAGCGTTGTTTAAAAACACCGAAAAGATCAAAAAATTGTTCGGTTTCAGCTAAATTTCTACTACTAACAGGTCTTAAAAGTCAATAACTGCTTAAAACATAGTTTTAAACATGACCCAACGGAACAAATTTCCTAATATTTTCAACTTTAGACATTTTTCACTCTCGGCACTCTTTTGTACCAACCCACCACTCCCGCCATTAAAACACAACCCAGGCTGTAACAAACACGCGTTTTATAGACCTCGGATCTTGTCAGAACGAAGTGTCTTTATTATACACTCGTGCAGCTCTGTGTAAATGCTAATTTCTCATAGTTTTATCACGAAATTCGTCTTACCAGTTGATCGACTAACTCTCTCCTCCCAACCGCTCGGTAGATCGCTCGCCATTAAAATAATTTATCCTCAGTATCCGGAACAAGTTGGTCGCCGAATGCCATCCGCCAGTCTATTATAATTTTTATATTATATATTTTTATAAGGCCTATAATATTGTAGAACTTTCAAATTGGATACAAGCAAAAGCAAGACATATTTTGGAATCTGGAAGCAAAGCTTACGATGAAGATTCCCACTTGACAAATTCCGTATGGTTGATATTTTAACCACACGTTGCAAGATGCATTGCATGGAAAACTTCAGAATACTAAATATTAAAAGTATGCGGATATACTTTGTGTAGGCTCATTAAATTCAAGGGTGATTTCAAATGAATTTTATATCTAGATTCAGCAGTATTCAGTGATCGGCATAAGTGTTGCTATAAACCCAGCTAACACGCACTCACGGGACCCTTACCGTTTTCGCCCGGGTATCCGGTGCGGTTTTCTGACGGGTGTTGGCCGCGGTGTCCGGCCGGGAACCTTCTGGTGCACCCCGCGAGCTTGTCGCCGTCTACCGACTCTACCGGTATAATAGCCGCATTTGGTTTATTCCGACGCCATTTTGTGTGCCGATTCGAATGCACGAGTTTTTGGAGATCGGGATTTCTTTATGTTGAAGGTAAGATGACGTTTTATTTATTGCGCCAAAATATACTTGTCAATATCATAGGGCTGCCAACTTTTGATTTTGCCATTCCGGGACGCCTTCAGCCACCCGATGTGCCATTACCAATTTACACAATCCACAGAAGCGCATGAGGTAGCAAATGTTGTGTCAGCCCAGAATAGAATCTACATCTACAATCAACTTAAAAAAAGCCCTTAATAATTTCAGACATATCATTAAAAAACATAATTTTATAGCCTAAATTTAAGACAATGATCAACCTCAAGAAGAATCATTTCAAACTCCAGTCAACTAGGCTCATCAGGGTAAGACTTATGAGCCCAAATTGAGGGAAGTTCGAAGGTGTCATAGGCTCACAGGTCTGCGACCGGAGAGCAGAATTTATATTAAACTTAGGACCTATACTTAATATATTATAGGGTCTACTTATGTGCGTTAAGCAGTCCAGAACACTGGGCACAAAGTCGCAGAAATCAGCACATGTCATGCCAACAGTTGTGCTTTAATAAGGCCGGTGAACTCTCGGTGCTCAGGTAATTGCGATTGTTAGACAAAAGATCGTTCATAATGCTGAACGCTCTCTCGCAAAAAAGCATTAAAACTGAACATTATGATTACGCTAAACCGAAAACCAAGTGTCAGTGGTTTGTAAAGTTTTGAAGACTTTAACTCTCGATGTTCAGCCAGCAATGTAATGTAGGCTATAGGCTAGGTCTGATAGAGATCGGAACGTAAAAATCATCGTACAAAATTAATGGTTGAGTTCGGTAAGCAAAAATTAATAGGAACAATAATTGTGCTAAGTGGATATCTGGACCAAATTCCGGGACAATTTGAGACCAATCCGGGACACGGGACGCGCAGGCTCGATTCCGGGACTGTCCCGGCGAATCCGGGACGGTTGGCAGCCCTACAATATCAACACTTTAGGTAAATGCTGCGTCTAATTTTGGTCGGAATACGACTAGGCGTGACGGAGATTGGGTTAGGGTTATGGACACCACGCGCGTGGGTTAGAGTAAAACAGGTTCGGCCTCGATTGGTTTATGCATTGCTGCGTGTCCATGTGTGTTTAAGTTCACCTTTTATAGGTGGAACTGCTATATTTGTTAATCATATCGGCCCTATACTCTGCCCGGTGTGCACTGAATGCTTTTGCCGGGAATCTCGAAGACTGCGTGCCTCACGGTGCCTGTATACAAAACAATATGATTGCCAACGACTTAACTAAAATAGAGCGCTACGACCTATGAGCCGTATCCCATGATACAATGCGCTCAGTAAGTAAGTAATCAATGCGAGATCTAAGCAACTACGGTCAGGTTAATAAAATTAAAAATAAGGGAAAATTTGCAGAAATAGGAGTACATAAAAAAATGAGGCTAATACCGCAGCGCTCTATTTGGATTTCTTGTGTGGCCATAGCTGTTTACATGTACTGGCACACGCAATCCTTGGGATTACATTTTTATCATCTACAATGCTAGTCCCTTTAAAATTCGTGGTAAACGTGTATTTTAAGGTCGTAATTCATTGACCATTGCATGGGTTTCAGCGTTGCTTGAATACAAGTCGGATTGAGGTGGAACAACAGTGTTCTTACAGACACGGGGCCAGTCCATCAATGCACCCCTCCTAGCAGATGCTCAGACCTTGTAGGCAATCCGCATTGGGAATTATATCCAATGCAAGCCATCCTGCATATGATATGAGACATGACCAGTAATTTATCCTTTGAGCCTGTTTCATGTGTTGAAATTATTATTATGTGAGACATTTACTATTTAAATTGGTTTTCAAGGCTTTAACTTTTTAAAAGGTACAGCAAATTTTTAAAACTAATTTCAAATTGCAATGTCTGTGAATTTTACTGTTACTTGTTAAATAAAACTTGTCTGATATGTTTAAAAATTCAGGTGTGGTGACGCAAAATATTCCTTTAACAGCACGAGGAAATTGTCGAGGACAGTTTTCCTGTTTGGTTTGAAAATGTCATGGATTGTCGCACTGAAATCAGCCGTTGAAATCTGCGCCTTTCACAGAGACTGAACATTATTCAATATTATCAATATTTTTAATGTTGAATTAATAAAGTTGATAAATAATGTTGAGTAAGCTGAGGTGTCATTCACAACTATTGTTGATTATTTATTGCTTTAACGATGTTTGGTAGACCAGGCAGAAATCAAGATTATGTTGGATACCACCCAGACTAACTTATGAAAACATAAGTTCGTGTTTTTAATTTTTTCAGGAATTTCTTATAAAAATGTGTTTAAAATACTCCTGGCTTCATTTCATTAGCACAATTTTAAAATCTATTTTGATGCGCCTATTTCATTTTAAATTAGTGTACTGTAAAATTTGCTATGCATGATTCCAAAACCAGCATGCATTAATGTGATTTTTGTAACATATTGAGTTATATGTATGTTTTTAAAAGTTTTGCATCAAAATTCAAAATGGAAGAAAATAATTGCTCCAGCTTTATTCCAACTCAAGATATAAAGCAAATCATTACCTCTTGCCTTTTGCTTGAGTTTGAATAAGGATGTAGCAATTTTATTTGGTCATTTTTAAGTTTGTTGCAAGACTTTTGAAATTATGTATGAAACTCAATACATGCTGCAAATATGACTAAAATGGTTGTTTTGGTGTGTCGAGCCATGTAAAACACAGTTTAGAGTACAATTTGCATTCTGGGTATACATTATCAGTCATCTGGGTATGAACTGGGTTGTCCGGCGCTGCTCGCGGGCTAACCCGTATGGTTCCCGTCGGGAAACCTCGGACATAACCCGCCGGGTTCCCGCCGGGTTGCCCGTACGGGGCCCGTATGGCAGCCCGTATGGGACCCGCAAGGTTCCCGAATTGGCTGGTTAGCTGGGAAAGCGATTCACGTCGCAATGGCGGGAAGTTAGGCCTAACATTTGATCAATAATATTTGTTCCTTACGCTTTATCTATTCGGTGGTGCGAAGCGAGCCAAGGTCCCTTCTGCGCAGAACGAAGGAGCAGTGACCTGCCATGGTTACCGGAGGAAAACAAAGCTCTCAGTACTAGCTGTTAGTCTGGGCGACAGACACTAAGTTATATTGTCGAACCAGATAAGCAATCCTACACTCAATAAACCCTAGAGTTGGAAGCCAGTGCAACGTCTCCAGCATAATATATAATAACTGGAGACAAAACGAATTATTTAGGAATCCGTACAATAATCGACTAGACGCGCTGTAGAGCGTACGACTCTGTCCATGCAGGCACCCTATTCGATTGGACACAGCCTACGTCTAATATTTATGTAGTGCAAATAATTATGAAGGCATTTTTGCTATAGTTTTCCTGGCGCAGAATCAACGCATTGATATAGCGCCTAGATTTTATTTGCCTGGTCTGATCGATGTCGCGCGTTGCTCTGATTGGTCGATGGTTTGAATAAATCCAACTGACATCGCCTGTCGCAAAGCACCGTTTGCTAATTAAACAGACCACGTGACATCATGAATAATTAATAAACGTTGAAATTAACGGATCGCCGTGACGCCCTTTGCCCGGCGGAGGAAGCAACAGGCGCTATAAGAATGACGGACCGAACGTCCGGGATGACTGTCTGTGCAAGAACCATGGACAAGTTGTTAACCCCTTGATCGCCTATACCATCGGACTGGATGACCTGAGGTCATAACCTTCGAGACCTTGGAGACGCGGATTACCACTCTGAGACAGTTTGAACTCTGTTCACAGCTGAGCAGCTATTCGCGCGATATAAATGATCATCCTTTACATTGAATTACAGTCGGGATAACGGATAGTGTGACACCTGGTTGCCCTCGCACACACGTAGAACCGAAAACACGAAGTCATGCGACGAGCGCACATTTGGAATCCGTTCGTAGACGATTACGACGGGAACGACAACAAGAACGAGACTAAGATCGGAAGAGGAAGCGGAAACGAAGTTTTGACGATGGAAAAGGGTCACAAAGGTCACGGAGAATCAGGGAAAATGGATCTACTCTCAAAAGACGAGGAGCCAAAAGAGAAGACGTCGGGTGATGTCGTTAGAAAGAGGAAGAAATGTCTTGATCGCAAATTGGAAACTTGTTCCGTTGAACGAATTGGGCGATTGGACATCGACGCTCAAGAGACGCGTGGTGACAGGAAGATGCTCAAGAGACCGGAAGTGACGTCACATCCGGAAATGACGCCGCCTGGCCACGACAGATCGTCTGGTGCGAGTACTTCCGGTTTATTGGGGACGATAACAGGAAGGAAGGAATGCGAAAGAATTTGGAAGCGGAAGAGAAAACGAGGTGCGAACTCGGGAGCAAAAGATTCGGGAAGAATAGAGGAAGATGATGATGGACGAGGAGGAATAGGAGGAGGAGGTGGGGGAGGTGGGGGAGGTGGGGGAGGAAATGGATTGGGAAATGGAGGAGTGGAGCGTCAGTTTAGGTGTTTGAGTTGTGGAAAGTGTTTTCGTCGCTCATCAACGTTGAGCACCCACTTAATGATCCACTCCGACCTCCGACCATTCACCTGCTCCTATTGTGGAAAGGGATTCCATCAGAAGTCAGACATGAAAAAGCACACCTACATCCACACAGGTAAGTCTTATATGTAATGTCAATCTCAGAGCCTATTATAGGACGTCTGTTTATAAGCATTTTACGGTGACCACTTTTTCGGCCATTCAGAAGTCTCGAGATAACGATCGATTTTTATTATTCTTATTTCCATTTCTTTTATAATTTTTTTGTAAAATAAATGATAATTATAATAGTTATTTCTATTTGAAAAATATCATCTAGGCCTACGCTCTAATTGAGCAATGAACACATCCGTGAATTATTATGATAAAGAAATTAAGTGATGGGTCACAGTTAATGTAGGCCTGATTAAGCCATTCGCTTTCTTGGATAATGTTGCATTGCACTTAACTGGTTCTGCATGGAGTCTGAACTTGTCTTTTTTGGTGTGCAATAAACAAAATTAATGAGTTTTTATTGGTTCCAAGACTGCGAGCAGTCCGAAAGATGAAATTAAGGTAATATCTTGTGGGCAGTTCAACAACATGTCATGCGGTCTGGAGCGCAGAGCAAAACTTAAGACACTCCTTTTCACGAACTCTTATCCGGTTTAATCTGATCCTCCACCCTCCAATTCCCGGCCCAGACGACACCCGCCTTAGTAGCTGTTCCGCCCCTCTGATCCTATGGTAACTCGACCCGGACCACCACGGACTACTCTCACGGACAACCCAACTCAACGCAGCGCTCGTGAATAAGCTGGTGCCCCGCGCCTGGCTTTTGAGTGGCGCTTTAGAAATTTCGAGTTTACGATTACGATTATACGGCCTATAGCCTATAGCCTATATAGCCCTATACGAACCTTAGTTTGAAACTGGCCCCGGTATAGCCTACTCAATTTCTAAATGACCCTCGGCATAGTCTGACGTCTGCTTCATCCATCACGCGGTCTAGATACTGGTAGTTAGATGAGAGGTGACCCACTCGTTTAACCCTTGAAGGAAGCATTGTAGTTTGTGGCGATCGCTTGCTTTGGTGACCCCCCCACCCACACCCCCACTCCCCGAGAAGCAGGAAGTCGTATAGAAGGCGAGAGATGGTTGTTGCACGGGCTACCTGCCTACCTCGTGGCGGGCAGCATGGGAAGTCCATGGGCCCGAAGGACTGTGAGCACTCGGTACCCCGCAGACATGGGATGGTGCTCCAAGATGATCGTTAAAGGTCGTTCCCATGCAGTATGAGCATTTAAGTCATTCTCTTGATTCCCAGTTTAGGGGGGGGGGGATTTTTGCTTTGACGGATTTCGATCGTTTCTCTGGGTAATAATATTGCTCGTATTGTTCCGCTCGGTCGATTCCGATGTAGCTCCTCATGTGTGATCCAGTTCCTCATGAGCTGTTAAGAGAATAGAAATGTTTTACTGCCTGCTTTGCAGGTGAGAAACCGTATCGTTGTCAGTTATGCGGTCGTTCCTTCAGCCAATCATCGAACCTCATCACCCACAGTCGAAAGCACACCACCACCACCTACCACCCGTTCCTCACTCAACCCTTTCCACTGACCAGTTTCCATCCTCCACAGACGAACCTCGACAACCGGCTGGACATGGTCGAACACCTCACCACATCCTCCTCCTCTTCCGGCTCCTCCTCACAGGCGCTCAATGTCCAGTCGCTTGACCAGCGGTCAACGGGATTGGTCATCTCGACGATACCTGACCAGGTGTGCGGACTGTCGCGGCCATCTTTGAACTTCCTTGGCGCCAATTTGTGTTTTGGTGACGTCAGATCGTTCGGCGCCAATTTACGTGTCAATGACGTCACGTCGTTTGATTTCTTCTTTCCACAGGTTGCGACACTGCGAAGATGCGAACGACTTTAGAGTGAGACAGACAGACATGCATACAAAGACGGATACAGAGATATACATAGACAGAGAAACAGAGACAGACATAGAAAGGCAGAATACTTTAATTTTCATATTAATGTTAAATATCTAATCTGCCTGTAATTTTATTGGTAGAGTGTGAATGTTAAAAATTGTTTGTAAACATGAGATAAATATGCGTTGTTAATCTTACTAGGTAACTATACACCGTGTCTCAAAAAAACTGTGCAGAATTGTTTTTGTCAGAACTTCGTCAAATTTCCACCAATCTTAAAAACTTTTGGTAGGTAGATGGCAAAATGGCTGAAATGTTATGCTATATATAAAATTTCCACCTCACCTGATTCATATCACCGCACTACCTTGTTAAACACAGATGTACCAATTTTTCATATAACGGCGTCTCGAAGCTTGGCTGCACTGAAATCCATTGCATCGAGCCGGATGTCAAAGTGAATGAGGCATAGGCCGACTATCGCGACAACTTTCTTGCCCAGAAGATGCCGTCAGACATACACCGGATATCCCAGGGCGAGTTTATTGTCTTTCAACAGGATGGCGCCCCGGCGCATCAAGCGCGCGACACTTGTCTCTTTCCTGGAGCGAGAGACGCCCGACTTCATTGCTCCAACTCTGTGGCCACCGAATTCACCAGATCTTAACCCAGTCGACTATAGCATATGGAGTGTGCTGCAGTAGAAGGTTTACCGGTCCAGAATAGCCAGTGTCGACGAACTCAAAACGCGTCTGATCGACGAGTGGGCGTGCTTTGACCATGCAGTCGATCGTTGATGCTGCTATCGGCCAGTTGCGTCGCCGTCTAAGAGCTTGTGTCCGTATAATCGGGGCACATTTCGAACACGCATTTTCTAACACTTTTAAGCAGATCTGTCATAGCTATTAAAACACTCTGCTAAGTAAACCATATTTTACTTTACTGCGTGCTAATTCAGTCTTCAGATAATTTGTTGCAGGTAATAAAATCCACGCGTTATATGAAAAATTGGCACATCTGTGTTTAACAAGGTAGTGCGGTGAAATGAGTCAGGTGAGGTGGAAAATTTATATATAACACGAAATTTCAGCCACTTTGCCGTCTACCTACCAAAAGTTATTAAGATTGGTGAAAATTTGACGAAGTTCTAACAAAAACAATTCTGCACAGTTTTTTTTGAGACACGGTGTAGATGCTATAATTATAATGTGAATATCATGACATGTCCAAATGAATTATAATGCATAAATTATGTGTGCGTGTGATTATGTGTATATATATGTAATTAGTAGAGTATTTATGTATATATGATTATATACTCATGTATGCATACTTATGCATGTAGGCCTATATATATATATATATATATATATATATATATTATATATTGAATAGTCATACATGTATTAAAGATGATCGACATAAGTCACTTTATGAACATTGCCGTCACGAAAACCTATCATACAAATTCCGGAAAAAGGAAAAGAGAGAAAAATAAAAAATAAAAGACAGACATTGCTGAACAGTTAAACAAAATTCAACTGAGACACATTGAAAACTTTGAAGACGTCAACAGCCTTTGTTGCTATGGTAATTATTATGTTGTTCCATTTTTCCAGTCGGCAGTTTCAGTGCGCTATTAAAAGCGCATATTTATCATGTGCTGCATATTTATGGTGGCTATTGCACAGTTTAAAAAGGTGTAAATGGCGACGGGGTGTAGTAAGTATTGTATTGTATTGTATTGTATTGTATTGTATTGTATTTAAACATTTATAAAGCGCCTCTAGTAGGGTGAACCGTTCAGAGGCGCTCCCAGTGCGCAAGGCCCCGAGAAGAAGCAGGTTTTGAGAAGAGACAGAGCAGAGGAGAGACTGACAGACAGAAGTACGTGTTAATAATCCATGACGTTGGTCATCGTCGGCTGGTCAGTGACAAGAAATAACCAACGGACCAGTTATCTGACACATGATGGATGACAGATCCATCGCTAGAAATTATTTGGAATAATCTCCCAATGGATATAGTATAATTTCGATTCCAAAGTTTAACGTCGTTTAATGACAGCGCACCGTTTTGGTGTATGTGTGTAGTTGCAGTTTAACGTCACTTTGTGGTGACAAAGCGCATTAGCGACGCCCTCCTCCTTTATCCAGGCTTGGGACTGGTACTGGCAGAGTGCAACCAGTGTCGGAGTTTTGAGACAGTAAAAGAAATTCATGACATCCGAGCAGCACTTTATTAAACGGTGTCTAAACGGAGCTTCATATCCGTATGTTTAACGTTAAGTTTTCAACAACATGAAGCAGTTCATCTGACACTCTGTAACATTTACATGTTATTGCAAAGGATCCAATGCAAATTAAGTAGCATTATTCTACATCAATTGTCCCATGCAACTAATTTTGACAGTAACACGGACATGCAGTTTGGCTAAAAATGTTCTATGCATATTTGTGGGGCGCGGCGGTGTAGTGGTGGATTCAAAGCCATAGAGACGGATGGATCCAGGCTCGAATCCAACTCAAGCCGCGTCGTATAGGGACCTTCATGAGCACGTCGTTCACTCGCAATTGCTCAGCGCTTCGGCGTGAAATTCCGATACAGTGTCCGCGCTGTAGTTGAGAGTGCCTCTGAGTAGTGTAGAGGTGCAATAGCAAATATGAGAAATTAATAGAATTCTAAATACAATCGCAATTATGATTATGACATCAACACATATTCTTTTTTGAAATCATAAATTAGTTATTTATCCATCTTCCACCCAGACGTTGATATATATGAGTTAGGGTTGCAATGAAGACTTTACTAAAGCGTCATAAAAAGACTGGGGCGTTGATTGTTGAACCCCCAAAACCAAGGCCGTGGCCAGGATTTTATTTCGGGGGGTGTTTTCCAGAAAAATTTCTGACGACCCTTGTTTTAGTCGACCTTTTTTAGTCATCGTATGCTTTTTTAGGATTTTTCGCCTGAAAAACCTCCAGCACGGCGTAAAAAGATCTAATTTCATGAGTTTTTTTCTTCATAAATCGTGATTTTTTCTTGCTTTTGTGTAAATTCATTATTTACTTTTTACTTTTTTCATTTCGGGGGGTGTTCAAACACCCAAAACACCCACCTAGCTACGACCTTGCCCCAAACCCTCCACTAATTGTCATCCTGAGTTGTGGTAGTAGTAGCAGTAGCAGCAGCAGCAGCAGCAGCAGTAGAAGTAGCAGTAGCAGTAGTACTAGTAGTAGACTAACGGCAGTGATGATAGGGGCATGCTAGGGACTCAGGGACTGGCACTGTTAGAGTGCGAACAGTGACAGTTACTAGTAGTTGCAGTTTAGCATCTTTGTGTGGTAACAAAGACCATTAGCGACGCCCTCCTCCTTTATCCAGGTTTGGGACTGGCACTGGCAGAGTGCAACCAGTGGCGAAGTTACTAGAATAGAAAGTTACTAAGAAGTTGAGTTACAAGATCTGATGTGCTGCTTTATATAGGTCTGCTGTAACAATTAAAAAGGTGTCGAAAAGGACGAAACCGAGAAATTGCTAATTCATGACGTTCAATTTTTTTTCTAAAATTCTGAATTTTGGGCTAACTATTTTTGCGCAAATTACCTCTGTCAAATTTCGCGAACTCAATTTTTTTTATATTATGTGCATAGTAGAAAATTGTCGTTTAAACTTTGTCAGTATAGTAGAAAAACATGTTTTACTAAAGAAAACTCAAGTAGACGGTCAAGTGGAAGCGATTGGCCGTGGTAAATGACGGAGCCTGAATTCGCTTCACAGATGACGTCGTTTGATGATCGTTCGTTTTCAGAAATCTATCTGAAATATTTACAGTTCCTGTCGTCCTAAACATATAGGCTTACACGTAGGCTAGGCCTATGCGTCCGGCGGCTTTTCATGACTACTGCAAAAGGTGCTATAATAATCAAGCAGTTTTGTTCGAAATTTCATTGACTCTTTAAGTCTTTCTTTTCAAGAAAAGGAAGCCCCCACTCTAGGAATTCCGTGCTTTCATCTGACTTAACTAGTTTTTGATCAGTCTCTGTTGTCATCCATAGGCCGCGATAGGCGCAACGTTCTATTGTGACGATGGTGTCCAGTCACCACCACTTTCAAAAGTGGTGGTGATAGTCACCACCACTTTCTGGTCCGACAAAGAAATATTTTTAAAAACAAGAAAGCATTTGGCTGTCTAAGTCACATATAGGCCTAGGTCTAAAGGTTACTCATTATTAGCGTCGCAATGGCGTCAATGCTGATAGAGGCCTCCACAAAATGCCACCCTGAATTTAGAAAGGTAAGATCCGGCCGAAAAAGGCTAGATTGAGAATTTCTCTCAAAATAGATGGATTGTCCGACTTGTATTCTAACCACAATTTTCTTCTTTCCCGTTAAAGTTTTCAATGACATTTTTTGGTGTTTTTCTCCAAAATATACAATTTTTGCTCCAAAACCAAAATTTTGCGAATTTTTCACGTAGGTCTATTTTGTGTATATTCACCTGAAAATATCTATTTTTATTTTTAAAAAGTCTGAAAAACCGCGGTGACGAAAAAACTAGATCCTGAAAAACCTAGAAGCCTAGAAAAGACCAAAAAACCTAGACCTACATGTAGGTGGAAAAAGATACGAGTGGCATCCCTGATTCTAAATAATCTTTTGAATTTGAATCATTCTTACCCCTTCTTTGCCAAATTGTCAACTATTTCGTTTCCTGATATAATATAATGACTAGGGACGCTGCGATAACCAGAAATATCAAACGATAAGCAGTCATGCTCATATATAAGATCGGTTAACTATATATTGAAGGTGTCTAAGGTAACCGCATAGACCATATCGGCTACCTCGGAAATTAAAAGATTCATACGTTAATCCATTTGAATTCCAATCTATAATAAACTGAATTCAATTGCATGGCCTCCTTAATTTTAAAAGCGCAAAAATGTGCAGTGAAGGCTACATAGGCCTAGATGGCAGGAATAGGACACGCTGCTAACTTCGTTGGCTAACTCTCTGACGTGCGAATAGAAATCGCGACCTCTAGTGGACGCCTATAATCAGTTGGTCCGTTGCGAATACATGTCGTTCATGGAAGAAAGCAATTCCACGATTTCTCTGTCCTCTTCCGAATGGTCCTGCTCGCTCGTCGTTCATCGCGCCCTTGATTTAAGCGCTGACGCTATAAGCCGATCACTGGTCGGCTTAGAACCGTCCTACTACGGTAGCGACACCTTTTGTCGACTTATTTACGCCACTGAATTGGACGAAGTGGCTTTCGTCCCGTTTCACCCTCAAACGAAGGGTCTGTTCAGAGCAGAAACCACTGTTGCAGTGTTGCTTCTTAGAAATTCTGCAAAATCAAGACAATCCGTCGTTATTGAAGTACTGTCATTTCTGTCTGATAAAGATGTCATCATTCTTTGGAACAATAAAAATAATGCGCTATAATTACATTGCATTGGAAAAGTACGGGAGGGAGGGTGTAGAACGGGGGGAGGGAGAGGGGGATAGTCAACGATCTCAATTCCCGCGGTACACACCCAAAGCTCCACTCAGCCTTCCATTCGGCAGATGGCGTTGGTAAACTGAGAAGTAGGCTATATGACGTGATGGATGCCTGGCATACGATCTAAACTGCAAAAGAGAAGTAACTCTGAGATTTGCCAAGGCCAAAGCAGCACTTGCTGCTTTAGACAAGATTTGGAAAAGTAAAGAAATAGCACTAAAGACTAAGCTGGCAGTCCTGGATACCTGTGTGTTCAGCGGAGCATTATACGCATGTGAAACATGGGTAATTACCAATAATAATAATAATAATAATATTCTCTTTATTAACAATCCGGATGACACACCGCAACCGGTTACAATGTACACTTATGCAATTTAAACAATTCACAAGAACGAAGATCACAGAATACACAAATCTTAACTATACCAACTGAACAGACAGCTTTGTAATTACAAGGAAATTGAAAGACGAATACTGGCTTTTGAAAGAATATGTTATCGAAGAGTATTAAGAGTCGGATGGAGAGAAAAGATGAAGAATGAACAACTATACAATCGAATTGGACTTAGAGACACTCTGCTGCAAAAAGTAATCTGCAGGAAATTACAACAGTTACTGTTTGGGCACATATGCAGAATGGACGACTCCAGGAAACTCAAGACGTTGGTGTTTGGCATTATGGAAGGGACGAACAAAAGGGGACACCCCTTCAGAGAATGGAAGGATGACATCGCGGAATGGTGTGGAAACATATCACTGCAGCAATTGAGCCACACAGCAAGAGAAAGGGACAAATGGAAGGAGGTGATCAAAAGAGCATCAAGCACCTACGGGCGATGAACCCATGGACATTGATGATGATGATGCCTGGCATGGTTGTCGAAGTCAAATTCGACTTCTCCAGTAACTTCTTATCATCCGTTCATGATATGAATTGTAATCATAATGCGGTGTATCAGTTTGATACTTGACGAATATTGCTATCATCATCTTCATTATAATTATTAAGAAGTGATAAAAATTATTGCACACCTGTTTTAGGTGTGATAACGGCTGTATATGTGTGAAAAAAGCAGTATTGACGTCTAATAAGTGTATATAGTGTGAACGATAATACAGCTAATTATCCGCATCCAGACTTCGGAGAGCGACGAAAACCTGAAATAATAATTGTTATAACACCTCTCTTTTAGGTGATAAACCCAACTTATACAAGTGAAATATCTTAAAATAATTTCAAATACCTGGTATGGTGTCTTGCAACTATTATAATATACACTGAAACGGTAACGGCCCGCTATTCCGAGGGTCCACTATTCCGAAGGTCCACTATTCCGAATATCCGCTATATTTTGTTCGTTATCCTTGGTAGTTAGGGTTACAGTGGGCTAGGGTAAGGGTTGGGGGTTAGGGTGGGTTAGAGTTGAGTGGGTTAGGAATAGGTTTAAGGTTATGGTTAGGGTTAAGGTTGGAGAGGGTTAGGGTTATGGCTATGGTTATGGTTGGGGTGGGTTAGGGTTAGGTTTAGGGTTATGGTTAAGGTTGGGGTGGGTTAGCGTTACGTTTAGGGTTATGGTTAGGGTTGGGGTGAGTTAGGTTTAGGGTTATAGTTAGGTTTAGGTTAGGTTTAGGGTTAGAGTTCGGAATAGTGGACCTTCGGAATAGTGGACCCTCGGAATAGTGGACCCAAACCCACTGAAACTAGCTACATAATTATTAATCTCCTCCACACATTATTAAATTGGGAAAAACCGAAAATTCGTTGTGGATATATATGATATTAATAACGGGAAGAAAAATGACGAATGCTAGACATATCTGTCCAATGTCTAATCGCATCAATTGGCTACATTAATAAAGTCTGGCTATTCGTGCTGGAGCGGCTGCGTGTCCTGCATGGTAGACAATTATCATGGGTATGTATTCTGCAGCAAACATCACTATTCCCGTGTATACATGGATCCTACAGATATGCAAAACCGTCTTTCTAAACGACACGGACACACTGGACCAGAAGTTGCATACCAGACATTTGCGTCTATGCACAACTTGGCCACACTGCAATTTCTTCCGTCTCCCAGACATTTCCGATTGCTTGACGCCGTGCTTTCTGCTGCGACGTATATACGATCGAGAGGAAGCGTCGCAGACATAAACGAGACAATGGTTGAGGAATCTCTGAGAGTCAGTGTCTCAACTGCGACAGATTTAAAGGTGCCCTCGGTGCCACTAATCCGTAATCGGTCGCAATCCGGTCGACCCGTCTGCGTCGAAGACAATGACCGGAGGCAGACACGCAGCCAGTTCCGGTTCTGTGGCCGATGCGAGGCATAGACTATATATTATTTGGGGTCAGATGACGGGAATTGTTTCGATGGCCATTCGCGAAAAGGACACGCCTATAAAGATTTCACTTTAGTGAAAAAGACGTCGCTTTGAGATTGAGCGAGTGAGAATAAGACAGACAGACAGACAGACAGACAGACACACAGACAGACGGACATACGGACATACGGACAGACAGACAGACGGCCGGGTAGACAGACAGACAGACAGACAGACATACAGACAGACAGGCAGACAGACAGACCGACAGACAGGCAGGCAGACAGACAGACAGACAGACAGACAGACGGACACACACAAGCAGACAAGCAAGCGGACAGGCAATAACACAGGGAGGCAGTGAAGCAGACATACACACAACAACAGAAGGCATACAGAGAGACACACGGACAGACGGGCGAGTATGCAGACAGACAGACAGGCAGACAGACAGGAGGGTAGACAGGCGGACAAAAGGCAGACCACAGACAAATTGACAGACAGTCAGACTTTCATCAATAGACTGACACATGTGCACAGATGGAGTGAGACTCAGTGAGTGAGCGAGGCAACGAATAATTGCAAATGAGCAAACTAATAATAATCACGATGTGAAAACTTGCAATGCTTCTCATGATTGCCATCCACGGTTCAATACAATAGACATCAATACAATACACTCGACATTACACGTGCGTAGTAGGCTACGTTTGACGCCTTTTCTAACAATGTCTTTCTCTTCTCTCTTCGACATGCATTGCAAACGTCATGCCGTTCATTCGGCTCAAACAACGATTGAAAATCATAAATTATTCGGTTACTTTACAGACATCCTCGGTCGCGTTAAGACCATTACATTACAAACGACACCATTTGTTTGAGGTGCAGAAAGAGGTGGATAAATTTGACTCAGAACAATCTAGCACCACATACATTTCTAACTTCACAATGCTGGAGGTCAGTTATGCCGTTTGGCATCGCTGTCATATATAACAAAGTTGCCCTCCTCTTCAGTCAGTCTTTGGGCTGGCACTACCAAAGTGCGAGCAGTGACGCGTTGCTCAATCGTATACCCTACAAGTATGATTAATACTTTTCAATTTCGTCAATACTAATAATTTACTCTACCAGTCTCTACGCCTAATAAACTCCGAGAAACTGTTCTAAATAATCTCATGCAGAATAGTTGTCTGTTGGGAAAACTGTTTCCGCTGGAATGAAGAAAACTGTCAGCGATAAGTTAGTTATTCTTATCATTGCGTGGGTCGCAAACAAGATGGCGCCTGGTATACTCGTCTCGGTGTTAATAGAAATTAAATATTAATATCTGCGTTGCATTTTGGGATTCATAAGTGCAAGGTCTTAACCCTCGAGCTTTCGGCGAAGTCTCTTTTTTGTGGTTGAATTTAGACCGTTAGGTGGCGATCGCGCCCGTCCAATTATAGCAAGGTGTCGCTAGAGTCGCAAACGTGTCAACGCAACGTAAACAGCTGTGTGCATTTGTTGACAATTTTAACGCCACCGACCGAAAAGATTTTCACCTAAGCTTTTCGAAGGGTTAGTTAATTGGTTCTGCATCCGAGACTCTGATTGGCCACAAACCAGCCAATCAGTGGACGGTGTCTGCGACCGTTAAAAGACGCCATGAATTTCGATTCGAATCAGCCAATCAAGTGGCCGAGTTTAACAAACTGTTCTGCACAAGAGCCAATCGCGAACCTTGAAAATATGTGGTCATGCTGGACTAATTCTCTCAGCGGAATGTCATATCGTATAAATTACTCGACTCATTGGCTAAATTTGTATACTGCTTGGTGATAGTTACAAGATGGCTTCCGTCGTCTTTCGAGTCTTTCAACTGCTACTCGCTTTCATGGCGTTGATCGTCTGCCTGCATTCGACGACGACGACTGTCGTAGCCAATCATACGCCGCCACGGGAGGTAAAGTAGAGTATAGGAAAACTATTTTAGGTTGCTAATTTTATAGCGCTGATTTGTCATTGTATTGTATTGTATTTATAAAGCGCCTCTCACAGTGCACACTAATCAGAGGCGCTTCCAGTACGTTAGACCAAGAGAGAAAAAGTAGTCTTGAGACACCGAAAAGAGGCATTAGGCCCACCAGTTAATATAGAGGAACGCGTTGAAGGAGGCAGCTGGTTCCACAATGCCGGGCCAATGAGAGCAAAGGCACGCTTTTTAGCTAAGGCAGTCCTAGCTCGCGGGTAGCCACAGGCGAAGACTTGCGTGGGACGAAAACGAGCGGCCGAAGGTGGGCGGATGAATGACGACGAATTTTTCCGTATTTTTCCCGCCCGCCAAAAGTTTCTGACGACTTTTTAGTCATCCGTCCGAAATGTCGATGAAAAACCCAATTTTTCTCTGCCCCAAAAATTTATGACCTTTTTAAAGTCATTACCTCATTTGTTCGAAGATCTCTTCTTCTTCTACCTTCTAACGTTATAACCTCTCACAGTGTGTTTCGTGAAGTAGTATGCACATGTCCTAACACTTAACGATTGGGGAGGGAAGGGGCAAATGCATGGGCCGTCCCCCCGACCACATCCGTTGAGGGGACAGCCCCCTAAGTCTCCGCCCATGATGGTAGCAAGTTGCGGTGGCCCACTAGCGAAGCCAAGGTTCCTTATGGTATAGGCTAGTGACGCTAGTCCTATTGATCCCTTGTTGACAAGTTGTTGTTAGTCTTTTCCTACTATAGGACTGTATACTTGCTTCTCGATGTCCGAACTGTTGCTTGGGTTCAATAACATAATTAACATTTATGGTTATGGTTGTGGTTAGGGTTTGATAAAACAAAACTATCTTACTTGCATGTGTTTGCATTGCCTGTGGCTGGACCTTTGCCTGCTGTTTGATTTTAACTAGAAGTTCAAAGTGTACAGAAGTATTACTGTACCTACGTTCAAAACTTCCATGAGGACATCTAAACCTAGTTAATTTCGTCTATACTCTCATAATTATAGATTAAAAACGATCAATTGCAGACCCACGTCACTGTCCGTTTATTTTTGAATTTACAATGAATTGAATCAGACTCTACAAAGTTGGGCTACTAACAGAGTAGGCCTACTGTAATCAAAAAGTCTCGATAGAACTGGGGAACTTAAGAAACGATAAAGAAAATCTGCATGAAGTGTAATGTGACATTATAGATGTCTAACTTTTGAAAAATGATATTACTAAATTACAATTAAAACAGGTCGTTAGAGAAAGGACATTTGTCTCAATATTTTAACCCTTTTTTAATTCATGCCTTCTATTTGTCTTTGGCCGAATTTTGTTCACAGTAATCCAGTGGCGGCGACAGGGGCTAGGGAGGCTAAGCCCCCTAAACAAGGACATCCGGGGCTAAGACCCCCTAAAAAGGCCATCCGGGTTTTTTGACATGTAAAACTGAAGTTTTGGCGAATTAAAATGGAACATTTCATGGCATTTCGAGCAATTGACTAAAAAAATAGGTCGTCAGAAATTTTGGCGGATGAAAATTTCTTCCATGAGGATTCAACCCCCAAGCTTAATTCCTGGCGCCGCGGCCGCCGCCACTCTCAATTATCGGTCATGGATCATTAATGTAGGCTATTCACTGTCATCGATTTGTCGAGACCATCGACGTATATTGGTCGAGACCATGACTTCGTTCTAATCAGACAACTTCTGTAGCGCCATTTCAGATCGTGGACGTCACCGTAACTTGCACAGCAATTTATTCTACATTTTTCAAATTGATTGTTGTAACTCTTCCGCCAGAGTCTGTCCGCATTCAAGCGAATTTTCTGCAACTACGACGGATGCTTCGACAAACGTCTCACTCCACCGATGATCCGACAAAGGATGTCAATGGTGCGCCTGGCACCACAGCAACCCAAACGGATCCCCACCGGTGACGAGACTCATCAACCCATTCCGAGTCCCACGGACTACGACACCCTGCCGACCTACGACGTACAAAGCAGCGGGATTGGACTGGGAAATGGTGACTATGGAACCAGCGCAAAGTCCTGGCTCGTAGGCCTACCAATGGGTCTCTTGAGGAACTCTGATAATTTGAAAGCAGTGGACGATATGAAACCGTGCTCTCAATAAATAAGATAATCAATAGAGACTATAAATTTGTCAAACTAAATAAGGGAGGAATAGAATCTGCATCTTAAAGACGAGGATATACAACGCTTGTTCCAGACTTTCTGCATGTTCTAAGTATATAGGCTATGCTTCATGTGTGGAGAACTTTCTGGGAACGATTTACTTAATTTGTTTAAGTTATTTGTGTTTTATTTTAAACGGAAAAATAAACATACATATCACTCATGTGGAGAATAAAATATATAGCTCTATTTGCGATATTGCATATAGGCCTATAATCCCTACGTAATGCTCGTTGATCATAATTATTTAGTTATTATATCAAATATATACCATATAAGCCTATCAATTAAGAAAATCAAGATTTTGAATAATTTCACAATTTTAAATGTATAAATTAATAACAATAATTTAGTTTTCACTCTCAGACTTCTTCGCGGACCGGTGGTCAGGACTCCGCGGACCGGCGCCGGTCCGCGGACCACCACTTTGAGAACCACTGCTGTAAACCACTGAAAAAATTTACCATGCTGTTCATGCTGAATTACAACAATCAGTATTTCTTAATTATTGGGGTGGGACATCAGCATGAACCGTCCCCCCCACAAACATTGGGGGCACGTCCCCTATTCCCTAAGTCTCCGCCCATGCACCCAACTAATATATCTGAATTGATTCTTCATGTCGAATGCAACACTAGACAAAAATATGGCCTATGTTTCTAGATTGGAATGCAAATAATGTTTCAAATAATAACGATAACTGAAATGCCAATGGTCGTCATCTCTAAAATTATGTCTAAATAGATCTAAAGAGAAAGCAAAACAATTGCCTCCGATGCGAGGATGGAACTATTTTGCTTTCTCTAAATAAATACCGGAAATACCAAAAGCTGAATGTTATTTGCTGATCTTTATTTATTGGCTAAAAATTAAAATAGGCCAGTGAAAATAAATATATTGGCCAAGGGCGAAGCTAATTCACTGTAATTAGAATAAGCCAAATCTTAATTAGAATGAGCAAAATTCGGTTTTCTAACTAACGCGAACTGGAATTAGATAGGCCTACCAAGTTAATTAGTCAACTAATTAGTTAGCCACTCTATAAATCTCTAATAATGTAGCTGCCCATCGTCATTATCAGTCCTATCATTATTACTACTGTCATCATCGTCGTCGTCGTCGTCGTCTTCGTCGTCATCATCATTATCTTCAGCAATAACAGAGACAAAGTAGCAGTCCCATGAAACACGTCATCGTCGTATTCGCAGACTACCAGCGTTGAAGTGGATAAAGGATCAAGATAGACAGAGAGACAGACAGACAGACAGAGAAGACAGACAGACAGACAGACAGACAGACAGACAGACAGACACAGAAGATAGACATACTGACAGATGTATACATATACAGAGACAGAGTCAATCGTTGTTTCGGTCGGAGGGATGTGTTACCATATAGCTGTGAAAGCGGATATTAAAGACTCCAATTATAGCGCCTTTTTATTTTAAGATTTTAAGGTTTTCTTCCGAATAGCTGAGCACATCATCAGCATGATCAGCTGCAGCACACGTGCCAATGTCCACAGTGGATATCTGAGAAACCGTTTGCGTCACCTGCCGGATATTATTAGATTTATTAAAGACAAATGGCGATGAACAGGTGGGAAGATATTGCTTCCGGTTGAGATGCTATAAATTCAGGCTGGAAGCAGAGGATGAGGCAAAGGCTCTCGGAGATCATCGCAGAGACGCAGATTTCGGAAGAGAAAGAGAGATAAAGACACGGGAGAAAGTTTCATCTTGCAGGTAACTCCACTTTCTATATAAATTAACTGTAATTTCCATTTTAATGTGTGCTGTACTGCCTCAATCTGGTCTCTCTATTCGCCGAGACTGAATCCCCACTGGACCTCGTGCACTGTAACCTTGCAGTCCTCTTACATCTCAAGTTTTTCCAGCAAACCATTTCCTGCACGGTACCATGTCTCTGGAACCAGCTTCCTCCTGAATTCCGCGCATTTCCCGTTCCTCCTCCGCCATACCCAATCAGGAAACGTCGTCGTCATCTTCCTCAGCTTTCTCTGTCCATCAACTCTCTGGATTTCCGCTCGAAGCTCGATTGTCTCTTATAGCCTACTTCAAGAATTCTTTTACACCGACGACTCATCTGATCCTTCAACTGTTCATCTTATAATATCTAAACAACACACAACGGATCAGCCAATATTACTTATACTATAGCAGCAGGACACGGACCTGCGTTGTACTTTACTATTGCTATTATTATTTATTTTATTATTATAATTATTATTATTAAATGTGTTTGTAGAACATGTAAGACCACGACAAAGTGTGCATCTCCGGCGCGGATAGTTAGTCGTTAGGAGAAGATGCAGTTATAAAATGTATAAAAGCAAAGAAGGATTTCAAAAACCGAGTCTTGAGCCACCTTGCGAAGGAAGAACCTGAGCTACGAATTAAGGGCGGAAGCCGAAATGCTTCATTCCCTTTTGAAAATCCCATATTATGGTGCGTATACCGATAGGATATACATGTAGGCTATTATCTGAATCGATACATGCAGTGCTCGGGAATAAGCCGATGACCTGCATTTGAGCAGTTTTAAAACGGGACGCTTTTGAATTTTGATTTTTTTTAAAATAGTGATTAACTCATTTAATTTGATATTTCGCACTTGATATTAGCGCTAGTGTAGCTCACTTCAGGCGTCAATGCCTACCGTGTACCTTCTTTCTCAGCCTTTAATACTTTAGGCTTACGGCTTCCCATGCCGTATAGGCTGTACCTTTCCTTGCATATACTCTACGGTCTCGACCTTTCAGCCTTCCATGCATGCATATACTTCATTTTTCTTCTTCTTATTTCCATACCTTACACCTTTCCTTGCACACTCTACCTTTCTTCAGCCTTCAATGGATAGATCTAAATTCTGGCACTATATGATGTGTGAATGACACAGATTCGTTGGTGATGATGTTGGTGATGATGTCTGGAGTTCGACGCCTCGTCTTCGTTCAGCTGACCCTCATCCTCATCTCACTCCTCTTCTGCCCTTCGAGGTCCGACCTGACGAGGTACTGCTCCCTGGATGATAGGACTCGCACTAGCGGCATCTGCGGACCTCGGCTGTCGCAAGTGATGACCCATCTCTGCAACGGAAGCTACAACACCAGAAGAGGAAGTACGTGAAACACGTTGACGATATGCATGGCCCTATTATTATTATTGGTGTCTAATTGTATTTCTGTTAATAAATTTACGTAACGCTTCTCTCGCAGTGTACACACAAAATTAGAGGTGCTAGAAGAACAGAAACTCTGCATTCGAAGAGAGACATCAGTGGCTATATATTCAGACCTATTATTGTCGCCAGAGCTCCAAGAGCTGACGGCACCAGGTGGCCAGGTGGTGATTATGTGCACGACGTCGATTATTTCGATCCATTTTTGACCCCCACTACTGTAGTGTGCTCGCTATGCCTATAGATGATGATGATGATGATGATGATGATGATGATGATGATGATGATGATGATGATGATGATGATGATGATGATGACGATGATGCTGATGATGATGATGATGATGATGATGATGATGATGATGATGATGATGATTGTCATCATCATGATTTTAATAATAGCAATAATAATGATGGTAATAACAACAATAATAATAACAACAACAAAATCAGCAACAGCAACAACTACAACAATAATAGTTATTGCAAAAATCATCTTGTCCCACCTGGTTACACCTGCATTAACTGCGTTATGTTACCATAATTATTCTGCTATGGCATTGTTGTAGGCAATGGAAATGATGAGTCGAACGTAGATTCCTTGAGCGCCATCGATACATCGTTGATCAGCAAGCGAATGGCTTCTGCCTTCCTTCAGTACAAACGAAATCCAGACAACTACTGGCAGGGAATTGTCTGCGAATGCTGTGTTCACCGGTGTGACATTAGAGAGATGGTGGAATATTGCAGATCGACTTCCACATCGAAACGAGACAACCACATTAAGAGACCTCTTCTCATCGGAGCTGAAAATCGGGATTCTTTTGAATAAGAACAAACTACTTTTCCTCAGACATGGTGGTGAATCCCTCTCGGGGCTGTTCCCTTTTGGGATGCTCTCTTGAGAATTGATTCTTTTCAGTTTGTTTCGTTTGAGGTAGCTCCACTTTGGTGAGGTTATTTCTCGATTATGTTATCCTCTCGGTTCAGTGTGAAGGGAACACTGGTTCGCAGAGAGATCTGATATTTACTCTCAACATCTGACCAACATTCTATATAGAACAATTTAGAATATGGTGTTACGTTGAAATTTTATTATTGTCGATGCAAATCTATTTTTTTCTGGAAGAATTTGTTTGTTCATGAGAATGATGCACTTGAATTTCTTTTCGGTAGAATTGGAACTTTCGTGGAATTGCATTTCATCTATTCTGCAATCAAATGGTCAAAAGGAAGTTCAACACAATGGCATAGATTACAATACATGAAAAAATATCTGAGCGACGATAAGATAAACAAAATATCTTAATAATTGATCAGTGTACAAACAGATAACTCTTGTTCAGATGACTCAATAAACATGTGATGAATGGATGAATGGATGGTTGGATCGTTGGATGGATGGAAGGAAGGATGGACGGAAGGACGGATAGATATATAAATGCATAGGCAGATAGAAAAACACACATACAGTCAGACAGAGAGTCAAACAGAGAGATAAACAGACAGACAGACAGGCAGACAGACAGAAGGATAGATAGATAGATAGATAGATAGATAGATAGATAGATAGATAGATAGATAGATAGATAGATAGATAGATAGATAGATAGATAGATAGATAGATAGATAGATAGATAGATAGATAGATAGATAGATAGATAGATAGATAGATAGATAGATAGATAGACACACACATACATGCATACATGCAAACGTACATGCAGACACAGAGCCTCACAACATAGTCCTGTGAAGCACTTCATTCGCCTCACTCCCATAAAACTCAACCATGTTATAAATGGAGATGAGAACAGAAAGATGCCTCAGAACCTTTTTCGTCATAATTATGTGAGTCAACTATCACTCAAACGATCACAAAAACTTCGAGTTTTGGTTATCATAAATACCAAGTTTTAGTTTCCGTTGTTCAACCATTTCCGTCGATTGTTATGCCTCAATATAAATTCACAAATCCAGACATTATTATAGACTGCGCCGCAGTCTATAATAATGTCTGGATTTGTGAATTTATAGCGATGCAATGTGATAATTTATTGTCTACTTAAATACAACAAAGGACTTCGTCGCTCTATTAACCTGGACGACGTGCAAGTGACTTTTGAGGTGGTTTAGAATATTGCCTCTTCCGATCTGTTTTAACAAATCGGTTAACTTAACAGATAGGTCTAACTGAGCAAAATATTATTCACTGATATTTTCCAAGATTCCAAGATGTCATACTTGAAATAATCTCAAGTACCATTTATTTTGCTCATAGTCTCTACACTCTACAGCCTGAAGTTTGTTTTCCAGCCATTTGAAACTTCTCTAAACTGGCGTAAAATCCACAGTATTTCTATAATGTAAAACTGTCGCAACGAGTTGTGCTGAATTTGAATAAAAGAAATACCGGAAATTGGAAAGAAATTGACATTATGAATAGAACAAACATATAGCGACCCAACATTCAGAATCATGGGATGTAAGTAATGACATCTGCCTAGTGTTGTTTTAATATTGCCCCAATTTTAGTTTTAGTTTTAGTTTTGATTGTTAGTCTTAATTTTAGTTTTAGTTTTAGTTTTAATAGTTGCTGAATATTAGTTTTAGTTTTCGTTTTAGTTTTAATGGATCAATTTTAGTTTTAGTTTTAGTTTTCGTATGCCAATTTTAGTTTTAGTTTTAGTTTTAGTATGCCAATATTAGTTTTAGTTTTAATAATCTGGGGCTACACACTCGTTAGCAGTGAATACCGTTTCGTTTCTTGAATAAACTATATTGATACAAATCAATACGAAGATGTGCTGAACATAAAACGTGATCATTATGTGAAATGTCATTTGCTGCCCAATTGATAAATACAATACCTCAGCATTACAGTTCATAACATTTTGGAATTAATAAAAAAATTTATGACAACGATATATGCAGTTGCTCACCACACGAAGGTCAAAATTGCGTATCAACCCTGATCGTACATGTAAATAATTATAGTGTCCCCCAGTGATATTTTAGTTTATATTAATTCTACTTCTAGTTCTTATTCACTTCTGTTGATGTGATTTTACTTCCACTTCTAGTTCTCAAATAATATCACTTCTGGTTCTTATTCACTTCTGCCTGAAGCAATTTTACTTCTACTTCAAGTTCTCAAATAATTTTGCTTCTTCCAGTTACAGTTTTTATATAGTTTTACCTATCCGTGCACTTATCAGTTTTTATCACTCTTTGATATCCCAGGTAACGGCCGAGGGAATTATTGTTTCTGCTATGCATGTGGAGTCCATAGAGTAATGATAGCATCACTGGCGTGAAGAACAGGTACAATGTAGGATGCAGGGTAGATGCCCGCTATCATCCCAAAGACCACTCAGTCTATCATGGGCTAGAATGTTTGATAACACTAGTCTGGATATATGAATGCAAAGAACTAAACATCCCAAAATGGAATATTGTAATGTGAAGTGAATGAATGAGAATAATATGATATTGTGCGACTATTCACGCAGTTCTAGCAGGATTTTACACAACTAAATAAAGGTCACAGGCAAAGCATATCAATGAGAATATTTTATGATTGTAAACTCTAAGACTTACTCTTACCTCGGATCAAACAAAGTGGTCCGTTTCCTTGTTTGGCTTCAAAATATATTGCTACAGAAATTCTCCTAGACTAATAAATTTCACCCTGGATATATATCATATATCAGATCCTGGCCAGGGACTTCTCTTGGTTTCTCTCTCGAAGGGCAATCATATAGGCTGAGTAGGCTCTTATCTACACCAGAGACGACTATACTTTTCATAGCCAGCCACAGCAAGACAGAGTCTTCCTTGCCAGCGGTCAGCCTTTGTTCACTCTTTTGTTCACTCTCACGTGCCTCACCATTGTTTCTCCCTATTCACTGGCCAATCATACCTTACCTAACTCCACTGGTCACCCTGCCTGTCGGCCCTGCAAGGCTTCCTCAGACAATCACTGTCCTGCATTACTCTGATTTGCATATTAATAGCCCCTAATCCCCAAACCGGTTTGGACAGGTTTAGAGCCATAATTATGACCCCGGGTATACAGGTAAAACGACCCACTTGTGAGTAATCTCCTTCCTCACAATACTAAAATACGCCATTTGCACAATACACACAAATAAGGAAAGTAAGGTGAAATTACGAGCAAATTATTTAGTTTTCGTTTGGCCATATATCGTTTTAGTTTTCGTTTGATCAATTTTCGTTTACTTTTAGTTTTGATTGCTGCATATTTCGTTTTAGTTTTAGTTTTCGTTGTCAGCGTGTTTTAGTTTTAGTTTTCGTTTTCGTTAACGAAAACGTTTCATTTTCGTTAATTACCCTTTTCGTTTTCGTTTTCGTTAACGAAAACATCACTACATCTGCCTATAACAGAAAAACTCAATATCAGCCAGTAAAGTGACAATCGAGTCATCGCGACTCATCGGTGTGGGCTTTCGTTATTAGGGCCTACTAGTATGCCGAGTATAAGTATTAGTTCTATTTACAGCCACAAGGCCCGAGTTCCAGTTCCAAGGTCCAGGCCCTCCATCATCATTACTAATCACACACCACCACCTTCCTCAGGCTCCTCTATCCATCACACCTCGGGCTTTTCATTCGAAAATTAAGACACTTCTTTTCAAGAACTCTTACCCTCTCTCATCTCATCTTCCAAGTTCCACCCTTCAATTCCCGGCCCAGACGACACCCGCCTTAGTAGCTGTTCCGCCCCTCTGATCCTATGGTAACTCGACCCGGACCACCACGGACTACTCTCACGGACAATCCTTCTAAGACAACGCAGCGCTCGTGAATAAGCTGATGTCCCGCGCTTGGCTTTCGAGTGGCGCTTTAGAAATTTTGAGTTTACGATTACGATTACGAGTTTTCGTTTTATTCGTCATCATTATTGTCCGAGGTCTTAATTATAGGTCTAGTCATCGGTAAAGGAAAACCGTAGATTTTTCTTGCAGATAGGTTTTATTTATCGTTTTCGATAACGAAACTTCACTACACCGTATGAACGCTTTCGCAGTCTTACACTTGCAAGTCCAAAGCGCATTTAAATGAGGAGGGCGATGCTAATCATCTTCTTAGTAATGCAGCGTCATCGACAGATACTCCTTCACATGAAAGAACAATCTGACAATTGTTTTATATCGGGTGGTGCCAGTCTAAAATCTAGATAAAGGAGGAGGGCGTCTTCAGTTGAATTGCTATTAACCAGCATGGTTTAAAACAGGAATTACATCTAAATAAATGTACCTGTAATCTGTCGAAAGTGAATCGTTGCGTTTCCATGAACTGTGAATCAAACGATGAAAACGTTTTGATGATCGTCTTCGAAGATGAGGAAACAATCTGATCTTTGAAGTGATCATGAGAAGGGTCGGGCGTGGCATTCGTAGACCTTATACTTCACAAGTTCACAGATAAGTACTTGATGAGTGTTGGTCAAGCGAGAGCGATCTATCATCTACCTGGCACGAGACTTCGATTAGGCAAATGCAGACGATTCATAGTAATATTGGAACACACATAGGCCTACACATAAAAAAATCTTTGTTCTGACACAAACTGATACAACGCAGTATATGGTTACCAGTGGCGTAGCCAGGTATTTAAGAGGGGGTGTTATGGCCTGGCCAGATGCCCTTCCTGACACCAACCCAAGAGTATTACAGCAAGTAAGAAGGAAATAAAGCAACAAGGGGAATAAAGTAAGAAAAACAATTGTTACTACAAAGAATTGTTTTGTTTTTCTTGTTTAAGTGGATAAATAACCTTTTAAAAAACTTTTTCCTAAGTCAATGGGGGTTTAACCCCCGAAACCCCCTTGTCTACGCCACTGATGGTTACAATAAATAATGAATGGATGAATGATCGCACGTTATTACAGGAGTCGAACTTGACTACAGTTGGCAGCCATGCAATGCGTTCATGTTCAATAAAATATTAACGCTGTCTGCCGAATGGAAGATTGAGCAGACGTTTGTGGGAATGTGGCGGGAAGCGATCCGGCTTCCGTTGGTCACGTGACAGAGTGTCTACCATTACCTGCTCCGCCCCTCTGACCCTATGGTAACTCGACCCGGATCACCATTGGACTACTCTTACGGACAATCTTTTTGACGCTGCGTAGCGCTCGTGAATAAGCTGGTGCCCTGCGCTTGGCTTTCGAGTAGCGCTTTAGAAATTTGGAGATTACGAATAGGACTATTTTGAACCCATCCCAGTTGCACGTTATCGTGCTTGCATTTGTAATTGGGTCTTTAGATGCGTGAATTAGAAGCATCAAATGTTGCGTAGTATATACAAAGACTCAGGGCAGAAAAAAGTGGAGATGACGGAACAGACCAAATGGGTAGACGGTTCTGCTGCTACTTTGGTGCAGTGCCAATAATCCCATATAATCAGTGGCGGATTTAGTCCAGGCCCGGGGGGTCTGGTCGCCCCCCGTGCCCCTGTTGGGTAAAAAATGGCGCCCCCTCGGGCCCGGCCCGTATTTATTACTTAAACCTAAAATGTCCTTCAGGGAAACTAAATTCTCATACTTTTATCAGTGACTTTGCGCAATCACACCTTGAATTTAACACTCATTACATAATTATTTTTATTTATTTATATGGCGGTCATTACTTATTTTTATTCATTCGTATGGCGGCCATTAGGCCTACCTATTTTTATTTATTACCATGGCCCATTGCATTGATATGTATTATATAGTTACCGTATAGCTAATTGCCTATGAAAGTTCGGTTTATCGCTCACTCATGGATATCCCAGGATTCTTTGGAGAAAAGCCTACGAACCTCATGTCAAATCCCAGGATTCTCTTGGGCGAATCCCACTATTCCTAGAGGCAAATCACATCAAGGGATAGGCGGCACAACACTCTTCGCTTTAAAACGCAAATTTCTAAGCAATGATACAAAATTGTATAAAACCAGCCTAGGGATTTTGAGTTGAGTGACATACAAAACTATCAGCGTAACTACATTGCGCTGATGGTCAACCAGATGATTAAAAAAAGGGCATAAGATTTTCTGGGAAAGATCACCAAAAATTTTGGCCCCCTCGAAAATTTCTGTATCCGTCCCTGAAAAGAGGAATTAATGAAAACAATCCTGCTGAAATTGCAGCTGGATGAACAATAATTTTAAATTAAATAGAAGATATATTGATGAAAAATATTTGCTGACGAAATAGAAGCAGGGTTGATTAAGCAAATTCTTGCCTAAACAGAAGCTGGATCGATGAAAATGATTCTCGCCAAATTAGAAGTCGGATTGATAAAAAATTTTAAAAAATGCTGCAACGAGCGAATAATTCACGATGCTAAAATACACGTTTACCTGGATCAATATCCAATAAATAGCATTAATAAATATTTGTTATATAAGCATACATTTATGTAACTCAAGTAAGTAGTCAAGCGCACAAGTTAAAAAAGTTTCTGTTTTAGATTCTTGATTCTGTTTGATGTACTCGGGAAAATCGGATTAATTATAACTAATTTACTGTTTTTAACTATGTAAGTACAGGCGCCCTCTTGAAATTCTCCTCGCACCCCCCGTGCAAGAAAACCTAAATCCGCCACTGCATATAATAATATACTAACCGAAAATTTCTGACGACTTTTTTTAGTCATCACCTGGTTTTCTTGTTACTTGTAGTCCACGACAGTCAAAAAACCACTAGTCTACTTGCCGCGATTTTTCGCCTATTTGCTCGTCGAAATTTCATTTCTCACACATTTGTTCACATTTTAAATTTTTTGTCTTTGTGAGGTGAGTATACGCTGTGTATACCCGCGTATACGCTGGTTTTCGGGAGATGAGTACACGATGCCGTTTTTTCGCGGAGGTGAGTAGGCTACACGCTGTATTCCTGCGTGTATAAGCTTACCCTCGTGTACAGCCCTGATTTTAACATCGTATTGAATTATTCGGGCAGCAGCAGTAGAATCAGCTGCCACCATGGATGAGATGTAGTTTGAGTTGAGTTTGAGTTTGAATGCAGATATTAACGAGCCATTTAATTAAATAAATATATAAAAAAATCGAAAGCTTGGTTCAATTTACAAAAACCCTACGAAGCAAACAAAGTTCTTTTATTAGCAAAACCCGCCAATAGGAAGTGGGCATCCGAAGCGTTTGATGCTGAAGCCGAAGATACAGTCACTTGATTATTAAGTCAATATATTTCACAGGTTATATTAATAAAATATTATCTTAATATGTTGTGTTCTATGCTATCAGATTATATAATACTGGTAGAGAGGTTTCTATTTTGCTTCGACATCCCACGAACTGTTGCATGAACCTGTACTCATATTTTTGGTCATCAATTATAGCTCATGAACTGAATTGAATTGAAATTGAATTGAATTGATTAAGTGAAGACCTATATTGGCGTGGGTTTGAGGTCTATTAGATTATTACAATGACATTAATGCAGACGGGAGTATTCTCCCCTTGCTTAATGACGTAACGACTCATTTGCATAATGGCCTGCGCCATATTGGTTCGCAGGCAATGCTTGTTGACATTGGATACGTATGCGAATGGCGCTTATTATAAAAATGATTTTCTGTGTTTTTACTGTTTTATCTGCGGCAAACTTACTGACAGAGATAAAGGTTCAATTAGAGAAGTCCAAAGTACACGAGCTTGAATGTCGAGGTTAACGTGAGAAGAGCATAGGCGGCTAAAAACTACAGCCAGAGACATGCAATCTATCGCAAGCAAAATAGGCCTAATGTAACAAATGCTGTCAGTCCAATTATACTATCTAACCTAAAATCTACAAAAAGCGTAGGCCTAGTTAATAATTTTGTAGATAAATTGCCAGAAGACAAGTAGACTATATTTAGGATTAGAATCGACGTCAATTAAGAAGGGATTTTAAAAAATAAAATAATGTAAGTTCCAGTAACTTGGGCCTACGTATACCAGAGTAAGCAGACTTATGAGCCCAGCACGAGCGATGCTGAAAGTTAACCTACAAAATTATAAGCGACATCGTGCATGCAGATTACAAAATTTAATGTCAATTTTATGAAATTATTAGGTCGGCTGCCGGACAGCAGAACTTAGCCCAAACGATTTACTTCTGCTGAGCTTTAAGCAGTTCCAGAACACTGGTCACAAAGTCGTAGAAAATAGCACATGTCATGTCAAAATTGATGCTTAGGCCTATTGACAGTTCCGCTTTTACAAGGTCGATGCTCAGCTAGGTTTAATTGCGATTGCTAGACAACAGGTCGTCCATAATGCTGAACGCTCTCTCGCAAAAAGCATTAAAACGGAATGAGAGAATATAGGCCTACGAAGGACAAAGTATGCTATACTGAGTATCAGAGGTTTGTAAAGTTTTGAAGACTTCAAACCAGCTCTGTCCAACATTTGCATGATGTTCAGCCAACAACGTCAAATTAATCGAACAATCTATCAAGTTTAGTGCGCAAAATAAGAACAATATTGTGGAATGTGCATGGGTCTTAACAGCAAATTTCGGGACAATTTGGGATCAGTCCGGGACACGGGACGCACAGGGCCAATTTCGGGACTGTCCCGGCGAATCCGGGACGGTTGGCAGCCCTATGTACGTTGGAAGAAGCCCAGCTATTTACAGCCCGTGAAGCAGCAAAAAACATATAGACCTAGGCCTACTTGTTAATTATAGCAGATTTGGGCTTCGGCCGAAATTCGCTTCAGGGATTCGGGTCGATCCAGGCTGGATGGTGTTTAGACCGCTATATCTATTAAGGTATAGGCCTATGGATAGATCAATAGGCCTATGACGATAACTTTATTCCATCAACTAACAATTCACCGTGTAACGGCGTGTAGCCTACGTTGACAACAGTTCACAGCTGTACACCAATATGGCCGACCACATAGGCCACGCCCTTTTACAAAAAGTCTATAATCATATAGGCCTTCTTTGTTGCACCTGACTCTGCTTAACTCTATTGATCAAGACGGTTCTGAATTAGGCCTCTGACGAGGACACAATTTATAACAGAAATTGTTCCAAATGTTGCACTTCAAGCAAGGACGCATCCACTGAATTGGAAAGTCATGCAGTAACGATGATTTTCAGTATTCAAGGAACAAAACATCGCGAAATTTTGACATTTCAAAGGTGACACCGGTCAGAAGTCATTTAGTTGTATAGGCTACAAATATGATATTTGTGCAAATAGTACGGTTTTTTACGAATATTACAATAACAGTATAGATTATGCGCATTATGATATTATAGCATCAATTGTAAAAACAAAGAATATCATTACATCAGAAATGGCTAGTAGGCTAAAAAATTACAGAATAATCATGGCAGTTCAGATGGATGCTTCGACAAACGTCTAACTCCACCGATGATCCGACAAAGGATGTCAATGGTGCGTCTGACACAGAAACCCAAACGGATCCCCACGGGTGACGAGGCTCATCAACCCATTCCGAGCCCCACGGACTACGACACTCTGCCGACCTACGACGTACAAAGCAGCTGTATTGGACTGGGAAATGGTGACTACGGAACCAGCGCAAAATCCTAGGTCTTACCAATGAACCTCTCAAGGAATTCGGATAATTCGAAAACAGGTGACGAAATAAAACCGTGCTCTCAATAAATAAGACAAATAGAAACTTTATAAATCTGTCAAACTAAATGAAGAATGACTAAAATCCACGTTTACAAAAGATGCGGCTATGATTAATTATAAAGGCTGCGTGCACAGCCTCCATGGCAATCATAACCTCTGCAGGCCTGTATAATAATGATGGACGCTTCTTGATGCAATACATAGATTCACAGTCGTAGGCCTACATAATATGTTTGGTACTTTGGTGTCTGTCTAGGACTAAATGGGTAAACCTTGTACGGGTATCGGAATATTTGACGCACAGTGGAAACGAACACTCAGTTGCACATAAAGCTACTTTCATTCTAGTCAACACCAAATTACGGTCAGGGATGATTCCGTCCTTCAGGCGTATAACCACCGCTTACCACCTTGTTTATCTACCCTTCAACTCCAACGTAAAGGAATTCTTGTAATAATATCAGCCCTGTCTCCCACCTTTCTCTCTATCTGTATCTCTGTGTTGATGCGCTGTAGCAGTCTGTTTGGCTCAATAAAAGTCATGTGGCTCATACAAATTTAGCCGCCATATCAGCAGATGATTGCACTCTGCAGTCCTTGATGTTCATAGGCATGCAACCATATTAGTACCTTAAAGTCTACTTCTAAATTTAATACCTGAACGAAATTGTCATCGGACATGAATCCTCGAAGCGGTACGTGTAGGCCATACATGCGGTTCTGGCAACCAGAATGAGCAAAGGAAAGTCGAAAGATTGGAGCCTTTCTTGTATGCCTATTCCATCAAATTAAGACAAGTCACAAGTGCTGACAGTCCTTAGCTGCACAGAAAGAAGCCGGTGATTGTCCAATTTGCTCCGATGTGCTGACAACTTCCAAGGCGAGAAATGACATAAGCATAACAGGTGTGGGAAGGTGATTTGCTTCCAGTTCCGGTCAACCTTCTTCTTCCCGTTCTCTGCCCTCAGGCAGGTTCGTATGTCCAATAATGCCATTTTTCTCTGTTCTGTGCTATTCTCTTCAGTCCACTGTATCCATCCTCTGTCAGCATCCAGTCCAGCAACATTGTTCTTGGTCTACCTCGCATCCTTTCCCCCCATTCTTCCCTCAATGATGTCTCTTAGTAGGGTGTCGCTCCTTAAGATGTGTCCTATCCATTTCTTCTGCCGCCCACGCAGGGGCGGATCCAGGAATTTTCGAAGGGGGAGGCCAAAAGTTTTTGTGTTTGGGTCGGAATTTTTTTTGTCGTTTGGCCGAAACCAGAGTTTAATTTAGTCCCCTCCTATGGGGGGATTGTGGTTTCTGGAGAGGTAGATTATGGACCTCTGGAGGACAATCATGAGGCGCGCAGCGCCGAGAGTGGTGGTAGAAGGGGTATGGGGAGGGGGATATGCCCCTCCCCACCAGAAACTTTTTGAATTTTCACATTGCAATGGTAGCATTTTAAGCTGTTATCTTAGCAAAATAGCTGTACTTTTCAGTGCTTATAAGAGTGCCATAAGATCTCAATAAATATAGGATATACTTTAAAAATAGGTTTTTGAAGTTTCCACACTGAAACAGTGCCCTTGTGAGATGTCATTTTAGCAAAATTACTCAATTTGTTCAGTACTGATAAAATATATACAATACTATATTAATATTAACATATACAATACAATATTAATAATATCTGTATGTATCGAGTCCAGCAGCTCAGTTCTGCTGTTGCTGGGGTTATTATAGTGAATAACTTCAGACAAGAGTATAATTTTATTACATGAGCTGACTTTCTGCACTAGAATCAGCTAATCCCTGTTTCCTAAGATGGTTCTGAATTGCTGACCAGGACACACTTTGCAGTTAAATAATAACAAATTGTTTCTTTTGGCTGCTTTATATATTAAGACAATGCAATTGTGTGAGAGGCTTAGATTTTAATTACACTTATATATTAATTCTCCTGGCTATGACTGACTCCCTGCAAAAAATCTTTTGGGCGACCATGGATGGGAACCACGTCCCATGGAGATTTGGAATGGGGGGACCATGGCCGGATTGGCCCCCCTGGATCCGCCCCTGCGCCCACGTATAGTTCCCATCAGTGATCTCTTTTCTTCCACCAACTGTAAGATTTCCTCATTCGTTCTTCGCTCTACCTAAGACTCCGATTAAGTTAAGCTGAACAGATCTTTCCCTACTTATTGGACGCACTTTCATTCCGCTATTGCCTATTTTTCCTTGATGATGATAATGATGATGATGAAGAGAGACGATGGGATAGAGGGACAGTCAATCGGTGGGAGGAGTTACCTTCAATGTGAAAGCGGATATTAAAGACTCTTTTTGGGTATACATTGTAAGGCTTTCTTCCGAATAGCTGAGCACATCATCAGCTGCAGCACACGTGCCAATGTCCACTGCAGTGGATATCTGAGAAACCGTTTGCGTCACCTGCCGGATATTATTAGATTTATTAAAGACAAATGGTCGATGAACAGGTGGGAAGATATTGCTTCCGGTTGAGATGATATAAATTCAGGCTGGAAGCAGAGGATGAGGCAGAGACTCGCAGATCGGAGGGACGCAGATTTCGACATCGAAAGAGAGATAAAGACACGGGAAAAGTTTCATCTTGCAGGTAACTCCACTTTTCTGTTTACTGTAACTTGGTACTTACATGTATGTGACTTATTTCTCTTACTGGTCTCCATGGCAGACTCAACCTCGCTCACTTGACACCAAGGCAGAGCTCGTGAATAAGCTGGTGCTCTGCACCTAGCTTCGCAATGCCGTTTAAGATAGCTTCTTGTTTTACAACTTTACCTAAAATTATCTGAATTCATATTTTCTTGAACTGACTATCATCTGAATCTATTCCACACAGCATGAGGTTTAAATATTCTCGGGAGCTCTTCCTGTCTTCCAGCTATCCCGCTCCACTCGATTATCCTACTCTTCTTGAACCTCGTCCTCAACGCATTTCAAGTTCAAAAACTGAACCATGAAATCAAGCACTGGAAGGATCTGCAACATGAACCACGCTTATTGTTGTTCCTCCAACAGCATTGCCTATCACATTGACTTTGTGTTTCTCACCAGCTTACGCTATCCAACATCCCTCAGATTTTCAACTCAAACCGATATCTCACCTCTTTATAGAATCTTACTCTGACTCATCTGTAATTGTAATTGTAATTGAACATTTGTATAGCGCCGCTCACAGATTATCTGATCGTCCACTTTCCAATTCTAAACTTAAGTGACACCCACCTTAACATATACTCTGATCCTTCGACCTTCTGGAGAACGGACTACCACCTCCTTCGGACAACACTTTGGACAACACTTCGGACAACACTCCCGCCCCCTCCCGCTCCCTCTGAGGCTCGTCGAAAAGCGCAAGTGAGCAGTTTCGAAGAGACGTTTTACAGATTTTGTATTTCTGTGATGTTATTGTTATCTGATATTTAGTCCAGTACCTAACATTACCTTAGCACTCACCTCATCCTTCTCCATATAACTTCACAATCGATCATCATCCTTCCATACCTACTTCACACCGCTTCATCCTTCCATACCTACCCGACCTTTCTTCAGGCTTCTATAAACGCCTCACCGTTCTTCAGCAATTCATATTATGCTTTAAAAACCTGATCCATAAAATTATGACACATTGTTAAGGATGCTGTCGATGATGTCTGGATTTCGACGAGTCGTCTTCGTTCAGTTGGTCCTCATCCTCATCCCTCTCCTCTTCTGCCCTTCAAGGTCCAACCTGACGAGGTTCTGCTCCCTCGACGACATGACCCGATCGAATGGCACCTACTGTGGCAATCGACTGTCACGAATGCTCGCCCACTTCTGCAACGGCAGCTACAACACCGGCAAAAGAAGTACGTGAACGTCTGACGTGGATTTGTGTATGTAAATGTGTGTATATGTGTGTATGTATGTATGTATGTATGTATGTATGTATGTATGTATGTATGTATGTATGTATGTATGTATGTATGTATGTATGTATGTATGTATGTAGGTAGGTAGGTAGGTAGGTAGGTAGGTTGGTAGGTATTTGTGTATGTATTAGGTCTGTGGTTACTGGTTATAATATGATTGTCATTGTGGTGGTGGTGATGATGACGATGATGATGATGATGATGATGATGGTTGATGACGACAACGACGACGATGATGATGATGATGATGATAATGATAATGACGATGACGATGATGTTGATGATATTAATGATTATGACAATAATAATAATAATAATGACACTATTATTAATAATGAATTGCAATAATAATAATAATAATAATAATAATAATAATAATAATAATAATAATAATAATAATATATAATAATCATACAACCATTTGGCGTAAACGAACATCTTGTCCAACATGGTCACATAGACATTAACAGTTTATGTTAGGTCACCATCTGCGTTTGTATTGTAGGCAACGGAGATGATGAGGTGAGCTTCGATTCCTTAAGCGCCATCGAGGATACATCGTTCATCAGCAAGCGAATGGCTTCTGCTTTCCTTCAGTACAAGCGCAATTCCAACCGCCCCGAATATCCTTACGGACAGGGCATCGTCTGCGAGTGTTGCGTCCACGCTTGCCTCATCACGGAGCTGAGGGGATACTGCAGACAGCCGCAGTCCTCCTCGAAGCGAGACACGCCCGACAGATTTCTTCTTATTGACGCCGAGAATGATGATGATGAGTCTTTTGAGTGAGGAGATCGTTGTTGCACCTCAATGGTGGCGCTGGCTCCCTCTCCCGATGGTTATTCGCTTGGAGGAGGATCCCTGGCGCTGCATGGTTTCGTTCCGTAAACTCTCTTAACTACATTAGGCTGGCATGAAAAAACATTTACATAGAACCTGTTAACTGTATGTAAGCTATTACCATGACCTATTAATTTTTAAGCCACGGTGTCGATTTTTGTTTTCCCTTTCTTCTTCATTCAGTCTAACTATGATAATTATGAGGATGGCTAGATAAGCCTTCGAGCTTCTTCTCCTCATGAGCTGATCCACTCTATCCTGCGCCGTCACTACACTATCAAGAGTATACTGACTTTGTCTGGTAAAATTTTGTTTGCTATATAATTTATAACACTTGTACTATACAAAATGTGCATTTGTGAATTGCTACTGAACCTGTTCCAATAAATTTGATTTGATTTGATTTATATTTGAGTTGTTTCGCTTGAGACCGCTCCAGGTTGGTGTGTGCAACTTCTGGTAGTTAGATAGACAGTCAGACAAAAAAGTGACATACATAATTCAAACATGCATACTTATAATACCGGGGCATAAATTTATACATCGGTAGAGACAAATCTAGATCTTCATCACACAACCCTGTAAGTAACTATGTAACCGCACTCCTTTGAAATTCAGCCATTTCTTCTAAACGAGATAATGTAGAGATGCTTCGTCTTTCTATACTTTATTTCCTGCACTTAATACTCTCCCAGGTTCAACCAAAAGACAAAGAGACATTCAGAGTCCTAGCGTGGATACACCACAGTTTATTCGAACACTTTCAAATGGCAACAGAATCATCGTTATACCGAACAATCCTTCACACCGTTTAGATCATACATCAGTGCACATGTCCAACCTGCGGCCCGTCTGATTTTAAATAGCAGTAGAAGTATGGTTGTAGTTTAACGTCACTGTGTGGTAACAAAGACCATTAGCGACGCCCTCCTCCTTTATCCAGGCTTGGGACTGGCACTGGCAGAGTGCAACCAGTAGCGGAGTTAGAACCGCCTTAGCTAAGGACATTCTTGCACGAAAATTGTGAAAATGAAAAAAAACACAAAATCACAGACCTAGGCCTACAACATACTTGCACACTGCACAGCCAATTGGTTCATAACTTATTGCGTTATCTGACAATGTGAGCGCCAAATCAAACGCATTCATTATGATTGCACCATACTAAATTTTTAATAACAGTTCAGTATTTTCAACTAATTTTAATCACTGCTTTTGAGCTTATTTTTGCGGCCCTCTGCTTCAAGAATTATTATTTACTTCTGCGGCCCGCGGTGTCAAAAAGGTTGGACAGCTCCACTGTCATACATGCTTCCGCATGAGCCTTGCAATCAGTTAGTGCTTTGCTAGTACATGAAACAGATAAAGGAGAAGGGCGACACTATGCGGTGACACAGCATCATCCAAAGATACCAACCAAAACAGGAGAACAACTCGACCTCCGTTGTATAATTGGGCGGTGTCCGTCCAAAACTAGATAAATAAGGAGGGCGTCTTCATTACACAACGTGGCTTTAAACAGGGCTTATAATTATACTATAGGTTATCTGCCCAAACTTCAACGCGGACGAAGTGATTCGTTGCGGGCAGGGCCTAGGACAGGATTTGGAGGCCCAGGGCCACAACTAATTTTCAAGGCCTTCTCACTCAAGAATCTACGTCGAAATTCTGGATTGCTATGAGATCCTGCTCCAGTGTCAACATGTCTCATAATATTTGAAGGATTTAAAAAGAAAATTATTTGAATATCTGATTCATTGACAATTATTGCTAAATGCTGTCCAATCATTTCACATTTTCTTGGTTCAAAACTCCATTCTCTGTCAGTCACAGTTGTTACAGTTGTCGAAGTCTCTTGGAGGGTACTTTCTATTTGGGATTAATTTATTTCTCGAAAATCTTCAGTCTGGCTGAGCCTATTGTTATTATCAGGATTTGAAACGAAATTTAGAATTTTTGCTTACTGAAGTAGCTTCCTTTTGTCGAGCCAATTTCTTTTGTTTCTCATGTCCAGTTTCGAATGATCTTCATCTTTATGTAAGAGATTAGATTAAAATAATATTTTTCTATAATATAATAGACTAATAGTTAGGACCCGAGAGGAATATTTGCCATTTTTTCAATAAAATTGACAATGTGGTCAATTTAGTCAAATTGACTGATATTGTTAATGAATTAATGTAAATGAGATATCAATTTCAAAAGCTAAAAACAAACCCCCTAATCGTGCACTCGTTCCGCTCGAATGCGTCCACCATCCTAGGGCCCATTCATTTTCTACACTACCCCAAACTCCAAATCCTGGCTACACGACCGCTCTAAGTGACTAAGGAAGTAAGAATATTATATATTGTACTGTTTAAGAAACACATCCGATGATAAGAGCAATAATTATATTCATGAATATTAAAACATTTTTAGGTTTCAGTGTTTGACTTACGACTTAGGGCTTACGAGTGATGAGTTACGATAGAGTTTATAGCCTACTGTTGAGCGTTGACAACTTTTCAATTTTACAACTAATAACAGATTTACGAAAAAATTACACTTTGCAATTATTTAACGTCAACGATTTCGTCACGAAATAATTAGAATTTGCATAATGAATGCTACATTTCAGTGAATAACTCGTTAATTCCGTAATTCCCCATTTCAATAAATTATTTATTGAAATGGGGAATTAAGGAGTTATTTAATATAAATAAGTTCGTCATTCCGAAATTCCGAGGCCCTTTGTTAAGTGAGGCCTGGGGCCAAATGGCCCCAGTGGCCCCCCTGTCCCAGGCCCTGGTTGCGGGTACATGTTGTATGGTTTGGTTTTATATCATTGACTGAGTGAAGCAGTAAAAATTACGGGATGGTCCTTGGAACTGAGAAACGATTTGATCTTTGAAGTGACGAGAAGAGTCAGGCGTGGCTATCGCAGGCCTTATACTTCACAGATAAATACGTGGTGGTTGTTGATTAGGCAGAATACACAGAAAGGTGCACGCTTTAGTGTTTTCGGGTGTAGTCTTAGGTCTTTAAACTAGAAAAAACTTAGTGTCAAACGGTGCGTATACGCGATGCATACCGTAGGCTATAGTATACACAAAGAATTATCTCTGTTTATCGTCTAAAGCGTTTTCTTCCGCCAAAGCCAGTTCAATCCAGTTGATAATTTCTTTAAGTACTGATCATAGCCAAACAGACATCGAGCCTCTCGCGTATGTAACATTGCAGAACGTGTTTAGTGCGTTCAGCCCAAAGTGGACAATCCCAATGTCGTGAAAAGCAGACAGCATCAAACTGTTTGTTTGTATGTGCACTTGTTATAGCGCCCCTTCAAGATCTCTCTACTAAGAGGCGCTCCCGAATGCAGAGCGGACACTGCAGCGGAGTTTCACGCCGAAGCGCTGAGCATTTGCGAGTGAAGGACTAGCCCAAGGTCCCTACGTGGCGACGTGAGGTGGATTCGAACCTCGAGCCTTCCGGCTTCTTCACCTACTTCACAACTAATGCCAAAACTTAAGGTTTTCTGGTAAGGTCAACAAACCAACCGACCAAGACACCGACCGACTGGTTGACTAACACGACCGGTAATCTGAAAATCTCCCAAACTACCCATCACTCACCGATCCACCAACACCCAATGATCACTCATCCATCATGACCAAAGAAAAAGCAACTCAATACACACCAACGTAAGCACCCACTAAAAATTCAAGTGCCATCAAACTCATTCACTGACTAAAATCACTCATTCATTTATTCATTCTATAATCTATATTGAATTAAATGTAAATGACTCCGATTCAAGAAAGCCACTCTAGAGCGCTTACTGCTCAGCCACCGCAAAAGAAAAAAATACTTGAGAGTTTCACGAAACAGAGTTTGATTGGTCAGATGTAATAAACATAGCTTTGAAGGAAGGTGATTTCAGATGGATGGCCCTACCACCGAAAATGCTTGGCGTTGCTTGGCAGCCAAGCGAGCCCGTGAAAGCGTAATTAAAGGAGTTGTCCCTTCACAGCAGAGCGATGAGCCAGACCCGCCTATGGGCGACAGAAATCGTATGGGGGACATCTATCTCAACCAAGGATGCAGTGTGACAAGTGTGACAACCAGAGCAGCAATCCGATACGAGATACGTTGGGCTACATGCGATCAGCGCAACATATTCCAACAAAAACATGCATATAAATTATAGGCAGATGTTTACAGAGGTGAAATTTTGGAGGTTCGCCAAATGAGCCGAGCAGCCGCGAGCGCAGAACCCGTCTCGAAATAAAAATCCCGAATCGTCGTCGCTGGACCTTCAGAATTGAGCAGCAATGGTCAATAATTATCATTCGACTTGCAACAAAAAACATGTATGCACAATGAAAACCGGCGCGACGTACGTGAGAAAGAGACTGAGCAAGCATTCAGAGCTGGCGAAGTTGACAGTAACAAGAGATTAAGTTATCATGTTGAGAGAGACAAGTTCCGGTGTCAAGAGTGACACCCAGATAACGGATCATGAAAGAAAACTAATGTCAGGCTGAGGAATGACTTGAGCAAACTCAGAACCGTAAATCTGTTGCTAAATGTGGGGAGGGAAAATTCGGAATTGTGTGCATAGTGAACCTTCATCAAGAAGCCCACACAGACTTAGTGTTAAAAATTGCAGGTTCGCACTATAGGCCTACTGCACATAACCTAGCCTATAATATGTTCGGACTACAGAGAACAACACGACTAGTCACTAGAGGTTCTCTTGCTAAACCGAAAGAGTTGAAAGTATTAGACCTATTTATTTATAATTATTTCTCTTCATTTTGACTTCTCCATCTGCATGGTTTGGTAGGCGTATAGGCCTACATTCATTTTAGCAACTCATTTGCGCTGTAGAAGATTATGGTGAAGGAGTCCCTGCGACTTCATTCGAGGACAGAGGTCAGCCATAGAGAGAAGATATAATAATAAATGACTGATGACGAAACCCTGAGGTATAGCCTACATAAAACGACGAAAACGGGTAGCCTACAGTAGGCTGCCTATATGCTGTTGTCTCAACACATGTCGCAGGAAATACCAAAAACATTGAATAGGCCTCCAATTTGTTTTGCTGATCTTGCTTTGTTATAATGGTTAAGCAACGAAAGCAACGAAGTCGGCCAGGGAAAATGGTATTAAGTATAAACTAAATGAAAACGTTCGACGCTTATAATAATTCAGGAGCCAATTATGACATTTTAATTAGAATCAGACAATTCTGAATTACTTCGAATTAAAATTAGATCAATTACTTCGAAATATAGTTTGATACCATCATACCAAGTTAGTAATTAATTAGCTGGTCAATTTATTTTCTAATTATTCGTCTACGTGGCTACCTGTCACAGCTACTAACTTATATACTTAGAGAAGTTGATGCCCTGCATTGATTACCATAAATGTATATTTTTGGGTATAACATGACACGTGCACTTAATACACACATATACAGGGTGCGCCAAAAAAGTAATCCCCTACGATTTGCAGCCCATATCTTGGCCAAACATAGGAATTTTTAAATGAAACTTTACGGTCTTAAAGGCAATTCATATTTACGTACAATGGTCAAATTACAAAAAAATTCAAACAGAACAGAAGTTATATCACTTTTAGTGAGGATATCCACCGTTTTTTGACGATTCGAAAACGCGACGCAACAAAAAGTAACAAAAAACTAATTTAATTATTCTGGCCAATATCTTGGTCGGAAGTAAGCATTTCGAAATGAAATTTCACAGGCTTAAAAACAATTCATATCTGCATATGATGGCCAGATTTCAGCAAAATATTTCAAGAAGAGTAAAAGTTATGGCGCTTTTAAGGAGGTCACCCACCGTTTTTTGACGATTCAAAGACGTAACGCACCAAAAATGAGCAAAGACACGATTTTATTAAGTTTCATCTCAAATAATTGTTATCAAATAGGCTTTGATAATGCCAGATGATCATTATTATTACTGTTTAAAAAAGGAACAGGGTACCAGCGTAGCTGCACGTCACTGAGAAGTCACTTAGCAAGATGACAATCAAATTGGTAAATAAGAAATCCGTCAGATTAATCAACAGGTCCATCAAGAACTTTGCAAAGAGACTCAAAAGAGGTTTTGGCACTGGTGCTGGGCACATTGAACACAAGTTGTGTATCACCATCAAGTTCATTTCCAAACAATTATTTGAGATATGACTTGACAAAATGACGTTTTTGTTACTTTTTGTTGCGTTACGTTTTTTAATCGTCAAAAACGGTGGGTGGCCTCACTAAAAGTGATATAACTTTTGCTCTGTTATAAATATTCTTTTTTAATTTGACTATTGTACGTAAATTTGAATTGCCTTTAAGACTGTAAAGTTTCATTTAAAAATTCTTATGTTTGGCCAAGATATGAGCTAAAAACCGTAGGGAGGGGATTACTTTTTTGGCGCACCCTGTACATTATGCATACATGTGCATAAATTAATTATATGTAGATAGAGCTTGATTATAAGTTATAAAACTTTGAGTCGGCATTATTATTGCTGTCGGAAAGAAAGAGACAAAAATAGCTGAACGTGGTCGAGTCTTTGAAACAGATGCGAGCGATATTAAAAGACTTTCTATTGACGACAAACGGAATTATTTTCAGTTAATGAATTCAGTTGGGTAACTGAATGTTATTGGATGTGATTGGATGTGATTGGATGTGATTGGATGTGATTGGATGTTATTGGATCATGTTATTGACTGTGGCACGTGCACGCATAGACAGACACGCGGAGGGACATTGAAACATGGAGACAGACACAGGCACAGACATAATGAGAATGAAATCAAGCCGAGATGGAGGCACAGAGAGAGAGAGAGAGAGAGAGAGAGCCAGCAAGACAGAGACAGAGAGAGACAGAGAGAGACAGAGAGAGACAGAGAGAGACAGAGACAGAGAGAGAGACAGAGAGACAGAGAGAGAGACAGAGAGAGAGACAGAGAGAGACAGAGAGAGACAGAGAGAGACAGAGACAGAGAGAGAGACAGAGAGACAGAGAGAGAGAGAGAGAGAGAGAGAGAGAGAGAGAGAGAGAGAGAGAGAGAGAGAGAGAGATTTTTGAATAACTAATCAACGATGATCACCATAAACCGCGTTCACTCGCATCTCTCGCACCTTTTCTTATTCGCATTGTACCAAATGGGCCAAAAATGGAACTGGTGACAACTTGTGTAATAAAAATAATGATTATAATAATGATAATAATGATAATGACGATAACAATAATAATAATAACAATAATAAAAATAATTATAGTAATTATAGAATTAAAATAGTAATAATAATAATCATATTAATGATGATGATAATAATAATAATGATGATGATGATGATAATAATAATAATAATAATAATAATAATAATAATAATAATAATAATAATCATATTAATGATGATGATAATAATAATAATGATGATGATGATGATGATGATAATAATAATAATAATAATAATAATAATAATAATAATAATAATAATAATAATAATAATAATAATAATAATAATAACGATAACAATAGCATGAACTGCCAGTCCAGACTAAAAACTTGTTATTTATATTACCTGACAGAATGAAGAAACCTCCGGTAAACACAAAAAATTATGCTAGAAATATCAATTATTATAATAAGCCATCATTGCAATTATTATAAATTTTTACTATTGTGAATAATTATTATTACTATCATTATCTCCACCATAGTCATCATCATCATCATCATCATCATCATCATCATCGTCATCGTCATCGTCATCGTCATCGTCATCGTCATCGTCATCGTCATCGTCATCGTCATCGTCATCATCATCATCATCATCATCATCATCATCATCAGCATCATCATCATCATCATCATCATCTTCATCATCATTATCATCATCATCATCAGCAGCAGCAGCAGCAGTATCAGCAGCATCACCATCATCATTATCATCAACATCAGCATCATCATCATCATCATCGTTATTATCATAATTAACAAAAACAACAGTAACAATGAAACAATCCCAGGAAGCACATCATCATCGTTATCATCATCATCATCATCATCATCATCATCATCATCATCATCATCATCATCATCATCATCATCATCATCATCATCATCATCATCATTATCGCTTACAAAAATTAGCTGATTACGTTAGACTGTTAGAGTGAAGCAATGACCAAGACCGAGACCGAAAGCGAGACTAAGACAGAGACAGACAGACAGAGACAGACAGACAGAGACAGACAGACAGACAGATAAGCAGAGAGAGCCATAGACAGAGACAAGTATCGAATTATTGTTTCCGTCGGAGGAAGGTGTCACCATAGCTGTGAAAGCGGATATTAAAGATTCCAATAGCACCTTTTTAATTTTAGATTTTAAGGCTTTCTTCCGAATAGCTGAGCACATCATCATCAGCTGCAGCACACGTGCCAATGTCCACTGCAGTGGATCTGAGAAACCGTTTGCATCATCTGCCGGATATTATTAGATTTATTAAAGACAAATGGTCGATGAACAGGTGGGAAGATATTGCTTCCGGTTGAGATGCTATAAATTCAGGCTGGAAGCAGAGGATGAGGCAGAGACTACTCGCAGATCGGAGAGACGCAGATTTCGACATCGAGAGAGATAAAGACACGGAGAAAGTTTCATCTTGCAGGTAACTGTGTGCCTTTTTCAAATTAACTATTATTTGAGTTTGTATACACATGTATGTATAATGTAATATGTACGACGTGATGGAATGGACGGCTGTCGATGTAACGGGTGTTGCGAACAACACAGCAGAAAGATCTCTGGAGAAAGATTGTCCATGATGCCGCCAACGCAACGCATTGCTTATAGAGTTTCGTCTATAGCTTGGCGCTGCATTCTGTCTCAAGCTCCATCCTACCTATGTGAGCTTTATACTCCAGTCTCGGTTTCTCTGAGCCGTCGTTCGCTGCGGTGATTATCTTGTCCCTTTTTGTCGCACCGCATTTTCCGTGGTGGGTCCAGCTATCTGGAATGGCCTCCCTGCGGCTCTCCGTTCGCTTCCCCGTGACTCTGCTGGCTCTTTCTACCGTCTTCTCAAGACCTTTCTCTTTGACCAGGCCTGGGTTGGGAGCGCCTCTGAGAAGAGACCTTGAAGGGGCGCTATATAAATTTATGTGATTGAACGTTCGGAGTGACGAATAGGGCACCGACGACGACGCATCAGACCTATATACCTCCTTCTCTATTGTCTCTACGCAATGGCACTTGAAGTCTTGAACCTCGCTCGCTGGACAGCAACTCTTACTCCGATGCAGTGCTTCTGAATAAGCTGGTGCCAGGGTTTTTTTGCGTGCGGTTGTACACAAAATGTGCAGTTCTAAATGTATTTGTGCAGTTGTAGAAGCACTTATGTACAGTGAAAACTAGCCAAAAGGTCAATGTGCTCCGATTGGAAGTAATTTACCATGGACGATGGGGAGGGAAAGAAGAGGTTGTGCAGTTCCAAAATTCCCTTAAAACAACCCTGGCTGGTGCCCAGTGCTTAGCTTTACAGTTACGATGATGATCATTGGCAATACCAGCAACATGACACTCACCGCCCGCCATGCCTATCTTCAGCCTTAAAAATTACGCCTTTTAATCTTTCCTCGCATACATCCGTTCAGATTTTCACACATATACATTGCTTTCTTCAGCTTTCCATACTATACACCTTTCCTTGCATACTCTACCTTCAGCTTTCCATACCTTACACATTTCCTTGCATACTCTGCCTTTTTTCAGTCTTCCATGGATACTTCATCTAAAATCTAGTACCATTAATTTGATGTGCGTATGACCTACAGATTCGTTGGTGATGATGTTGGTGATGATGTCTGGAGTTCGACGCCTCGTCTTCGTTCAGCTGTTCCTCATCTTCATCTCCTTCCTCTTCTGCCCTTCAAGGTCCGACCTGACGAGGTACTGCTCACTCGACGACATGTCCCGCACGGATGGCATCTGTGGTCCTCCACTGTCCGGACTGTTGAGGACCGTCTGCAGAGGAAGATACAGCGCCGGCAAAAGAAGTAAGTGAAATAAACCTTTGCACAATCGACCGTGACGATGAACGTTAACTCCAGAACAACACAGCTTTTAGTATTTATTGTTTTTAAAGCCTGAGGGATCATAATATATACCACGTGCGCAAAATAATAATTATAATAATAATAACAATAATAATAGTAACAATAATGGCAATAATGGCATTTATAGGCACCTTCCGACAAACCTCAAAGACGCGGTTTAATCCTCCAGAGAAATTTCCTGCTCCTATAGAAGCAACTTTTCTAAATTCCGCTGGATCATTGGCACCTCGCGTAAAAATAAAAATAAAAAATGGAGAAATTATGATGATGGTAACACCGTCAGCAGCAGCAACAAAAACAATGATAATAATAAGGATAATAATAAAAATTGAAATAATAATAAACTAGGTGATTTTGAAGTCTCTAAAGGATCCTGTCTCGAAGCATTAAAAGGTAATAGACCTAGTAACAGTAATACATATGTTATTGTTACAAACGAACATCTTGTCATCTTGTCGCACCTGGTTAAACCTCCATTAACTAGGATAACATCATAAACATCGACACTCTACTCTGGCCTCCAATCGAATAATGTGCGTAAACAGAGTCTTACGTTTAGCAGCACGTTTAATTGGACATATCCCTAAATTTGATCATGTGTCCAGCTATATGCTGGAGACATTACACTGGCTTCCTACTCGGCAGCACATTGAATTTAGGATCGCTGCCCTAGTTAGGCAATGCCAGCTTGGAATCGCCCCACACTACTTGCAAGAGCTTTGTTGCTCCACTAGTACCCTAGACCACCACCTCCTCCGTTCTGCCCAGAAGGGATTGCTATTGGTCCCTTTTGCACGAACTGCAACGATGCAGCATAGAGCCTTTTCTGTGATCGGCCCAGTTGTCTGGAATGGGCTTCCACAGGAGCTACGTCTACTTGCTGGGGTTATTACTGGAACATTTTTTTTATTAAACTCAAAACTGTCCTTTTTGCCGTGCTAGAGTCGGGAGCGCTTCTGAGTAGTCCCCTTGAAGAAGCGCTATATAAATTCTTGAATGAATCAATCAACTTTATCTGTCACCATTTGCCTATACTAGGCCTATTACATTGTAGGCAAAGGCGATGATGAGTTGAGCGTCGATTCCTTAAGCGCCATCGATACATCGTTCATCAGCAAGCGAATGGCTTCTGCTTTCCTTCAGTACAAGCGCAACCCTGCAGACCTCAACAGCTACCAGCGGGGCATCGTCTGCGAATGCTGTGTCCACCAGTGTAGCATCACTGAGATCATGGAGTACTGCGGAAGTAGGCCAGCATCATCCTCATCATCGAAGCGAGATACTGCATCCGAGAGACCTGTTCTTATCGGAGATGAGGATCGGGACTCTTTTGAATGAGGACTGTCTTTTTTTACCTCGGTGATGGTGATGGTGGTGGGGGTCCCTCTCGAAACTGTTCCCTTTGGGGTGGCTTTCTTTTCGGCCTGTTTCGTTGGTTTTTGAGGCTGCTCCAGTTTTGTGTGGCTATATATCTGCATGGGATTTTTCATTGTGGGTCTGTTTTATGAGGTTGTTTGGTCTTTGGTTTGGTGTCTTTTGGGGACTGTTTTCTAAGGTTCTGTTTCTTCTTGGACTGTTTTATTTTTAGGGTGTTTTTGGACTGTTCTTCTTGGGGGTGTTTCTTTTAGAGAATGTTCCACTTGAGGATGTTTATATTGGGGTCGTTCTCCCGTGGGCCACCCTGAAGGGAGCACTCGTCTGCGGGGGGTCTAGGCAGGTACCCCCACCAGCTGAACAACATTCTAGAACATTTAGACAATGATCGTGTAACAATTAAATACATTTTGATGTTGAAAATCTTGGTTTTATGGAAGAATTCGTCTGTTCGTTAAATGTTTTTCAATCCCAATTCACACCAATCACCTTTTGTCAGAATTGGAACTTAAATGGAATTGCACAACATCTCTTAATAAAAAAGCAATAAAAAATTCTATACAATAGACTAAAGTACTATAAATTCACTCCCATCTACAGCGTAATCATGCCCTCTATATAAGTGAAGTGATATGCTTTATGACTTTCTACTTTATTAGGTTAAACCAATGGAAAAAATAGGCGTCCAGGATCTTAGCGTGGAATCACCTCATGAGCAGTTTACTCGAACCCGCTTTTGTTAGACATCAGACCCATCCCTTACAATCTTATATCATAGCCTACATGCTTCCGCCAAAACCTTAAGTTGGGTAAAAAGCCAGTCTAACGTATGAATAGAGGAGGAGGGTGACACTGATGACGCAGCGTTATCAAAAGAACCACCTATAGCACAAAAGAACAACTCGACCAATGTTTTATAATCGGGTGGCGCCCGTCTAAAATCTAGATAAACGAGGAGGGCGTCTTCAACTGCCTCGCCATTGCACAGCATGGTTTTAAACAGAGGCCTGTCCTACAGCTGCTGTAAAAACTTTAACACGGAAGAAGTGTCTTTTTTATACATATTTTCGCTGGTCTTCTATGAACTGTGGGTGAAATATTAAAAATTACGGGCTGGTCGTCAAAGCTGATAAATCGATTTTATCTTTGAAGTGATAAGCAGAAAAGTGAGGCGTAGCATTCGCAGGCCTCGTATAATAATACTTCACTGATAAGTGTGTGTAGTGGTGTAGAGTGGTATACAGTCATCGCCCAGCGCCTGCGATCTAAATACCTGGCGCGAGAGTTGCATGATTAGGCGAATGCAGGCAATCCAGTGAATATACAGTATTATTAATAATATAAGCTACATACGTCGCACAGGTATACACGACATGATGATCGTGTTTGCGGGTGTATGATTGTATGTGGACATTTAAAATGCGTCAATTAGAAGTGTCAAATTATGACGCAGTGACGCAGAGATTAAGGCACAGTTCGGACGAAGAAGAAGGAGTTAAGGACAGATACAGAATGAAACAGAGAGAGGCAAACAGACAGTCAGAGACAGTGACAGAGACAGACACAGAGAAGATAGACAGAGAGACAGAGAGACAGATTGACGTGGTTTTCTCTGTTCGACGTCCTAACTGATTTCTTCCGCAAAAGAATTTAATATAAAAAAAACTCTCACGCATGTGTCACATGGCAGAACGTACTTAGGCTCCTCAGTCGGGTATGGACAATCCCAACGTTTTTGGGTATCGAAAGCCAGCACATTGGACCACTCTTCGCCCACTTTGCATAGCTCAATCCTTGACCAAACTCCATGGTGTGCTGGCAAGGTCAATAAACCAACCGACTGTGAGCGATCGACCATCACCGTGAATCTAAGGATCTTGACAAACCACACAATCATAGAATTACTCATTTAAATCAGGAAAAAAGTTTCGTCAACTCAAGACGACAAGCCAACGCCCAAACATGCTTGCAAATTCAATTACTAAATCACCAGCTCAGCCATTCGCTTACTAAATCACTTATTCACTTGCTAAATCACCAATTCAGCCATTCACTTACTAAAATCACTTATTCACTTACTAAATCACCAATTCAGCCATCCACGTACTAAATCACTTATTCACTTACTAAATCACCAATTCAGCCACCCACGTACTAAATCACTTATTCACTTACTAAATCACCAATTCAGTCATTCACTTACTAAATCACTTATTCACTTACTAAATCACTAATTCAGCCATTCACCTACAAAATCACTTATTCACTTACTAAACCATCAATTCAGCCATTCAATTGCTAAATCACTCATTCACTTGCTAAATCACCAATTCAGCCATTCGCTTACTAAATCACTCATTCACTTGCTAAATCACCAATTCAGCTTACTAAATTACTCATTCACTTACTAACTCACCAAAGAAGTCATTCACTTACTAAATCACTTATTCACTTACTAAATCACCAATTCAGCCATTCACTTACTATGTAACTCATTCAATAATTCACCTGGTAAATCACTTAGTCACTCATTCGCTTGCTAATCATGCACTCCCCTCTCGATTGCTTATCATACACCAATATCCCAGCTATGTCTAGAACTCAAAAGAAATGACAGTTGCCATGGTTACGTCGGTCAGGCCACGCCCACCATCGGGCGTGGTCTGCATAAATAACGAGGGCGTCACTCTGTGAAGAGCTCTCAACGTCGACCTTTGCACTCCTCGCAAAGACGTCGTCTCGTCTAGCGAATTCATATCAGCCACACACACGTTGGCAATCTCTTCACAGGTAGGCTATAATTATGCTAGGCTCATTCATTATCAAGCCCATGAATCTTCAGGTAGGCCTGTGAACGGAGGCCTGATCAGTGATTAGTCGATCTCGATAAGATATAAGGTTATCTGCAGCAGCGCATTTGATTAACAGCGTAGTAACGAATTCGGTGTCGTGTGAGTTGATCGTAACAGAAAGGCGCTAGAGAAAGAAGGAGTCGTCGAGAAAGGTGTTTATATAATTCCATCGTATCAATATTGAGGGTCTTGCGCTGTGAAATGGCGCTGTTTCTGAAACGGGTTTCGACTTTTCTCTTTCTGCTGATGACTGTCTTTCAACTGATGGAGAAAGTCGACTCACAAACTGAATCAACAACCGAAGAAGACTCTTCATCAGCAACTACGCCAGCGCCAACGACAACAACAACAACAACAGCTGCTCCTATCGACACGACCAGTTACTCGTTTTAGTAAGTTAGTAAGGCAGCGATCGTAATTATAATTATAGGCGCTAGCTATATTACACGAAGGCATTAGGCCTATATCATGGCAGGTAAGGTATTAGGTATAGCCTATTGTAATTATACGGTAAATTCAGGTGATGCATGTAGCCTATCGTGAAAAAATAAAGTGAATGTAACTTAAGATGATGATTAATTCTTGAAAAAAATCGCTCTTCTTTTCCGGAAACTCTTGTCCCATCATTCTTACACCGACTTGATGATTGTGTGGCGGTGGTGGTACAGTGGTTAGAACAATACATCGGTCTGTAAAGCAGAGGGCGTGGATTTGATCCCCTCTGCTCCCCTAAGTCGGTTACGTACCTTGTCAAGTCCTCCACTCACAGTACTGTTGCTTAACGCCACCGATGTTCTGTGTGCGTTCTAAGCTGCTTTGTAATACTGTTGCATTCTATCATATATAATATCAACTACTGTCCAATAATTTATTGTATTGTATTGTATAAAATTAAAAATTGTATTGCATAAAATAAAAAATGTATTGTAGTCAATTCATAACTATTCTATGTTACCCATTTTAAAACACTCGTATAGGCCTATGGCCATAATTTAACTTATAATACTTAATTTCGTCCTTGCGTTTACTGGTTAGGTTTTAGTTAAGGTTTTTATTTCTAGCCTATACAAATGTCACTACAAAAGCAGTTAAGCAATCTCAAAGCCGATTTCCCTTAATTGGATCTCGGCCATCTTGTCAAGCTTTATAAAAGTAATATACTAAGCGGGACGTGTCTCTTTTGGGGTGCCCATTGCTTCCAAATCTTACTCTAATGTCATTTTCGAATGAAGTAACGTCGTGATAAGCTTACTCATCATTTCGTGTGACGTTATGTGCGACATTGTATGTATAATTATTCACTTTAGAAACAATAAATAATTTTGAACTTGAATTTGAATTTGAAATGCATATCTATTGAATACATAATTTATACATTATTGAAATTATGTTGAATAAACAAAATGGAGATGAGTGGCAGTGTTGGACATACGAACCTGCCTTAAGATAGAGAACGAAAAAAATCTATTGCATAAAACACAATAACTGTTGTTTAGCGTCAAAACTGTTCCATTGTACACTTCAATTGTACTCTATGCGTGTTTCTTTTACGACAGCTGCAACGTTTCGTACGAATGTAGCGATCCTTTCACCTTCGATAGCACTCTTAACCTGAGAGGAGGAGAAGTGCAATGCGCCTGCAGGGAAGGTTGGTTCACGACTGGCACCTGCTGTCTATCCCAATGGTGGATCATTGGCCTTGCCGCCGGTGCTGGACTCATTGTTCTCCTCGGCTTTATCATCGCTGTCGGATGTTGCTGCGGCTACAAGAGCAAAGCGAAGAAGTCTAAGTCTGCGGTGAAGGTGGCAGCGCATCACACGAATCACGCGAATCACAAGACGCACAACGAGATCGAATTGGATGATGATATCAAGTGAGTTGATTTCGTCATTTATATAGTCAGTCGGTCGGTCGGTCAGTCGGTCAATCATTTATTCATTCAATCAGTCTGTCAGTCACATCAGTCAGCCAGTCACCCAGTCAGTCAGTCAGTCAAAAAATAATTTAGTCAGTTAGCCAACCTTTCAGTCGTTCAGTCAGTCAATTAGTCAGTCAGTTAGTCGGTCAGTCAGTAAGTCAGTAAGTCAGTCAAGTCAGTCAGTCAATCAGTCAGTCAGTTAATCAGTCAGTCAGTCAGTCAGTCAGTCAATCAGTCAGTCAATCAATCAATTGATCAGTCAGTAATCAGTCAGTCGTATCAATCATTCAGTCGGCCAATCAGTCAGTCAGTCAGTCAGTCAGTCAGTCAGTCAGTCAATCAATAAACTAATCAGTCAATCAGCCAGTCAGTCGGTCAGTCAGTTAGTCAGTCAATCAGTCAGTCAATCAATCAATTGATCAGTCTGTAATCAGTCAGTCGTATCAATCATTCAGTCGGCCAATCAGTCAGCCAGTTAGTAAGATAGTCAATCAATCATTTAGTCAATCAATCAGTCAGTCAGTCGGTCAGTCAGTCAGTCAGTCAGTCAGTCAGTCAGTCAGTCAGTCAGTCAGTCAGTTAGTCAGTCCATTATTCAATCAGTAGTCAAGAATTATATTATCTTTCAAATCTGAAATACTATGGATCTGCCCTGATACAAGTGAACAAAGACGGTGTTGACTGTATGAAAGCGACCAAGGACTTGGTCTACAATATCCAGATAAGATTAGGTCTAAAAGTCCGACATTTTATGGCGTCATCGATAATATTTATGGTCCGTGAAGGAGAAAATTTATTGAGGTCAACCTACAAGCTTTTCTTATCTCATAAACATCTGATAAGACTTCAACAACGTTGAACACCTTAGTCTTGGCGTGCCCAGTTCGTTACAACTGATCCAAATTGCAATTTATTATCATGGGCGTGGTTCAAAGATAGCAGCAAGTCCTTTGAACTGGGCAGGCCAACTCAGAGGAATGTTAATCTGTGAGATACTTGATTGATCAGATTAATAATCCACCTACAAATCATAGGCCTACATGTTGCACTTCAATCGAATTTTTCTGTACAACCCTCATCTTACGTAATCAGTAAATTAGAATTGACTCTTTTGTTAACTTACTGTGATGGGCGTAAATGTTCAAAATGCATCAACGTGGATGAAATGTCAAATTTAAAGTTCCTTAATACAAGAGTAGCCAACTCTGAATACAAACTTCTTCAGATCGGAAATAAATAGTAAGTGAATTCGGGGTAAGGGACCACTTCTTCTATCGCATTATCAATACAAATCTGGAGTGAATTACTGCGGGAAGGGTAACAAGTAGTGGAGTAACGGCCGGTTCTATATCGGCTGGTACATAACCTGGGCTTACCCCACTACTGCAGCCCTACAGTTCCAAATGTCCACTTGACAGACCTAAGGGAGATTTCGCAAAAACAAAGCTAAAGGCTCTAATGGTTTTTCTCCCCAGGACTCGCCATCATCTTCCAAACAAAACTAAGTTCTAATGGTTTTATTTCTAGGTCTCATAATCATCTTCTAAACAAAACTAAGTTCAAATGGTTTTATTTCCAGGTCTCCCCACCATCTTCCAAGCAAAACTAAGTTCCAATGGTTTTCTTTCCAGGTCTCATAACCACCATCCGGCAGCGTCAACCGCCGCCATGATGTCCTTCGCTGCCAACGAGCACGACTCCCACCACAAACCACACTCCGCCAACTCCTCCCTCTCTTCTCACAAAGCAACCGAAAAACCAATCCATTCCGTCGACGCACACCACGTGACTCCCGCCCACGTGACTCCAGCCCACGTGACTCCAGCGTCGCACGGAAACGATCATGTAGCGCCAGCACATCCGGTTGCAACGACAGCAGCCGTTGCCGCCGTCGTCCACGAGGCTAAGGACAACAAGGACCACCACCCCAATCCAACCCCTGCCACCAATCACGCCCCAAACCACACCCTGGCGGCCACCACCGACGCAGCCAGCCACCACGCCAATGACTCCCATCATCACTCGCCGGCTCAACCCCAAGCACGTAGCAGTCCCCAACCACATCACTACCAGTACCAGGAGTCGAGACCGTACAACAGGTTCCAGTCTCAGCCAGCGTACCAGATCAACGGCGAACCGTTCTACCCTGCAAACCGTCACCCACCCTACGGAAGAGGTTACTCGAACTCGCGCTACAGTGAGGATAATGATAGTCTGGAGACGTACGATGATACGGCGCTACCTTCGGCCAACTACAACACCAACTACAATTCAGGACCATCAGGACCCGGATACTACAACTACGTACGTAGCTCATGCGATTAAACTACACCAGTCAAACACTACACTGTGGTCGACGTGCTTAGACTTAGGTTTCCTATAATAGCTCAGCACTCGCTCCACTACGGATGAGCTTACCACAAAACACAACTGCAGCTATCAACATGAATGCTACTACCATTACCACTGCTGCTGCTTTAATTACTTCAATTCTAGTGTTGATGATAGAGTGATTGTGGTGTTAGTAGTAGCAGTAATAACTGCGGTAGAAGTAGTGGGTCTGCTCCCATTTGCTCGATCTCAAATCCAGCTGATGATCCCTCCTATTTTGATTTTCTCATAACCCATTTCATCTCTCGTGCCTTTCGCATTGGGAGCGCCTCTGAGCGGTCGATATATAGAGGCGCTTCGTAAATGTTTTAATACAATATAGCGCAACAATAGTAGCAGCAGTTATTGCTTTTTATAAAGGATCCCATCATCTACTTTAGTATTGACCATGACGAGAATATATTTCTACAACAGTTGCAATTTAATAGTCTTGATATTAAGCAGTATTTATTCTAGATAGTCACCCTGCTGTGGGGGTGATTCGTGTTTCCGGGGAGGGTGGGGAAAGGACCTTTTCGGGCAGACGACAACCGCTGAACCCATACACCAACGACACCCTGACACCGACGAAGCCCTGACACCAACGACACCCTGACACCGACGACACCCTGACACCGACGACACCCTGACACCGACGACACCCTGACACCGACAACACCTTGACACCGACGACACCCTGACACCAACGACACCCTGACACCGACGACACCCTGACACCAACGACACCCTGACACCAACGACACCCTGACACCGACAACACCTTGACACCGACGACACCCTCACACCGACGACACCCTGACACCAACGACACCCTGATACCAACGACACCCTGACACCAACGACACCCTGACACCAACGACACCCTGGCAACGACGACACCCTGACACTGGACATTTTTTCCCACGATTTTTTTTAGTCTTTGTATCAATTGAACCCCAAGTCCGATTCCAAATTTGCTACTTTTTATATATGATTATCCTTATTTAGTACATAAATGATTTTTTTTAAATTGTGGGGGTATGTTACATGCAGTGTTTCCTGGGAGAATGGTAGATATCTCATATATGCACGTGAACAACATGCAGCTCATGATTTTTTTCTGCTGGGAAATATCATTTCTATGGAACTCCCCCCGCAAAGACAAACAGAGATGAAAGACTGTTTGATAAGACAGTATAAAGGTCGTTGTTATGATGGCTGGGGCGCTGAAGGGATCGTTTTATTTCTGGTTAGTTTCTCTGTATCTAGGATACTTAATGGTTTACAGGGCGCTGATCAAAATGGCAGTTCTAACAAGAAGCCACCAAACAGCGAAAACCCGAACTCCAGCCTGCTTAGGATCGATTCTACATCACAGGTAGGTAACAGCTTATCACTAAAAGGATTGAATGGTAGCATACATTAAAGAAATAGACGTCCTAGGTAAACAATACATGCATGTGTAAATGTGTACGCATGTGTGTTTGTTTTCTGTTTAATATCTAGAAGAATTGTTTTACCATAGATATAAAAGATAAAAATAGTGACGAATAAAGTTGATTGTAGAATTAATATCTATATCCTGAAGCATTGGATAAAGAGTATTAAGGATAGTATCGAAACGAAGGTACTATAAACTAATAATGCAAAATAAAGACACTAAAGAATAAAGATAATATCAAAATTAAAAATACTATATTTAGAATTGAACTGCTTTGTCATGTGACCTACACATTGCCATTACCTTCTTTTCTCTTGCAGACAACATTTGAATCTGTTTTCAAATGTAATCGCCTCTCCTAATTCTATTATTCATAAGATGACGTCTATTGTCCGATTTCTGTTGATCATTGTAGTTTGTCATCAACCGACCCTCTGTTCATTTCTGAGTCATCAACTCAAGAGGACTCGGATTCGGATTCAAGTCAGTTCGAAGGAACCAAATATGTCGATGAAACTTCTGTTCAAGATAGCCTATCTTTTCGCTTTTATCTGCAAATCATTGATTAAAATCTTTAGAATATCAGTTGGATTTTGTGAAACAGGGATGATGACATTGTACAGTTTGTAAATATTATGTTGAGAAAAGTTCCGCGTTTCAGCCAATAAAGATGTAAAGACATTTCGAATCGCACGTATGCTGTGACGTATGCTGTGACGTATGCTGTGACGTATGCTGTGACGTATGCTGTGACGAATATTCATGAGCTTGGAAACATGCTAGGATAGATATTATTTACATTTCGTCAATTTTTGCTTTAAAAACATAACACAACCTATAGGTGTGTAGGCCTACAGGGTATTGAGGTAACGTTGTTAAGAAGATTATAGGCTAATCTGTGATAGAACCACTGCAAAATATCTCGGAGTGCCCAATGGCCAATGTTAAGTGCAGGGCCGTATGTAATGAGATGTCTACAGAAATAGTTCTGCCATCGAAATCAGTTCACAAGTCCACAACTCTCGAATCGAATATACGGTAATCTCAATGTTGATATTCCTTTCGGTTCCTAAACAATTTATATTGTCTATCAATGACCTCGAGTCGCTTTTTGTTGGTGCTAATTCAAAAAACCGTTAACTCCTTTCCCGTAACAATCTCACAATCTTGAGCTATCGTCGGACCACAACATTCTCCCTCCTCGGTATTATTAGGGTTGGTAATCGTAATCGTAATCGTAATCTCCTAATTTCTAAAGCGCCACTGGAAAGCCAAGCGCGGGGCACCGGCTTATTCACGAGCGCTGGTGGCCAGTCCTTCCCATCGCCGTCTTACCTGCTCACCGACAGCGTAGCCTACGGTCGTGGTATATATTCATTAGAGACGAGTTACAAGGGGCGCAGGAGGGAGCGACGCCTCTCTTTCGCTGGGTATGTACCCTGAAACTCAACATTGAAAGTTCGTTGCGCTAACCATTACGCAATCAAACAAAAACATATCAATAGAAATAGAATTTGTTGTGATATTTACTATGGACTAAATAGAATGTAGATAAATATTATTGTTCAGTGCAACAAATATTATATTAGAAAAGAAATAGAAAATATGAAATAAAACAACAAAACGAAAATTTTAAATGTTATATACGTAGAAAGGATTTGACTGTGCCTTGAGGAATATAATGATGTAAAGTTGTAAACGTAACAAAGGACAGAACTTCGTTGCACACATTTGCTTAATTTATTCAAGTTGCCTCGTTATAAAGTTACGCATACGTGTTGTATAAATAGTTACAAATATAGAGTATGACATCATTCTGTACAGTTTGCTGTTTGTCTTATTGCCGTCGTTGTAAAATCTCAAATCCTTAAAATATCAGATTATAAATTCGAAATATAAATTGTAAGTGTAATTTTGGTGCATTGCAATAATTTCACAGCGCATAGTTCTGTAATGATTATAGTGGCAGTGTGAGAATTGTGGAAAAATAACGGGGGTTGGGGGTTGGAATATGATCCACTTGGAATTGGGGTGTGAAAAACAGACTTTACTATGGGGCTCTAAGAAAGACTGGGGGTTGAAACCCCCAAACCCTCGGCAATTCTCACTCTGTATAAAAGGGTGTTGGGTAAGCGTATCCAAGGTAACATTAGGCATGATAAGCCCGTAGTTAACCCTCGGGCTACCAAGGGGGGGTGGTTGCCATCCCCCCCTAGGTTTTTCGCAAATCAAACGCGTTCCGTCTGGAATAAAATTTTGAAAAAATTGGTAGCTGTAGAGGGTTCATTGGGACACATTTTGAGCTAAAATGTTTGATGATGCCCCCTACCGTTCAAAAGTTACACCCGATATACCCAAGGTACCGGGGGGGGTGGATACCACCACCCCTAGAATATCGTCTGTAACGTTTCTGCCCTTTAATATTAAGAGACACAAATTATACCATTCTATAGAGGGAATGTGGGGCTACATTTCCATGCTCACTGAGTTGTCTTTTGACAACCGGAAGTGCTCAAAATAAATTAAAATATATATAAAGGTGTTTTATTTTCATAAAATTGTCATGTTTTTGCTATTATAACTTATCCATAATTTATTTTTTAATAGAAATAAACTATGCCGTTCTGTAGAGGGCATTTAGGGCTATTTTCTGATACTAAATAATTTGTCTTTTGATGACCGGAAGTGCTCAAAATAAATTAAAATTTGTAAAAATGTTGGGTTTTTTTACAACGCAAGCCGATATGTCTGCGTAAACGTTTTTCAGCGGCTAAAACATGTTTTTTTGTTTTGATTGAACATAAAACAGACTTATTACTAGTTTTTATAGTTGAATATTGGACTTTATTATATGTAAACTACTTTTTATATATAAATCATGTATAAAACACACAGAATCTAATATATTCCTTATGCGTAAGTATACAATTTGTGGAATCGACGGGTACCCACGGTAAAAAATTCATAATTTCGAGGGGCATTGATATTTTCTGAACCTAAATATACCATTTTGTGCAGAAATGAATGCTGAATCAAATGGTGTATTACAAGTTATGATATCTCAAACCAAACCCAAAATCCAGGGGGGGTGGTAACCACCCCCCCTTGGTAGTCAGTGTTACAAAAAAAGCTTGGTAGCCTGAGGGTTAATCTACAGTCAGATTCCATAGCGAAATCTAACATTGCTCCTTTTTTCACAGATCATATTTTGTTTCCTCCCTTGCAGCTCCTGTTCAAAACACCATGCATCGTACCCTTAATCTTGACCTGGAATCGATTCTGGTCCCACCTGCCAACTGATTCTGTTTTGACTAAGCGCTAGTGAATAAGCCTATTCCACGCCTCTTTGTCGCTCTAGAAATCCTGATAGTACGATTACTAATAATTATTATTCATCATTACTTTACTTGTAGGGAGTCAACTGACTTATGGCCTACATTACAGACAGGAATACCTATGAGCATTGTTTATAACAACTGCCAAAACGACTATCACTATATAATACATCATAACAACAATGCTTAGCGTCGCCCTCCCGGTTACTCAAACTTAGGACTGGCAACAACAGCCAAGCTAAGGCCCCACGTCGACTCATAAAAGCGCCGAACAAAGTGTTTAACGATGCCGCTCATTCTATTCGTAGTCATTTTCGCGCAGTCTGTGCGTACAACACCTGGGACAATGTTCGACGGCCATCAACAGAGACTTGGCCGTGTCGCCACCCGTTTTTATAACGCCATCATCCTCATCGTCCTTCGGAACAACGATCAGTTGCTCCGCCGCCTGGCGAATGCACGGCGAACCAGCACACGTCTTGCACACGCATACGCAGTTCGCTTGGGGGCGCTGCTGCTGTTGCTTAGACGGCTGCGGTTGAAAGCCAACGGACGTGAAAAGACCTTTGTGGAGGAAGGCGTGGTAGACGTGGCAGGAACTGGACGTGTGATGCACTTCCGGTTGATCCTCGGGCGGCGTGACGCAATCCTCCGTTGTCACGTGGTCACCACGTGATCTCGTTTTTCGCCGACGCTTTTTGATTCTATAATGGAAAGCAAATAGTAGTGAATTCAGTATCAATACTAATACTACCAATACTACCACTGCTATCGCCGTTGTAGCTACTACTGCTGCTCATACCACAACTACCGGCCACCACTCTCACTCACGCTTCCGCTTCTACCACTACTACTACTAATGCTACTACTGCTACTGTATACTACCACTACTACCACCAATACTACTACTATATACTAATACTAATACTACTACCACTACTACTGCTACTGCTACTGCCACCAGTGGCGTAACTACGGGGGGGGCAAGGGGGGCAGCCGCCCCCCAAATGAAAGGGCTGCCCCCCAGCTGCCCCCCCAATCCCTGCGTTTGTTTTACTTTTTACTCTTATGAGTGATAAAGAATTAAACAATGTTATATAATTTCTGACTTATTTTATTTTTTATACAACTTCCTGTACAACTTCTTATAGGGTGGGTGATGGGAAAGTGGGACAGGCCACTAAAGTGTACTGTGGGACAGACAAGCTAGTGAGGCTTGCTTGCGTATTATGTCCAATACTGTAATACAGCCAAAATCTAAAAATACTTAGTCTATGGCAATATACCGATGCCGATCCACGCTTTAATTGCCAACGGTAGCCACCCCATCATTTTAAGCGGCCACCCCACTGCCCCCCCATGAAAAAATACCTGTCTACGCCACTGACTGCCACTACTACTGCTACTACTACTACCACTGCTACTGCTACTACAACTACTACTGCTGCTACTACTACTACTACAACTACTACTACTACTATACAACTTGTTTTACGCTGCAACATAAAAATTATTATGTACCAAGCGAGGGAATTCCATTTTGAACAAACATGATACATATATAGACAGACAGAGACAGAGACAGACAGAGAGAGAGACAGAGAAGCTGAACAGCCAGGCTAGGATATTTATACAACGATATATTCGCCCCCGAGACATCTCCAATGTCTGCTTTGGGGGGATTGATGGTCGGCTTTCTCTGTCTATCTGCCTCTCTTTTTGTCTCTGTCTGCTATCTTTCTGCCTTTGCCTCCCTCTGTCTATATCCTCCTGTCTGTCTTCCTGTCTACTACTACCACTACTACTACTACTACTACTACTACTACTACTACTACTACTACTACTACTACTACTACTACTACTACTACTACTACTACTACTACTACTACTACTACTACTACTACTACTACTACTACTACTACTACTACTACCACACCACCACCACCACCACCACCACCACCACCACCACCACCACCACCACCACCACCACCACCACCACCACCACCACCACCACCACCACCACCACCACCACCACCACCACCACCACCACCACCACCACCACCACCACCACCACCACCACCACCACCACCACCACCACCACCACCACTACTACTACTACTACTACTACTACTACTACTACTACTATCTGTCTCTCTTCATTCGTAAGTCGCTCTACTGCTTTGTGCCTCTGTCTGTCTGTCTACTTTCTCTATCTCTCTGTCTGTCTGTCTCTCTGTCTGTCTCTCTGCCTTTGCCTGTCTGTCTCTGTCTGTCCCGCTCGTATCGCTGTTTCTCGTCGTTGATGGCTCATGATGATCTTTATGTTGCGCCCTTATTCGTCCCCTGGCGGTGAGAACCGAAATTAAGTCATTCTGATATAAATCGAGTCAAACAAAGATTACATATTATACACATATATGAAGGAGAAGAGGAGCAAAGGATGCAATCGAAAGGTCAAACATATTCGTTGTCTGGTCAACCAATACCCCCACCCCCGTTATCTCAGCAGACAGACGGACGGACGAACAGACAGACAGACAAACAGACAGATGACAGACAGACAGTCGAACAGACAAACAGACGGACAGACAGACACTGTTTTCTGACGTTATTGAGCACAGATGAACGCAATAAGAACAGACTGTCTCATACTGGAGATCATTTATTGAAACATTGAAATATTACTCCACAAGATGCAATAAAAACTTCCTTCATGAGTCGCAATAAACTCAGTCAACATATTAAGTGTCTAGAAAACTTACTCCAAGAACAAAGTGCAGAAAAAACTTACAGACAAACAGACGGACAGACAGACAGATGAACGGACGGACGGACGAACAGGCAGACACGCAGTCAGTAGGGGAATGTTTTCTGTCGTTATTATAAGCACAGATAAATGCAATGAGGTCAGAATGTCTTGTACTGGATGTCATTTATTGAAACATTGAAATATTATCACAGGTTTGAATGAATTCATTTTTCGTCGTTTTTTTATGCCGAACTGTTTTAAAACATTAAGTTAAAACACTGTCTTATCTCTCACTATAGCTGGGGTACCCGGCGTTGCCCGGGAAATTTAGGATTCGACCCGCTCCCGGCCACGACCCCACCACTCCACAACCACCCCACTGCACTCCACAACACTCCGACCTCCACTCGTACGCTCCGACCTCCACTTGTACGCCACCCGTGAAATTTGAGTTTTCGGGAAAATTTCCTTCCCACCCGCCACCCCACGCCCTCCACACACTCGGCCCTGCGGGCCGAGGTGTGTGGACTGTGGAGGCGAGGTGGCCCGTGTAAACATCTGTCTAGCTGTAACATTTCAGATGATGCGCTTGGAGTGTGAAGAGAAAAATGCATTGAGTAAGATACATTAGTTATAGGCTACATCACAGACAGAGACAAACACGACTTGGTCATTATTCCCAAGTCATTAATGAAGAACAATTGTTGACTCATTCATTCATTTATTCATTTATTCATTCATTCATTTATTCATTTATTCAATCTCACCCATCCATCAATCCCGTCAATCCATCCATCCATTCATCCACCCTTCCATCCATCAACCCCGTCTATCCTTCCATCCATCCATTAAGCCATCAATCCACCCATCCACCAATCCATCCACCAATCCATCCACTCACCCACTCACCCACCCACCCCACCCACTCACTTACCCAATACCCATCTATCCTGAATCATCCCCCCATCCATTCATCCATCCATCCTTCCATCAATCCATTAATTCGCCAATCCACCAATCCATCCACCAATCCATCCACTCACCCACTCACCCACCCCACTCACTCACCTACCCAATACCCATCCATCCTCAATCATCCCTCCATCTATTCATCTATCCATCCTTCCATCAATCCATTAATCCGCCAATCCACCAATCCATCCTCCAATCCATCCACCCACCCCACCCACTCACTTACCCAATGCCCATCCATCCTGAATCCTCCACCCATCCATTCGCAAACTCAATCAATCATCCCATGCAGTGAACAACAGCAGCAGCAGCAGCTGTCAAAGATACGATTCAAGCAATTGCAAATCGACAATCATCTCATCGATGAGATGATCACATCGACTGCTGCTTCAGCTTGTAACATCGGCGAACACACACACACACACACACACACGCACACACACACACGCACACACACAAACACGCGCACACACACACACACACATACACACACTTCCGTTTCGAACAAATCGGATTTTCTCTTTGGACAAATCTGACGTCTTCTTCCCACGATTGTTTTTTTCGTTTCCACTCTGTTTCTGCTTTGACAAATGCGCTTAACGTTCTTCCAAATGTGTTTCTATTTCTGTCAATGTCCTTGGATTATGGCGATTGTTTCTGTTTCAATGTGACGAATATGTTTATATTTGTAAACTAAATATGTTTCGCTTGTCTGAGAATCGGCTCTTGTTTTGCAAATCTATCTGTGACGAATCCATTTCTTGTTCATGTTTCCGGCTAAACCGTTTTTACCTTCTTCCCATAAACGTCTTCTTGTCTTCTATTTCCGATTCTTGTCTTACATTTCCGACATCTGATCAGAGTCGGAGTCAGTTTCCACAAAAATATCAACGCAGATATGCTTCTGCTTTCAACAGACATTTTCCTTCTCGACGTTTGTATGTGAGTGTGTGTGTGTGTGTGTGTGTGTGTGTGTGTGTGTGCGCGCGCGTGGGTGTGTGTGTGTGTGTGTGTGTGTGTGTGTGTGCGCGTGGGTGTAGACAATTACATGTGCATGTACATATACATAGAAGCCGATATATATTGAATATCTATATCTGTATACATTTCCAATATGCCATATATAGGTGAATGTGCGTCCGTTTTTAAGAGACACTCCTTGAAGTATGGACTCAAGTATTATTGGGTGACCTTGCTTTCACCCAATGTCAAGGTTATATTATATTCATATGAGGTGACCAGCAGAAGATGCTCCACTGTTGCTGTTGCTGAGGCAAGTACATCTGACTTTGGGGCACAGAATAATGGCCATGCTATGTATACTGTGCTGCATGGATGTTTAATTCTTGACTCAAACGACGATCAATGGTCTTGGATGGATTGGCAGCTTGCAGTTCTTAGCCACCGTGACATATACCAGAAGAATTGGCTTTGATTTTCATGGGTTTGATTGACATGGGTTTGATTGACAGAGTTTTGATTGACAGGGTTTTGATTGACAGGGTTTTCATTGACATGGTTTTGATTGACAGGGTTTTGATTGACAGGGTTTGATTGACATTGTTTTCATTGACATGGTTTGGATTGGAGGCAATAGGTAAGTGGAAGAGGGTCATGAATGCTACAGCTGATGGATATGCGACTATACAATACATGCTGGGGACTGCATGGTCTATGACTGACTGGCATCCACATACATGTAGTCATGGCGTATGGTTTAAATGGCAAAATAACAATTCATTAATTTACGTATCTCTATCATCATTGTCATTGTGTTCACACCAGTCTGTCCGTCTGTTTGACTTGCGACTCCTCCCGCCTCTATTTGCCTAGACATCGGACTATTCATCCATCCATCTATCCATCCATTAATTCATCCATCTCTCCATCCATCCATCACCTATCCATCCATTCATCTTCTTCTGGCCAACTCCTATCCATTCCATCCATCCATCCACTCACCCGTCCATCCGTCCACCCACCCACCCATCCGTCCACCCATCCATCCCTATTATATATACGAGTGCCATGTACTTACTGCCTGTGAATGAGTAATCCAAGCAGAAGGACAGACAGACTGATCGACGATGACACAACCAACCAAAGAACGACCATCGTTGCTAAACATAAAAACGAAAACAGATGAATTGTTCTCAAACATACAAAATATTCTAGCGCTTCATAATCAAACACCAAAATCACAATCCTGTCAACATTGAAAATCAGTAGCAGTACAGAAAATTATGTTTTATATATATATATATATATATATATATATATATATATATATTATACACGGTGCGTTGGCACTTTAAGCACTGATTCTAACGCTTCATAATCAAACACCAAAGTATGAATCCTGCGTCAACATTGACAATCAGTAGTAGTCTAGAAAATTCTGTTCTATATATTCAAACCGCTGTTCCCATTCGAACAGACGAGGTTTACGGAACCCTAGGGTATACCGTCCAAGACAACGAAGTTGAGAAACAATGCAATGCATGGCCGACAATGATCATGCATTGTATATTGAAGGGTTCCTGCTGCTGGTTGCCATGAAGATAACAGTTCGTATTATACTCATGTCTATAGTAAGTCTATGGTCTTATTGTCACAAATGTGATTGTCGTAATGCTCGGTTTACAACATATTAATGTAATATAATGTAACGTAAATAGACATTTCTATTTCGCCGCTCACATCGATGGTCAATCAGTAACGCTTCATGTAGTGCGATAAGTAGTAGTATAAGGACAGGTACCAACACAATAGACCCGACTCACACCCCTTCCATTGTTTCGAACAATGACCCATTCTTTGCCGAATCTGGGTCGTTCCATTGTCCCGGAAACCTCCAATTGTTGGCCGACGCTTGGTCGCCTTTTTGTGCTCGCATCGCTAACCTATATCTCTGGCAATGGCATTGCGTGAATCCTGATTTATCCTATTCTTCGCAGCTCCACACATATTATTGTGCCCGACAAGACTGTGGTAAAAACTCCAATAAAAGTTTTTTGCCGGCATAATCGAGTCATTTTATGCACGGAAACGCGCGAAAACCCTGTGGGGGTAATCACGCGACACACCGATTTTTCCATACACCCCACCCACGACAGCCAATCACGCCGTTCCTCTGCATCCTTAGCAGCCAGTCAAGTCATAACTCAAAAGAATAATTCGTTACCAAGGCGTAGTTGCGCAATAGAAGTTTGAACACATGACCGGAAATGTATCGTAAACCACGTGACCATCGCTGTCAGGGATGGAGGAGGGAGGGAGGGAGGGAAGGGCAGACCTAAACCCAAGTGCTATAGAAGTTTAAACGTTGGAACAATCGCTAAGTTTCATCGTTTGAAGTTTTAAGAGTCACTTCGCATATATTATATAGTTTTTCGATTGGCACAATTGAAGTTCAAACGTTGGATTCATTGCTAAGATGCTGTGTTTTACTGTGAGATTAAAAAATTCTGTGATTTTTGACCGATTTCGGGCATATCACCCAGTGTTTCCAGAATGCTTAAAAAGTCTCGAATTTCTGTAGCGCAAATGAAAAACGTTGCGTCTTAGCAGCGAATTCGACGTTTAACTTCTATAATGCCTTTGGATACACTGGTGATATGCCCGAAATCGGGCAAAAATCATAGAATTTCTTAGCGATTATTCCAACGTTTAAACTTCTATAGCGCTCAGGATTCATGTAATGCCATTGCCAGAGATATCGGTTAGCGATGCGAGCACAAAAAAGCGATCGAGCGTCGGCCAACAATGGGAGGTTTCCTGGACAATGGAACGACCGAGGGTCGGCAAAGAATGGGTCATTGTTCGAAACAATGGAAGGGGTTGGGGTAGGGTCTATTGTGCTGGTACCTGTCCTTATACTACTACTGCGAGAAGCTCGAGTGAAGAAATAGGTTTTAAGAAGAGAGAGTGAGATGTACAAATGTACAATTGTACATGTACATGTACGTAAAAATCCAGAGACAGTGGATCTATATATATATATATATATATATATATATATATATATATATATATATATATATATATATATATATGGATGCAACTTGAATGTACATTCTAATACAATACAATACAATACAATACAATACAAGTATTGTAGTAGGCTTATGCACTGGAGAAGAAACTTACAAAGAAACCATGTTAATGTCACTTGTTGTCAAATTTCATAATTTCACATTGAAATGAATATTTATTTCTGAAAACTATAATAGTCTGGTTAGTAGAGTACGAGACGATGGCACGGGAAAAGAATTTGGTTTTAAACAGAGAGAACGACTTCAGGATCCCGAACAGTAGAGAATGGAGAGAGTAGAGAGAGGACGAGGTAGAAAATGAGAGAATCCAACGCACTGTACGATGCAATTCAAATATATAATACAACACAATGTATACTGCAGTACAACTATAAAATACTGTGTATATCATTTGTTGTCACATATCCATAGGCTCTCACATTGAATTGAATCTTTATTTCTGAAAACTAGTTTGGTTAATTTTGCCGGAGATAATTGCACCGCATTGACCACGTTAGATACTTGCATCGGGAGGGCGAGAGAGAGGGAGGGAGGGTGGTAAGGAGGGAGGGTGGTAAGGAGGGAGGGTGGTAAGGAGGAAGGGTGGTAAGGAGGAAGGGTGGTAAGGAGGGAGGGTGGTAAGGAGGGAGGGTGGTAAGGAGGGAGGGAGGGTGGGAGTCGTGTTCCAGTTCCAGGTTCCGTCTGAACAGCATCTCATCATCCAGTTCTAATCCGACAAGACACAATGGATCAGACTACAATCGATTGCGATGAGAAGATAAACCGGGATGGAAGACAGTGACGTCATTAGGCTATATATAAACCCGGAGCGGATCAGAGACATTGGCTGCATTATAAACGATGCCCATCCGAACAATTCATCCCATCACTCGACCGAGTTCCAAACGGCCCTGCTCTTGTCAATCTCTGAGCGACGGGCAGAGACAGAAAATCTCTGGCACCATAATTGTGGACTAATCTCCTGGACATTATATTAACCTCATCATCATGGTCTGGGTTCTGTAGCGCCATCGGTTCATACATTCTGCGTATTTATCCTGGTGCTATAGAAGTTGATAATTACAAGCGTATTGCTTCCCTATTATTATAGCTGTCAACACTATCACATCGTACTGCGTGCGATGGAGGCAGAATGTAGGTTAGAATTTGATAAAATGCATCGGGCTGAATCAGTTACAAAGCGAAAGCACCAACGTCATCACTCACCATACACCCATGATCTATCAATTCGAATGGTGAACTAACACTATAATAATTATGTCATCTCAGTTTCATCAGTTTTAAATAAAGCACTTCTTAAGCGCCACTATAATTATGATAGAAAGTGTCGGTCGATGGCACTGAAATAAACGGAGTTCTCTTACTTACCTGCGTTTAGTTTGAAGTAATCGTGTTTTCCAGCGGACGATGCAACGGAAGAAGAATCTGTGGAAAAACAGGAAAATTATGTAGCTCATCCATTTAAGCGATCACCATCATCGTCACTATCAACATAATAATAATAATAATAATAATAATAATAATAATAATAATAATAATAATAATAATAATAATAATAATAATAATAATAATAATAATAATAATAATAATAATAATAATAATAATAATAATAATAATAATAATAATAATAGCAATAATAATGAGAATAACAATAATGATAATAACAATAATAATTTTATCTTATAATCTTTAACTTTAGAGCAATGAAAATAAATCAAAGAATCACATAATTAAATTCTAATCATTGTTAAATATTTTCGCATTTCATCTCTCCATCACATACTGAAACTTAGATCCGACGAGTCTGATCACTTTTATACCTGATGCATCAGTGGAACAGTTGCCAAGGTGACCGGCCCACTGTTGTTCCATGCAGATGAGATGCCAGCTCAGACCATCAGTCAGCTCAGAACAACCGACATCAGCGCTGCTCCGATCGGCTGAGTATTTCACCAAGAAACCACGTGACGATGGCAGGTCTGGACATCCAGCCGCTGCCCAAAAATACATAGAATGAGTGCTCTCAATAATAATAATAATGTCACTCATTGTCGTTGGTGTTTGTCGTTGTCATCATCATCGTCATAATCGTTGTAGTCGTCGCTACCGTTGTCGTCAGTCGTCTTTGATATCTTCGTCATAATCATGATCGTCGTCCTCATCATCATAGTAAAAATCATCATCGTCATAATCATCGTTATCGTCGTCGTCGTCATCATCATCATCATCATCATCATCATCATCATCATCATCATCATCATCATCATCATCATCATCATCATCATCATCATCATCAACAACAACAACAACAATAACATCAACAGCAACAGCAACAACATCATCATCATCATAGTCAGCAACAGAGACAATAGTGCAACCAAAAGATCTCCTGTCGTCTTCTTTCCCTATGCCGTGGGGGTCATCCAAATCCTACGCGCGACGTCAATAACCGAATGAATAGAGAAGTTTTCTGCAACGCTTAAGACAAATGATGATCGAACTTAAGAGAAAAAGCCATCGCAAGCAAAGAACGCATTGGAGTCCAACTAAAGGCGATATATAAAGACCCAGACTCGTCTAATCTTCACACTCACTGCCTCCTCGGTCTCCCCTTACACTCTCTGTCTCTCTGTCTCTGTCTCTTTCTCTCTCTCTCTCTCTCTCTGTCTCTGTCTCTCTCTCTTTCTCTGTCTTTGTCTCTCTCTGTCTCTGTCTGTCTCTCTCTCTGTCTGTCTCTCTCTCTCTTTCTCTGTCTCTGTCTCTCTCTGTCTCTGTCTGTCTGTCTGTCTGTCTGTCTGTCTCTCTCTCTTCTACCCCTTGTCCAGTATCTGCCCAGTTATGTCCATTTTGGACGGTGAGGGCAATTGTCTCATCTATGACCAGCACCGGATGTGATATCCGCACAACCTGCTCTATATTATACAGAGCTCTATGCTTCACTGGAAATTGGTCAGCCACTGTCTAATTTATATGATGCTGGTTTGTTTTTGAGGTCAGTCGGTCCAACGTTGGTTCCAGTGGCTGGACTGGAACGCATGGAACCGTTCCACTGGACTCATCCATCCAGTCAGCCATCAGTCCAGTCAAGTGAGTCATCCGTCCGTCCGTCCGTCCGTCCATCCATCAAGCACGGTATCCGAGACAATAAAGGGGCGCGACGCTTAAAACGATTTAAAATTCCTATAGGTTAGAAATCATGTCTTGAGAGAAAGTTTAACGCTACAGGTTATTTAATTAATTAATACCTGATTAATAGATGAGCTAAATAAATGCAAGAGATAATAATCCACCTATTCAATTCCAATCCATCCGTCCGTTCATCCATCCATCCACATACATCCTTCCATCCATCCATTCATTCATTCATTATTTAAGGATCCTACTACATTCATTCATTCATTCATTATTAGCATTTATATAGCGCCCCTTCAAGAAACTACTCAGAGGCGCTCCCAGCCCAGCCACGGCTATAGGTTAGAAATTATGTCTTGAGAGAAAGTTCAACGCTACAGGTTAATTAATTAATTAATACCTGATTAATAGATGAGCTAAATAAATGCAAGAGATAATAATCCACCTATTCAATTCCAATCCATCCATCCTTCCATCCATCCATCTGTTCATCCATCCCTCCCTCCATCCATCTTATCAATTCCAGTCGGATAGTTTATTACAGGATGCACAGCTCTGTAATCGCACGAAACGCGACATCTGCCGTCGACAAGAAAGACGAATCGTCGTCCGCGTATTTCCACAAATGCCGTATCCATGGCAACCATGCAACGTAACTCAGCAATGTGTTTTTGTAGCGACAGTAATTTTCAGTAATATGCTAATTATGTAATGTAAAGCAGGCCTTTGTTATTGTTTTGCAATCTATGACTTAATGTAATGTACTGTTTCACCTAGCATTACGTAACCCTCGCTGAATATTTAATGTAAGCCAGAACGTGATGTAACGTCGGCTTTCTCGTAGTAACGATAATTGACATTACGATTACATCCGCTGTACAATGCGCCCGAGGTAAAAGCTATTGGTGGATTAATAATAATGATCAAGCCATAAAAATATTATACTTTCAAGAATTTTTATTAAAAAATTACTTAAAAATTACTTCGCGCCAAATGCAAATCTGGTTTCGGATCGTTTAGCTAACACAGCCGATGGCAAGAAGCGGATGTCGGCAGCCCCGCGATTACAGTCAGTATAATCATTAGTCGTTTTATATTCATCTTAACAGACCGGAAACGCATTAAGGGGGGGACTAAGGCGAGGTGTCACCTAATAGTATCAACATCCTCCTAATTGCATAAGAGCACGTTTGCAACGCGCGGCATAGAGCCGTAAATTGGAAGAGTGTTGCCCGACCAGTGGCGTTTTTGTCGCCATTTTGTTGCTTCGACAGCTAATGCTGGAATTCGCTTAAAGCAAGATGCATGCGTTTGAAATCTATGGTTAACCCTTTCTATTCAACTTCGTCTCCATGGTTTGGTATTTTGGGTTCTACGGCTACTACTGCTGCTGCTACTACTGATATTATAATTATTATTATTATTATTATTATTATTATTATTATTATTATTATTATTATTATTATTATTATTATTATTATTATTATTATTATTATTATTATTATTATTATTATTATTATTATTATTATCATTATCACTATCACTATCACTATCACTATCACTATCACTATCACTATCATTATTATTATTATTATTATTATTATTATTATTATTATTATTATTATTATTATTATTATTATTATTATTATTATTATTATTATCATTATTATTATTATTATTATTATCATTATCATTATTATTATTATTATTATTATCATTATCATTATTATTATTATTATTATTATTATTATTATTATTATTATTATTATTATTATTATTATCATTATTATTATTATTATTATTATTATCATTATTATTATTATTATTACTACTACTACTACTACTACTACTACTACTACTACTACTACTACTACTACTACAGCTACTGTAGCTGCTGCTGCTGCTGCTGCTACTGCTACTGCTACTGCTACTGCTACTGCTACTGCTACTACTACTACTACTACTACTACTAGTACTACTACTACTACAACCACTACTACTATTATCATAATTATTATAATAAAGTATATTAAAGGTTTCCCTGAATTCCTGAGAAACGAGAGGAAGATAAGCATAGTACAATGAATTTAAACAATGGGTCACGTGACACTCAGACGACACTTTTTTTGCGCCGGCGCCATCTTATATCCGTCGTTGTCTGCATCGAGATTTCGTCTGTTTTGTTTGTCGATCGAAATGAAGATTGTGAAGTGGAAAGTGGAAAAGAAACAGACGTGGAAAGGAAGGCGGAAGAAAATGACGGAGAATGGGAAATGAAGGATTAGATTAGATTAGAGGGATGGAGTCGGATGGTGGAAGAGGAGGAAGTTGAAGAGGAGGAAGTTGAAGAGTGGATTGTCTCAAGCAGACAAGACTTGTGCACGCGCACACACACACAAAACACACTAACAAACACACACACGCGCGCACACATACACACACAGACACACTCACACGGACCCACACCTACACACGCACAAACAAGCACACACATAAGCACGCACAGTGTCGCACACACACACACAAACACACGCACTCGCGCGCGCACCCACACATATACTATATATATATATATATATATATATATATATATATATATATATATATATATACACGCGCGCACACATACGCACCTCAATCATTGCCGTTCTCTTTGCCGCATGCAGACGTATAAGACTATATTAAGTTGAAGTTCTGCCCATCCTCTTTATCTGCTGATGACGATAGAGGCTTCGCTGCAGGTGCACGATTGCAATTATGCGTTATTGTTTATTTGGCCTCTGATCATCATCAAACTGATTATATACTGATGAGGCCTACTTTTCAATCAGAAACTATACAAGACGTTTAGGAGTCTTCCCGGGTTATCCGATTTCTTGTAATGAATATATATATAAATCGTAATTTATGTAGCGCCCCTTTAAGGTACCTACTCAGAGGCGCTCCGGGCCGAGATCAAGCGAAAAAAACAGTCTTCAATAGTGTGTGAAATTGAGAACATCTTGGTATATATATATATATATATATATATATATGAGTAGGCATTGAGTTTATTACATTGTAGTGTATAGGCCTATTTACAGTGATGATAAAGAGAGTATTTCGGGGATTTCCATTTAAGAGGTCACCCAATAGACATGATCGCAATATTCGCAGAATTTTTTTGCGAAAGGCAGATAAGGAGAAAGAAAAAGAGTCGTGTGTGACTGTGTGTGTAACAACTATAGTTTACATCACATGTGGCTCCAAGTCGGGCTCATAAAGAACAATTGCGCTCACTACGGATCAGACTAGCGCTTCACACACACACACACGCATACACAAACGCACACACGCACGCGCGCGCACACACACAAACACCAGCACTCACACACGCACACGCACACACACACACCAGGTAAACAACAGTAAGAACAATACTAATCATTAAATAAACTTACTAATTGTCCTCTTACCTGTCACAAACAGCAGAAATTCTCCGCTGTTGCTCGTCGTCGTATTGAAGACCAATTCGACCATTTCACTTTCAGACGTATACACGAAATTCTCTCGCAACGATCGTCTCACGCATACGTCACGTGACGTGTGACGTAGCGGTTCGCTAACAGTTACGTAACGCTGGCACCCTGCTGCGCTAATCGAAGATGGCGGCGGCTCCTTCATCGAAGTGTTCGACAAGTCAACCAGCGTAACGTTGATGCGCTGACCGAGTCGCGGCGCAATGATACGCCACGGATGGGAAGTAGTTCCGCACTTTTTCGTGTCGTGTCGGTTGAGAGGGAGTGAGTTGGTCGCTGATATGGACGTCTCGCAACTGCCAGGAGGAACGTTGGCCACTGGACAGAAGAGCAGAGAATCGAATTATTATTATGTCATGGGGTTTATTGTCTTGCATATTAATTGCTGTTAATTACATCGAGAGATTGTGCTTTTGCCTAGCACCTCTCTGTTTAATTCGTCATACATACATACAATACATACACACATACATATACGCATACATATATAGTTACATACAAACATACATACATGCATACATATATATATATATATATGCAAGTACATACATACATACACACGTACACACATACATACATGCATACATACATACATACATATATACATACTTACATACATACATACATACAATCATATATTCATGCACACACACACGCGCACACACACACACACACACACACACACACACAAACACACACACACACATCCATGTTTGTCCATCCTCAATTCATCATATCTATTTTCTCTATCTCTCAATCGGCGTATATCTGTCAATCAAGCTAAACGATCTGTCTTTCTGTCTGTCTGTCTGTCTTTCTGTCTGTCTGTCTGTCTGTCTGTCTGTTTGTCTATCGCATACTTGCCTGTACCTCCTTCCCTCCGCTCACCAATCATTTCGAATGCAAATAACATCATAGCATTTCATCTTCATCAATATTTAAAGACACTTCCTTTAAATTGTCAACCGACTTCTCTCCTGTTACATCGCCGTCCTTAAGTTCTCACCTATACATCATATAGAAGTAGGCTAACACCTGGCCAACGCCATCACTCTCCCTATATCTCACCTGTGATGCAGGTATATTCCACCTCCAGGTAGTTCTTCAGCTCAACGTTACACGGGCGGCGGTTCTCAAAGGTTGGCTCGACAACATCAAAGGTACAAGACCGCCTGCCGCCACACCTTTGATCCAGAACATCTAAGACGTCGACGAAGCATCCGACGAATCCGAAGTTCGTTCTGACGCAGGTTCCGACGCGCATCCGTCCGTAGAGGGCGCGGTGGAAGAGGAGGACCTGATCGAGTGCGCATGTCACTTCGAAGCGGGTGAAATGGCAGAATTCCTTTATCTCGCTGGCACCAAGCCCTGGCGGAAACACTGGAATGGGAAAGAAGAAGTAGGTCATGAAGCTAAACAGGATAGTGCTCTGCAATAGTTTATACGAGGTACTACCGTACTAGATAAGATAAGATATGTATGTATGTATGTATGTATGTATGTATGTATGTATGTATGTATGTATGTATGTATGTATGTATGTATGTATGTATGTATGTATGTATGTATGTATGTATGTATGTATGTATGTATGTATGTATGTATGTATGTATGTATGTATGCATGTATGTATGTATGTGCACTTGTTATAGCGCCCCTTCAAGCTCTCTCTACTCAGAGGCGCTCCCGAATGCAGAGCGGACACTGCATCGGAGTTTCACGCCGAAGCGCTGAGCAATTGTGAGTGAAGGACTTGCCCAGGGTCCTTACGCGGCGAGGTGGATTCGAACCTCGAACCTTCCGGCTTGAAGGCAACGACGCCACCACTACACCACCGCGCCCCACAAGATAGGATAAGATAGGATAGCAAAGATAAGATAAGATAAGATGAGGTGAGGTGAGGCAAGGTAAGTTAAGATAAGACAAGACAAGATAAGATAAGACAAGATAGGTCTAAGATGAGATGAGGTGAGATAAGATAAGATAGGATAAGATAAGACAACATAAGATAGCATAACATGACATAAGATGATAATGAATGAATGAATGAATGAATTAATGAATTAATGAATTAATGAATTAATGAATTAATGAATTAATGAATTAATGAATTAATGAATTAATGAATTAATGAGATAACGTAAGGACTTTCTTTAACTGATCAATAATTAATTGCTATTCGCATTTGGTGTGCAAACATGGCTCACATGCATGACAATAAATAAACTCACATACATACATACATGCATAGTTGCATACATACATACATGCATATAATCCATTGAGTTGAAACCAGTCAGTTGAATACTTATGTAAAAACACTCATGTTACGTCTAGATCCAAAATTTATATTATAATTCCGAAACACTTTCCATATGTTTGTTTGTTTATTTGTTTGTACGCTTTTGACTCTCCCCTGCAGAATAGGCTCGGAAATGAAACAGCGTCGGTTTAAAAACAAATTTGCAATCGATTCTTACCCAAATTATAAGGTCATCGCAACTATTTTCAGGTTTTAATTCAGTTTAAAACAAAAGTTATTAGCGTTTTAAGACAGATTTCATCAATAAATGATCAGGCTGGAGTTTAGTCAAGAGTCTACTCCGCATGACGTCATACCCGCCCAGTAGTAATTTTCGCAGCGCCCCGCAGGGGTGGGTCAAGTTTGGCTTTTTGGGGAAGCGAGGTGGGATGGAGGGTTGGCGAAAACCCGAAATTTAGCAGTCAACGATGGGTACCAGAGTGGAGTAGGGTTTAAAACCCTAAATTTCACTTTAGAACTCGAGTTATTAGCGTTTTAAGACAGAATTAAGCGTTTTAAGACAGATTTCATCGCTCGCTTTGGTAAACAGTATCGAGCTTTAGTAAAAGAGTCTACAGCCCGAATGACGTCATACAAACCCAGTAATAATTTCCGTAGCGCCCCGCAGGGGCGGGTTACGTTTGATTTAGCGGTCAACGTTGGGTACCGCAGTGGAGTAGTGTTTAAAACCCTAAATTTCCCGGGCAACGCCGGGTTACACATCTAGTCGTATATAATTATATATCATCCTAATGTTGTAAGTTGTCTGCATCATTCCATCTGCTAGAGGGATCATACATGTATACGGTTATCGGCGGTTAATATGGACCCTCTCTTGGGTGAAGGTGATAGAAGGAGGCGTTGACCGTTGGGAGAAGGTCATGCAGTACTTGGTCCACATCCACG